>JAJOZX010005194.1:295000-297500 GCA_023014485.1 Bathynomus jamesi
CAAAGGTCTTTTTCAACTCGATCCTGTTGTTTTGAATTCCTTCAGAAAAAATTTAGATAAGAAGGGTAGAACCCTAAATCTTTGGTAAACTTGTATGCCACCTTAATAACTTTTATTTTTCAATTTATTTTTATATACAAGATGGGTAGAGTGATAAAACCCGGGCAGATTTCCAGTATAATTTGTATAATCTTGTGCTAAAATCGGTAGTTTGATCTTGTGCTAAAAATCGATAGTGTTTCCTTACAAAGTTGTATGCCCATCCCACAATCCTTTAATAATTTTTTAATTTTTTTTATTTCATTTCTCTGTTATTGTATGTATGTATGTATTATATATATATATATATATATATATATATATATATATATATATATGTATTTTTTTTATTTTTTTTTTGTAACCTATATATAGGCTGTAACCTTCTATGTACTTCAGTGTTCCTGAGGATGTCATTAGACGAAAGCGCTTGAGCACCTTTCCGTGTTTCCTTTCCTTCGTGGTTTTATTCATCATAAATATTTTTCACGTGTTACTTTTGTGAAATAATTTTCATATATATATATATATATATATATATATATAAACAAAAATTTAAAATGACCAAGTGTTTTCGTGTTTATTCCCCAACACCCCTTCAAGTTGTATCACAAAACAGACATGACCTCGACCGCTATATATATATATATATATATATATATATATATATATATATATATATATATATATATATACTTCATCTTACAGGGAACAATAACCATGGATTAAAGATAGTTAAACCCCTCTGCAAAGACTCTTTAGTCTCTCTTAACGCAGTTTATATCTGACTGTGAATGAGTCAACTTTGACACCAGTAGTTTCATGCATTTGTGCCAGCGAGGCAGCTGCTGGATTTACGTCTGTTGCTCGCTAGTTTCATCCTTTGATATTTGATATGAGATTGTGGTAGCTTTATTGGTCTTCCAGGTCTGCTCTTATCGTCATTGATGCCAATTTCATTTTAATTTTTTTATTACTTGTTGTTGAACTCTGCTTTCGAAAGGTTTGGGTTCCTTTTTTTTTCATTAACTTGCCTTTCACTGAAGCCCTCTTTCGCGTGACGTTATTACGATAAAATTCATCAGGACTAGAAAAGGGAATTACCAAATTTCATCAGTAAGAAAAGTCGATTCATTATCGCATAAAGCGAAGTATTTGCTTTTAATATATTTAATCGTTTGCTTTCCAGCGTCTAAGGAAGAATTCAAATAAATTTATGGCGAAGAAAACGCCGAATTGTACAAGGTGGTCGAAAAAGGCGTTCCCGATAAATGTTCATTAAGGTTTTTTTTTGGGGGGGGGGGGCACCTTTTTGGATCACCCTGTATAATTAAACATTCGCTGAACAACATAAAACTAAATGGAAAGTTCGAGCGCACTTTCCTAAAACTTGTTTGACATACGTTAATTCATAATTACATCCTACACTGTATATTTGTAGAGACGTTCTTTCAATACATTTTGGGTCTTATTTCAACAAAGAGGTTATAATCGGTAAAATTATTTCAATGAATCTTTGCCGCTATCTCTATAATCAAAGGCCAAGTAATCCAAGACGTTTGCCTATATATATATATATATTATGTGTGTGTGTGTGTGTGTGTGTAATTATAGTTGTTCATCAGGAAACAAGTTTCCTGATCAGCCTTCAAAGAAGGATGAATTATGAATTGCCGAAAAGAAACATGAATGAAACGTGATCTTAATTTCTTCGACACTTTATCTTACTCGAAAAAGGAATATGACATCATCAAAATGGAAAATGATATCATCAAAACCTTTTAAAAGAAAATGAGGAATAAAATGTCATTTTCTCAATTAGCCTGTAATAAAATCAATGCGTAGGCTCCATCGCCCACGGCCATGCATTTACGTCTCTTCCCGTAAGTTCAGAGAAGTTAAACGATGATGGGAAGTGCCTGAATAAGTCTTCCGTTCCGTTCGGATGATGAGCGACTCGTGGTTCGGATTCCAGGTTAAGCTGTAGTTTTCTACTGTCATATGACCCCCTGTGGCTGTCAGAACCAACGTTAAATCATGTAGTTCGCAGGCACACACACACACACACATGTGTGCGTGTGTGGAAGGATGAACAGCTGGTGAGCTGGGCGCCGTCTGCTTTCGCCGGAAATCGAACCCGAGCAGGTGGATTCGTAGTTAGCGATGGTAACCACTATACCACCTAATTAAATTAACCTAACCTAACCGTAACCTAGCCTAACTTTAATTATATTCATTTTGTTACGACATTTAATGATTTTAAATAAAAAATTAAAGTCTAAATCTACGGCGACACCGCTGATGTCGTTCACACACATTCGTGTCTCCATGAGCTTTGTGTGCATCCTAAAAATT
Source organism: Bathynomus jamesi (assembly GCA_023014485.1). Classification (NCBI taxonomy): domain Eukaryota; kingdom Metazoa; phylum Arthropoda; class Malacostraca; order Isopoda; family Cirolanidae; genus Bathynomus; species Bathynomus jamesi. The sequence goes on from JAJOZX010005194.1 coordinate 297,395, forward strand.
GTGGTGATGATATAAGGTAGCCAAGAAAATGCAACACACACACACACACACACACACACACACACACACACAAATTTAAGCTAAATATGTATAAGTTAAAACCAGA
>JAJOZX010005194.1:302500-305000 GCA_023014485.1 Bathynomus jamesi
AAACCCCCGACCTCAGTGTCTTTACTTCGCTTATAGGAAAACGGTAATAGCCACTGAGCCACAGATGCTGCAGCTGAAAAGAGTATAGGCAGGGAACTATTTGCGAACGTGATCCTCCAAGCAAGAGGAAGAGAGAGTAAATTTCCTCGCCTTATACCTTGGAGCTGAAAATTGAACATGCAAACAGAATCTATAACAGCCAACTTTAAAGGTTGCTGAAAGGTTGAAGGCTTTCATCTTAAAGATTATTATTATTATTATTATTATTATTATTATTGTTATTTGACTGAAAAGTATATCACATTCGATAGGAATGTTTGTGAAGTGTAGGAAGAGTGACATACACATTTTAGTCATAGTGTACAAATGAAAAACATTTCATAATATACCAAACGCTAAATCAGATTAAGTACAGTATATAAACACTCTCTATTACTTTAAATATATATATATACAGTATATGTGTGTGTGTGTGTGTGTGTGTGATGCAAACCAACAAAGAAAAAGAAAAAATTATTCCAAGGTCTTTCATGTATTCAGCAGTACACCTCGTCAGGGAATGAAGGGAGAAGGCGAGATGACGAAAAATTTAAAATATTTAAAAGATAAGATCTCTGAATATTCTTTCTCTGTTCAACACAACATTCCTATTCAGTTAATTAAGCTTTGCGTCAAAGATTGTAAATTTTAGTCTGAAAATAAGTTTTATGCTATGTCGTTTGGATTGGCGATGGGAAATCCTCTCTCACCGGTATTAGCTAACTTATATATGGAATTTTTTGAAAGGAGAATTTTTGCCTACATTTGTTAATTTTAACCTTGTTTGGTACAGGTATATACTATATAGATGATATTTTATGCCTTTGGCCTAACAATTTGGATGTTGACTTATTTCTTGGTACTTTGGTAGGCTCAACAATTTAATCCCATCTCTTAAGTTCACGGTTGAAAACGAAAATGATGGAAGCTTATCTTTTTTGGATCTAAAAATTCAGAGATGCTTGAATCAGTTCAAATTTGAAGTTTTTCGTAAGCCTACTAATAATAACTCTTATGTGCATTTTTATTCTGACCATCATCCCTCGATTAAATCTTCTATTTTCTCTGCTATGTTTCTTACAGCATTGAGAGTTGTCAGTGCTGAATTTTTAGATCCCGAATTATACAATATCATGAATATTGGTACTCACCTTACCATGTAAATTTTAAACATCTTCTGACTTTACTTAAAGCAATTGGTATCAACGTAGTCTTTAAGTATAATAATACTGTTAAATCACGCCAAATAAAGAATAGCCCGGACAATGCGGTTGGCTGTGTGTATTCGATCAGATGTACACAATGTAACTCAGTATATATATAGGTGAAACGGGAAAAACGTTAGATATTAGGGTAAATCAGCATAAATATGCGTGTAAAACTGCAATTAATTCTATGCATTGTTTAACCATATGTACCGATGTAATCATAGTATCAAGTGGGATAGTTCTAAAGCGCTCGTTAAAAACACAGATATAATTGAAAGGAATATTCTAGAATGTGCATTTATCCATTTTAAAAATAATTTCAATAACAGTACGGGAATGTATAAAATTGACAATATCTCGTTAAAATACCTTTTCCCTTTAATCGAAGCTTGTTAACCATGTGATAATTTCCTTTTATTTCTCTGTCCCGTTGTATATATGTATATATTTTCGTCATCTCGTCTTCTCCCTTCATTCCCTGACGAGGTGTACTGCTGAGTACACGAAAGGCCTTGGAATAATTTTTTTCTTTTTCCTTGTGTGTTTGCATCATTCATTCATTTCACGTGTTTAATTGTGACATTCATCCCATATATACGAGTATATATATATATATATATATATATATATTATATATATATATATATATATATGTGTGTGTGTGTGTGTGTGTGTGTGTGTGTGTGTGTGTCAGAAAAAAGTATTCTGAATTGAAACCCGACTTAGGATACAAAACTAACAGCTGGTCCTTTCTTAGAGAGAAAAAAAATAATTAGCATATTTTAATCTCTTGTGAATTAATTAATTTAAAAAATATTTACACCAATTTGTGGTATCGGCAGTATATATATATATATATATATATATATATATATATATATATATATATATATATATATATATATTATAGCAATAAACGTCATTTCTAAGCAATTGTATACTTGATGGAAAATTAAACTTGACAATTAACACATGCAATAAATATTTACTTCCTAAAAACAGAAATTATAAAATTATGTGTTGCAATTATATACAAAATTAATAGCGTTCGTTCTACTTAAATAGTCCTTTCATTATGCAAATGATATTCAGAACATCAACATTAAAAAATAATTTTCGCCATTTTTAATGATTTCCAGGTATGAATTAGGGAAAGCGAAAATATTTTTTTCATACATTATAACCACAAACTTGTTAATTTGACCTAACTTGGTTGATTTAAATTTTAAAATAACCTAAGATAAGAAATAGCC
>JAJOZX010005194.1:310000-337940 GCA_023014485.1 Bathynomus jamesi
ATTATCTTAAGATCTATTTTTAAAGATTTGGTAGTCAATAACTTTGACTTATGAATTCGACATGAATAAAACATGAACAAAACATGAATAATTTGAGGCCGAAAGGATCCGGCAATTTTAGGTGCGCCTAAAACGGGAAGATTATAAAAATTTAGACTTTTTTTTACTATGTTAAAATAACATTATTATAGTAGATGTTTAAAAGACTTTTCTCAGGGTATTTATATCTTTACGATATTTAAGTTGCTTTCTAAGTTATGGGTATTGCATATATATATATATATATATATATATATATATATATATATATATATATATATATATATATATATATATATATATAGGTGCTGGTTAAGTATGCGGTCTACCATCTGAGTTTTGACAGAATATTTTCGTTAAAACTAACGAAAATATCACGACTTAACCTAACCAATTATCAAGGGCGTACAGTTGATCTATTAGTAAATAGTAAATACTCTTCCAGAAACAAACAATGTTATAATTAATAATAGATCAACTGTACGCCCTTGATAATTGGTTAGGTTAAGTCGTGATATTTTCGTTAGTTTATATTCTGTCAAAACTCAGATGGTAGACCGCATACTTAACCAGCACCTATATATTATATATATATATATACACTGTACATGAGTTTTTTAAAATTACTTAATTTAATATTTTATATATATATATTAGAATGCACGCAGCGATTTGCGCAGCAAAAGCCCCCCGAAATACAACCAATGGGTGGACTGGGAGGGGTTAGTTTGTTACTAAAACCTTCCCTGGTTCACCCTTAATGTGTATACTAAATTTAGTGCCTAGTCATTTAGTCGTGTATAAACGAACATAGATAGACCTAATCATCATCATCCCCAATATATATATATACAGGGTGTCCATAAAGTCACGCATCATAGGAACATAAGCAATGTCTATTTATTTATGTCTCCATCAGGCCAAATATGTTGCGGAACATTCAAAGAAACCTGCTTTTTCGTTTACAAACATGTTTTGAGATTGGTGGGAATCATTTCGAACAAATAAATAAAACAAGATAAATAAATAACAAAATAAATGTACTTTCCTAAGATGCGTGATTTTATGGACACCCTATATATATATATATATATATATCATAAAATTTCCATATCTTATAATTACTCCAAATATATACTAATATAATATATTGTATGTTTCAAAGGAAAATTACTTTTTTCTTCTAATGAATTATAGCAAAGAATTTTTAAGTTAATTTTCCATCGTTTACAAACTTCAGACATTTATCAAAATCTAGGTCAAATTCGACGTGTTAAACTTTTAACTTGCTCCAGTATACCGATATATATATATATATATAATATATATATATATATATATATGAAATAAAACTACTAATTGATATTTTTATTTGAAAGTAATATCAGTCATACCAAATGATTTATAAATTTTCATATATATGTATATATATATATATATATATATATATATATATATATATATATATGATAAATAAAACCACGAAGGAAAGGAAACATTCTGTGTTTCCTTTCCTTCGTGGTTTTATTTATCATAAATATTTTTCACGTGTTACTTTCGTGAAATAATTTTCATATATATATATATATATATATATATATATATATATATATATACAGTAGCGTTCAAAAGTCTGCGTCCACCTCAGTTTTAGAGAATTTCTAGAAAATAATACAACTCTGAGAAAGTATGTCCGCTATATTAAGGTAATTTCTTTTTTCAAGAAATGGTATTTCATATATTCTACTACATGTGGGAGTAATGTAGCCTTTATTTCATAAGAAAGGACACATTAATGAAAATGGTCCTTTTTGGTCCTGTTACGTTTTTTTCTTTGCAGACTATAACACAGATTTTAACCCATGTATTGGTGACAGACCATAGCCAAATGTTATTATCCTCAAAATAGTGTATTCATAGAGTAATTTTAACAACTGGTCTATTATAACTGATAAAACCAATTAGTCAATGACATTGTAGCAATTTGATTAAAAAAATAATTAATAATTTTCTCTATTCTCTCTTTACCTCTTTACAGGCCGTAATTGAAATGTCTAAAAGGAACTAAGTTTATCCCAGAGAGGACGAATAATTACCCTTTGAAGAGAGGGAATATCCCAACGCCAGATCTCGGCAAAAATTAACGTTTCAAAAGGGGCCGTCCAAAGAACTAAAAGTGGATATAAAAAAATCTGGATCGTGCTTTTCAAAGACAAGATCTGGCAGACCTAAAGTGACTACTGATTCTGAGGATCATTACATCAAGGTTACATCACTGCGTGACAGAAAAGTCACAGCTACGCAGATTCAGGCACAGTTGAATGAACAACGGGACTCTCCAATAAGTACAAGTACTATAAAAAGAAGACTCATAAAAGCTGGTCTCCATGGCAGAGTTGCTGTGTCCAAACCACTACTGAGGAAACAAAATAAGGCTAAAAGATTGGAGTGGGCGAGAGAATATCGAAATTTTACTGTAGTCGACTGGAATAAAGTTCTTTTTACTGATGAATCAAAAATGGAACTTTTTGGGTCTCATAGAGGAGTTTATATTAGACGTAGAACCAACGAAAAACTGATAGATCCCTGCATAAAACATTCAGTAAAACATGGTGGAGGCAACATTCAAGTTTGGGGTTGTTTCAGTTATTCTGGAGTTGGAGATCTTCACAGAATCACTTACATTCTCATAAAAGAAAAGTACCACTCCATACTAGTGAGACATACAATACCATCAGGATTGAGGCTTTGTGGTCAAGGATTCATTTTCCAGCAGGATAACGACCCAAAGCATACTTTTAACCTTTGCATGAACTATCTCAACAAGAAAAAAGACGAAGGTGTTCTACAAATTATGAAGTTTCCTCCACAAAGTCCTGATCTCAATCCAATAGAGCATCTCTGAGACCATTTGAAGAGTCTGAAAGCTAAAAAGAATATAATTTCTCTTGATTTTCTCTGGGAGAATGTAGAAGAATGCTAGAACGGCATAGCACAAAATGTTATCCAGAAACTTGTCGAATCCATGCCTCACAGAGTGAAAGCTGTCATTAAAGCAAAAGGTCATATCGATTATTAATAAGATTATGCCATTAAATTGTTAATTTATTTACTAATTTATAATAATTACATTTGGAAGTAAATGATGTAACAATAAAAAATCAAATTTTGTTGTAATTACCATATATATTTGTACAATTTACAATAAATTGGTCATTTAAAAATACGTCACGGTAAACTCGTAACTAAACTTACGTGTCAGATGGGTGATTTAAAAGACATATTTAAAACCAGCTTTTTGGGGTGTCGGGCATTAGGTGTCCGCTGGTGAACCTGGCATATAGCCACCCACTGCAGGAGCAGTCGGGTTGTAGCCTTATAGGTAGGCTTCAAGGGTGAATCCTCCTCTAGTGCTGTTATATATATTGTGCACACACACACACACACATATATATATATTTTTTTTTTTTTTTAAGTTCAGGAAGAACCGATTCGCCTCTATTTAAAAGGGCATATCTCGGCGGAAAAACAAAGAAAAAGTGAGAGGAAAGACAGAGGAAAAAGAAAGGGTGGAGGGGACAGTCGAAGTGGAAAAAGACCAAGGATGACAAGGACTGCAGGGTCGAGCCCCATCATCCTTGGGTGCTAGGGCCGGGAGGGCGCACGTGAAACCTAGCACGTACAAACGAACACAAAGAGCACTCAAGAGCACGAGCTTAGAACCCCCTTGCGGGGATATATATATATATATATATATATATATATATATATTTATATATATATTTATATTAGGTAAGATACTGAACTGCTAACCTGGTGGTTGTGGGTTCGAGTCCCGCCTCGGATTTTGTGATTTCATACTTCTTTCGCGGTTATAGTTCGGATTTTACATTAAGCTGTAGGTCTAAGGTAGGGCAAAAGGCTTGACTTTCGTCAAAATAAACAATTTGGGTGAAAGCTAAAACCAGGGTTAACATTCATACATAACTACACACATACATACACACATACAATACTAAACATCTCATTTCTAAACGAACTGGAGCGAAAAGGCAGAATAACCCGGATATAAACTGCAGAAGGTAGTGAAGAGGAGAAAAGGGAGAAAATAAAGCGCACACATCCATTTTCAGAGGCGTCCTGGTGAACAAGCGTCCCCATACGGCTAAATTCCACACCTGCTACACTTTATACGTCGAGCACGGTGACACTTCCAAGCCTTGTCAAAAGCATACGTGCGTGCCTGCTTGCATGCAGGCGCGGCGCCCACGTCCGATGTTACTGTTGCCCATCGTGGGGAAAAAGAAAGAAGAATGAGTCTCCAACTCGATCCTTCCCCTCCTGTATACGCCAGGGTTAATCAGCAATACCTTGGTTACCTTGGTTTTGCTTCCGCCCGAATTGTTCATTTTCAAGGTCAAACTTTTCACTCCACCTTAGACCTACAGTTTAACGTGGAATCCGAACCACGACCCACCAGCAGCCCAGCGTCTTAAACACTAGGCTACTCAGGGTACCCATCTATCTACTAACCAATTTTTTTTGTGTGGAAGGATGAACAGCTGGGTTTTGCTGCACGCCACCTGCCGTCATCGGGTCTCGATCCCGGGGCCGATGGATTCGTAGTCAGCGACGCTAACCACTACACCATCGCGGCGCATATATATATATATCAGGGGCGGCTTCTTAATGAATGCAAGGCATGCACTGCATGCGTAAATAATATACTCAATGAATTTAAAATTATTATTTAAGTTAAAAAAATAAAGTTAAAATTATTATTAATATTATTAATATAATATTGGTTCTATCCTCGGTTACTACATAACTCATAAGAATACCATAAAAGACAAAATACAGCTTATCTAATATGTACTACACTGTAATGCATGTGACTGCATGCGTAAGTAAAATTACCACGAGCCGCCACTGATATATATATATATATATATATAGAGAGAGAGAGAGAGAGAGAGAGGCAGAAGAAATATATAGAACAAAATACACTACCTACAACTGTGCAGTTGATGGAAAATCTTTATTATATAAGCAACTCTAACTGATTTATTATTATTATTATTATTATTATTATTATTAAAAATTATATTAGATTAGATTGAAAAGTAAATTTTTTAATAATAATAATAATAATAATAATAATAATAATTAATTAATTCGTCTGTCTTGTTGACACGAAAATCCCATTTGCTCCAATAATAATTAGATGACGTCAAGAAATGTGATTTAACGGTGATTTAGAATATGATTTAAAATGGAATTATTATTAATATGAAATTGATTTAAACGCGTTAATGATTTAAATGCAACATTTTCACGGTAACGTTTCGTAAAACGTTTCGATAAACTTTTTTCTCTCTGAAACATTTTGTTTTGAACGTTTCGACAAATTTTCGTTTTTTGTTTAACGTGACAAGGAGAGAGACGAAAAGTGCCCAGTCATTGTTTGTGATTTCAATTAATAATTAAAGTATTTCCCAAAGAGAGAGAGAGAGAGAGAGAGAATATATATATATATTTGTAATCCCTATATCGATGAAAATAGCACTGTCATGGTTTTAATTAATTACCGTATATACGAATATATATATATATATATATATATATATATATATATATATATATATATATATAGTATATGCTGTAGATGGGTCGAACATTCGTCGATCTTGAGCAGTTGTTCAAGCCTATTCAAAATAAACTAAAATAATATATATATATATATATATATATACACACACAGTATATGCTGTAGATGGGTCGAACATTCGTCGATCATGAGCAGTTGTTCAAGCCCATTCAAAATAAACTAAAATAATATATATATATATATATATATATATATATATATATATATATATATATATATATATATATATAATATGAACCTCCCCATTTGTCGAACATATTCAACCGATGCGTCGAATGAGAAAGAGACGAGTGGCAGAGAGGATATTAATGGGTACAAATCACTACAATTAATAATGATAAATGGTCATTAACATTAATAAAAGGGTATTAATATACCAATTAAGGGACCCCTTCGTCCCGGGCCCATTAACCTATGCCAGCCATAAGTCACACAATAGCGAAAAATGAGGGAGGCAGGGGGGCCTATGCAAATATCACGTGATCATGGTAATACTGTTCTTGATTAAGAGTGACGCGGTAACAGCCTATAAAAACGGCATCCGGACCCCGTATTAGACGGCTTTTAGCGAGATTACTCGGGATTACTTTGAGATTACCTGCAGATTACCTGGACGGCGGTCATTAAGTTTCATGAATCCATGATTTGACTCCATTATTCTGATCACTGATAAAGAGGGAGACTCAAAAACACAGTGTGTGTGTGTGTGTGTGTGTGTGTGTGTGTGTGTGTGTGTGTGTGTGTGTTTTACACGTGTATACATGTATGCATGTACGCATATACGTAACTAGCTTCAAATTTAAAATTCTGTTAGATAGACATGAAGGTTGTTAACCATAATTGGGTGGTTGTTTTATGGTGTAACCTGGTTTCGTTTAATATTAGATTGTTACCAACAGTAACTGAGAAACAACCTTCAGTATACTACTTTTACTACTAACGCTACTATTACTATCACTAACATAATAATAATAATAACAAATAACAGTAATAATAACTTTTAAAACTTTAAAGTTGTTAATTTTGAATAAACTTTTTCAAATTATTGCTTTTTTTCATTTTAGAGAAACATGTTTAGATGCAAATCAGCGCAATCGTATAATATAATAACAAGCAATAGAAAAAAAATAATTTATACCTTTAATATATTGAATTGACCGCCATTATACGAATTTTCAATCGCTTTTGACCATACTGTTATTAGTCGACACGAGAAAACATATATACATACTGTGTGTGTATATATATATATATATATATTTTTTTTTTGTAGCCTTTATTACTTTGATGAATATTGTACTTTTTTATGGGATTTGTCTCCTGCCAGTAAGCTTTTTATTATCATTATCATATATATATATATATATATATATATATATAATATATATATATATATATATATATATATATATATAAGACGGTATACCTTTATAAAATAGAAGCAAAGGAAAGTATAAAGTATAAAATTCGTGTGACAATAAATAATAAAAACACAATTATTATTTTTTTTTATAAATGACATTAAAAAAAAGAGGCTAAAACTTGATCTGTTCTTTGTAAGTGTACAAATGTGTAGAACGGCGTTTCACCTTCCATTTTACTTCTGAAACGATGTTAGATAATGAGAATGATCCAAATAACAAAATATCGTCCATTACTAAAACGTTTTACCGTTTTATTTTGAATTGATGCCCGATACATATCCAGATATAAGTATGGAAATTTTAGTGGGTATACGATAATAAGCACAGAAATGATTTTCGAATGGTATGTTTTAAATACACGTTATAAATTTTTTGTGTGTTAGTGAAACTATTCAAGAGACTCGTTATTCACTAAAATATGGTTAACATTTTGCGTTTTTACGTATAAAACGTATATAAAACGTATATAAAACGTATATAAAATGGTATATGAATACGTATTGTACGATTTGATTACTTTCATTTAACGTTATTTCCAGTCCCATTCGTGGTCCGAAAGCGCGAATGTTCGAAGCGGGGATCGAAGATTCGGGAAAGGTTTCATGATTTGGAAATTGGTAAAAAGAGTCTTTTCGCAATTGCTGTCGCGATGAGTATTTTCTTTGGAAAATTTAATATAAAGTAGAAAATCCTAAACAGTAGGAATGGGAATTGATGAATTTGAAATTGTTTGCTTTGAGATTCCCACTTTGGGATTTCTCATTCTTGGACGAAGACTGAAATGGGAATGAGCAAGATTAGGAACAGACACTTAGAATTAAACAAGAAGTTAGTATATAGATCGCTAAACAAAGTATAAAAAACTATACAATTTCATAAACGTGTAATACAGAAGTCAGAAAAATTATGGACAAAAGTTTTGGGGATTGAAATGGCGTGAAACCCCATATTAGGAATACTCAGTTATGTCTATATGCTATACTCGTATAGGATGGCTAAAGGCACGTCAGGTTAAATTAAGGTAGGTTAGGTTTGATTGGATTAGGTTATATTTATTCAATTTTTACAATTTTAGGTGTTCATGATTTTGCAATCTCGAAAAATTATTAGGCTCTATATACTGTAGGTGTTTGCAAAACCTCGCCTTTACCTTTGGAATGATTGCGAATTACCTGCCTTACCCAGGGTATATTAACTCAGGTAGTTAACTCAGGGTATAATTTACTATATCTTGTCCACACAAAGATTAATGCCCCCTCAATGGCATTCCCATTCGCATTCCTGGTCCACAAGTGAGAATGTACAAAAGTAAAAAAAAAAATAAACACATTTGAGAAAAGCGTTTAATGTTTAATATTTCCAAACCTAACTTATTTTAACCACTCAGAACCTAACTTAAAATTAGTCTACCAATCAGAACCTAACTTATCGTATTCTAACCAATCGTAACCTAACTCGGACCAGAGTGGGAAAGGCCGTGGATTTGAAAATGTCTCGTTTGAGATTCTCGTTTTCTCACTTTCCTATTTCGAAACATTTCCAAACAAAATGTGCATGCAGAAATCTCAAACCATGCACACACTGTATGAAGTTGTTTCAAATATATAAATTTTTAAGTAGAAATATTTTTTTTTATATCGGGTGGCCCAAAAAAAAACGCCTCGAGATTTAAACATCAATAACTTCAAAAATATGCAGTTCACACTTCCAAAATTTACATAACTTTTACCTCAATCTATTGATAAGCCATCATAAAAATTTTAGACCTCTGCATAAGATATTTTTTCCACAGCTGAGGGAACAAATGAAGTATGGTGAAAAAAACGAATATCATAAACTGAAAAAAATTTATTATTCACATCTTATCAACAAATATGATCACTATGTCCGCCGTCCTGCTTACAAACTAATCTTAACCTTTTCTTCCACGACATGATACATTTTCTGATTTCTGTTAATGTTATTTTGTCCCAACATTCGAGTATTTTTTTCTTTAATTGCATTTCTGTAAACTTTTCTGTTTGACCTTCATAAATCTTCTCTGTTAGAGTGTTCCATATGCAATAATCCATGGGATTGCAATCAGGTGATTGCGGGTGCCAGTCTTTTTTTTCCAGTGAAGTTGAACACATTCTGTTGTAGACTATATTCTGTTGTAGACTACATTCTGTTGTAGATAATCCATCTTGTTGGAGTATGAAATCGTTTCCATAATACAGACGCCGACAATCAGGCAAAATATTCTCCTCTAAGAGATTTACATAGGTTTCTGAATTAATTTTTTTATTTTCTGAAATTAAATGAATTTTCGTCTTTCCATTCCACGATACATCTGCTAATACCATGATTTTTTTTTAATACCGACTTGTCTGGTGGTAAAGTCTCGATGGAGGAATGTCTTTCTTACGCCGACCATAAACATCGTTCCGGGAGTTTCGAGCAACCTCGATGGTGAAATCTTTTTCATCTGTAAAAACTATTTTTTTAACATCATTGGACGAAAATCTATCAATCATTTTTCTACAACGAATTATTCTTTCAGCTCTTACATTGCTGTCACGTCTTGAAACACGGATCCTTTTAAATGCTTTAAGTCCTACCGTTCTCTGCATTCTTTGTATGGAACTTCGACTGATACCTAAATTTCTTGCAATTTTCCTCTGAGAGTAGTGTGACCCAGGTCGATCCTCTTGAGATAGGCTCATCATTTTGGTCATTGCTATATTGTCTTGAGTGTAAACTGTTTTAGGCCGACCACTTCCACGCTTCCGTGCCGTCGAACCGGTTGCTTTAAGTTTTGAATTATTCTATTCACAGACGTAACATTACGAGTTATTCCTGGAAATTCCCTCAAAAATTCTTGCCCCAGTCCATCTTTTTTCCAAGAAACACTTTTCAATCACCGCTTTTTCACCGTTAGTCAGAACCATAATTTGAAGGGTAAGTTTAAAAAACAGTATTTAAGATGGGCGTAGCACATATCATCTGACGTTTTTCAGAGACTAACAGGTTATTATCCATAGGCTAAGGAAACTACTACAAGTCTTAGAATAGTTGTCAGATACAGCTATACACATTTAGGATTTAGGATATTCGTTTTTTCACCAACCTCATTTTTTCCTCAGTTGTGGAAAAAGTATTTTATGTAGAGGTCTGAAATTTTTATGATGGCTTACCAATAGATTGAGGTAAAAGTTATTTAAATTTTGGAAGTGTGAACTGCATATTTTTGAAGTTATTGATGTTCAACTCTGAAGGCGTTTTTTTGGGGTCACTCGATATAACACTCAAAATAAAACTTTCTTGATTTAGATGAAATAATTTCTTTTTGAGGCTGCATTCTAGGGGAAGTTTTTCTTCTTTTGGGTATCAAAACTTCTTGTCAAATGATATGATAACTTCTTTTAATGATACGTAACTTCTTTTAGTAGAAGATTTGGTCTTCACAATTTGATTTTTTTGAGTGAATTGACAAAATAGAAGATAATATTTCTATTTATAGAAGGGTACCGGAATTTGTTTCCATGTGATAGTAAAGATTTACATAAACTGGTTGAGCTTGAAGGCGTATGATATTTTTGAAACTTTATACGCGAGTCCTTCCCATATAACATGTAAGATGCGAATGGAAATGATATATATTAAAAATAAATAGACTTTAAGCAAACCAAAACCAATAGAGTCCTTAAGAAATTAAAAAATGAACTTGATAATAAGATGATTTAGAATATAACAAGCCAATATGATCACCTAGTGACATGTTACTGTCTCATATTAACAAGATAAAAATTACTGACATAGTCAGCTCCATTCTCTCGTTGTCTTCATATCTGCTGTTCATTCAGTATCATATGCTTTTGTTGTCGGATTGAGATTATCTTCCGGATCAGCTGAACACACACACACACACACATATATATATATACTTCGGAGAAGGACTTATAAAGCTTAACATGAATTTCGAACTATAGGTCACTACATCATCTGAACGCAAAAAAATAAAAACAATAATTCAAATTTAAATTAATTTCTTTATTGTTCAAAATAGAGAAAAGAGAGAAAATATAAAGTACAAATTTTCTCTGAAAGGACAAAGAATTTTAATTAAGTAGTACACCTCAAGAAGTGCCACATAATGAGAGTCACCTTTCTTGCCAACAATAACTTACATAAATTACATCATATTTATATACTGTACGTTGAGTTATCACATTTATATATATATACACACACTGTATAGTAATACAGATTCATCGCTGAAATAATAATTTAATAGTAAACGTTGGATAATCTCGATTTACGTGAACTTAAATTTTATAATTATTTTTAATTTAAAGAGAGCATTAAATTACGCCTGAAATTAATTTTGTAAAGGTTTTAGGAGAAGTGAAAGACTACGATATTGGGAGAAGGGTGAAGAGGGAGAGAAGGGCGAACGGGGAGAGAGAAAGGTGAACGGGGAGAGAAGGGTGATGAGGGAGAGAAGGGTGAACGGGGAAAGAAATTAATACCCATCAGAGATCTTTCCTTTAATTGAATATGCGAATTTGTATATGAAAATCGTTTGCTTTTATATTTATTTCCAAATTATTCCAAATATGAACTCGTTCTCGTATGAAAAGAATTTCTTGGTTGGTGCTACTATAGCGTGATTCCTACCTCGATTCGGCGGTCTACCTTTTAATTATAGCTTCTTACCTTGTTTACTAATTGCTTGTTTACATTCCAATGGCCATCGCCCTCGACGATTGGTTAGGTTTAGTCATGATATTTTCGTTAGTTTTAACGAAAATATCGTGACTAAACCTAACCAATCGTAGGTAGACCACATACTATAGTAGCACCGAAACTATTTTTTAAATAAATAAAATTGAATAATAAATAGCATTTTATATTTATTATATTTTCATTTATACCTTGGATAGGAATCACACTCTACAGTACTGTAGTTTCGAACCAAAACGGGTAGGAATCACCCTATAGTATCGAAGTCACCGGTAGGAATCACGCTATAGTAGCACCAATTTCTTTCGGGTTTCGAGTGGAAAGTTTTGGTTTTTGAAGTAATATACAGTTATGATTTAGGTTCACTGAATGGTTTACTCCGTTATTTGATACGATTTCCATAATTAATTTAGCATTATATAGGGTGTCCCATAAGTCCGGCATCATAGGAGAAATTCATATTTTTCTATTTCTACAAACCATAATTCATATTTTTCTCTTTCTACGGTCCATAATGTCTGTGAACAAGGAAGAACGAATCCAGATAATTCTACTCATAGGAAATCGGAATCAAAGAGAGGCCGCTGCTGAATTTAACAGACTGCATCCAGATCGCGAGCCAATAACACAGAGTTGCGTTAGCAGACTTGTTGCAAAGTCTCTTTGACTCCGATTTCCTATGAGTAGAATTATCTGGATTCGTTCTTCCTTGTTCACAGACATTATGTCCTGTAGAAAGAGAAAAATATGAATTATGGTTTGTAGAAATAGAAAAATATGAATTTCCCCTATGATGCCGGACTTATGGGACACCCTGTAGAATATTTTGTGAATATGTGAGCGGATATTTAGCTTGTGCGGGTCATTAAGGTAAAAAGGTTTCAGAGATCTGGACATAGAACTTGTGTGGTCTTAGTTGGTTTTAACTCCTGATAGGATTTTGACGGTTTTTTATGCAATACGTTTTATGGGTGAATAATACAGGGTGTCCCAGAATTAACTATCTATTTCAATGAAATCGGACAAATTTTTTAAAAACACACTTTTATTTATGTTTATCATGTTTAATATGTGTTAAAAATGTATAAATTTCTAAATTTTTTTCATAATTTTATTTTCATAATTTTTTCATTATCTGGTCCAATGAAAGACCGTCTGAAGTCATAGAATGGCAAAGAGACTCTCCAAAAGTTAACGTGTGGCTTGGAATGACCAAATCCAAAATTTATGGCCCATTCTTCTTTGCGGAAGCAACTGTAACAGGTACCGTCTACCTTGATATGCTTCAGCAGTTTCTCGAACCACAGCTTCTTGATGATGGCATTCTTGATAATGTTGTGTTTCAACAAGATGGAGCACCATAAATTTTGGATTTGGTCATTCCAAGCCACACGTTAACTTTTGGAGAGTCTCTTTGCCATTCTATGACTTCAGACGGTCTTTCATTGGACCAGATAATGAAAAAATTATGAAAATAAAATTATGAAAAAAATTTAGAAATTTATACATTTTTAACACATATTAAACATGATAAACATAAATAAAAGTGTGTTTTTAAAAAATTTGTCCGATTTCATTGAAATAGATAGTTAATTCTGGGACACCCTGTATAATTAGCTGTATTTCCCCAAACCGCTGTTATATAGGATGTAAAGGTGTGCAAGGGTGTGTGTAATATAGATTGAACAGTATACATTTTGGAATGTGCTGTTTTAATTTATGCGTTATAATAATAATAATAATAATAATAATAATAATAATAACAGACAGAAAGTAAGTCTTTGTTATAAAAAGCATTTAAGATCTAATCACAATGATGAATGATAGTTATTGGAAGCTATAATAGCTAAACAATCTCTTTTAAAATGGATCTGTACCCATTTGATCTACAAGACATAACATCAACACTCTAAAAACTAACAACCTAACCTAACCTAGAGTAACCTCTGAACGGACGCATTTCCTGAGCTCTCTGATTTTGCATTTACTTTTGTATATTGCTGAGAATTTTACTTTGGATAGTTTTTGAATTTTATATACTTGCGTTTAAATTTACATTGTTATAGTTAAGTAATTGAATATTAGTGGTTTTTAGCGATTTAGAAGTTTTCATAGCGTGCCGGCTTAATTTAACTTATACCTGTGACGGTTTAAATTTTTAACTCCGCGATGCCGTCGCAGAAAGCGTCGTGTGTTAGGTGTAGGGTTAACCGGTGGTATTCAGAATTTAAGGATTATAACGGCGGTCCAATGGCGATTACCGATAGATCAGTTTGTTTCTTTTGCGAGTTCATGGAGGAATTAGTTGACATAAAACGCAGTGTACGTGAGGTAGCGGATAGACTTGCAACGCTTGATGAGGGCAGGGTTAGGGCTACGGTTGACGGAAGCCGAACCAATACTAACGTTGAAGACGTTAGTAATTTGAAGGGTGAGGTGCGTAACTTAGTTTCTAGTTTAGGTAGCTTGTCGGGAAGGTTAGATAGAGTTGAGGAAGAGGTTAAGGTTAGTCCGAGAGTAGTAGATAGCGAGGGATTTAGAGAGGTTAAGGGTGGAGCTAGGCCGCGTACATTAGGTGATAGGAATCCCCCCCCTATCGAGGTTTCGAACCCTTTCGCCCATTTGGAAAGGGACGTGAATGAGGGGGAAACTATTTTAATTGGGGACTCTTTAGTGCGCCACATGGACAAAGAGTTCGTTAAACGGAATCCAACCAATAGGAGGAGGGTCTGTCTCCCAGGGGCCAGGGTTGACAGAGTTAGAGACGAAGTGGATAGGGTTGACGTTGCTTCCCGTCACTCAATGTTGGTGACGATGGTAGGAGGCAACGACTCGTATAGGCCCGATACGAGAGTGCCTGACCTTTTGGAGAGATATAGGGGGTTAATTAGGTCCCTGAAGGCGAGGTCAGATAGGTCTTTAGTTCTAGGTATTACCCCTAGGCACGGTTGGGTCTTAGAATTACGTCAAAACAATATTTTTGAATAACAAATTAGAAGAGATTTGTGCTGAGGAAAGTGTACCCTTCGTAAAGCTGTGGTCCGAATTCAATGATCCTAGCCTTTTTATAAAAGATGGGGTGCATTTTAATGAAATAGGTAATGCTAGGCTAGGTAGGTTAATAGACGAAAACGTGCGAAAGCTGTATAGGTCGAAGCCTTCTTTAAACGTTGTGGGTCCGGGAAACGCGGGCCCGACGTGATAAATAGTTTAAAAGCGGGCCCGTGGTAAAAAATAACTTAAACGTCTTTTATTGCAACGCGCGTAGTATTAGAAATAAATTAAATGAATTTAAGGCGGTAATTTATTCCGGCAACTATGATATAGTTGCTATCACTGAAACTTGGTTAAATACCGTGACTCGGGACTTGTTGGGGGAACTTGATATACCGGGTTTTAAACTCTTTACTAATGATAGGTTACATAGA
Source organism: Bathynomus jamesi (assembly GCA_023014485.1). Classification (NCBI taxonomy): domain Eukaryota; kingdom Metazoa; phylum Arthropoda; class Malacostraca; order Isopoda; family Cirolanidae; genus Bathynomus; species Bathynomus jamesi. Next base: position 325,285 of record JAJOZX010005194.1, read on the forward strand.
TTTGGAGGCGGCGTTTTGCTGTACATTCGTAATTCCCTTAGGGCTATCGAGGTTAAGTTAGATTTTCCGGCAGCAATTAATGCGATCTGTGTTGAAGTTAGGGCGCGTAGTATTAGTTTTAATTTTGTGTTGTTTATAGACCTCCCGTTCAACCCCTCGATATAGATACTAGATTTTACTCACTTCTTGGTAATTTTATTGACAATCGGAATAGTATAATTGTCGGAGACTTTAACTGCCCTAATGTTAATTACGAGAATTTTACGGGTAATGAAGAGGGTTTGAGACTGGTTGAGTTTATGGACGATAACTTTTTACGACAGATAGTTACCGAACCAACGCGCGGTGATAATATCTTAGATTTGGTGATGACGAACGGCGAGAATATAGTCGAAGGTTTAGAAGTAGGCGAGAGTTTAGGATGTAGCGATCATCAAATTCTTAGGTTTAAGTTATTGATAGAAAACACAGGATAGTAACGTAATAGAAGTCCCTGATTTTCGTAGGGCTAATTTTGATAGTTTTGGATAGGATGAGAGTAGTGGACTGGGATAACTTATTTATGGGTAATGACACAAATTTGCGTTGGGTGGCGTTTAAAGAAAGTTTTAGGAATATTGAAAGGGAGTTTATTCCTCGTAGGCCCAAGCGCGTTAGAAATCGTGGTAGGCCGAAGTGGTGGACTAGGGAAATAGGCGAGTTCATAAACGAGCGTAATAGAGCGTATAGACTTAACAAGCGCAATGGCCAGGTAGCTAACTTTAATAGATATATCGAGCTTAGACGTCAGGTTAAAAGATCAGTTAGGAATGCCAAGCGTAATTTAGAGATAGTTATAGCTGCGGATAGTAAACATAATCCAAAAAAGTTTTTTGAATACGTAATAATCGTAAGCCGGTAAAAGATAACATAGGCCCTCTAGTGGATGTAATGGCGCTTTGGCTTCTGACGCTCAGGCGATGGCGGGTATTTTCAATAACTTTTTTGCGACAGTTTTTACCGTAGAAGACGTAAATAATGTCCCCGACGTGACGATATCGTTCCATTTAGTAGCGAGACTATTTTAGATGAAATAACTGTTTACGAGGCTGAGATTGCGCATTATATCGATAGGCTAAAAGTTAGCAAGGCTCCAGGCCCTGACGCTTTTTATCCAGACATTTGAAAGATTTGAAAGACGTTATCGTAGGCCCCTTAACGAAGATTTTTAATCAGTCACTCGAAACGGGGATTATTCCTGAAGACTTCAAATTAGCTAACGTCACGCCTATTTTTAAAAAAGGCGACCGCGCGGTAGCTAGCAATTATAGGCCCATTAGCTTAACGTCAATTGTCGGTAAACTTTTGGAATCCGTAGTTAGGGATCGTATTATCGATCACTTAGAAAGTAGAGATTTGATTAATAGTAGTCAGCACGGGTTTCGACGCCATAGGTCTTGTTTAACTAATTTGTTAGAATTTTATAACGAAATAGTGCGCGAATACGATAGGCATAGGCAGCTGACGTTATTTATTTAGATTTTAAAAAGGCGTTCGATACAGTTCCGCATAGGAGACTAATTGCGAAGGTTAAAGCGCACGGTATACGCGGTCAGGTAGCTAACTGGTTAGAAGAATGGCTTCGTGCTAGGAGGCAGAGGGTCGTAGTTAATGGTAGTGAATCGGGGTGGTTAGATGTAGGTAGCGGTGTCCCACAGGGTTCAGTGTTAGGCCCATTGCTATTCGTAATTTACATTAACGACATAGATGTAGGATTGACTAGTAACGTGTCAAAATTCGCGGACGATACTAAAATAGGCGGTAAGGTTGTTAACGAGGACGATAGAAATAGGATCCAAGACGATGTAATAGGATTATGGAGTGGACGGATAAGTGGCAGATGCAATTTAACGTAGATAAATGTAAAGTTTTGCATATAGGTTCTCGCAACAATAATTACGCGTACACGATGGATGATAGGGAGTTAGCGAGCGTTGACGAGGAAGTAGATTTAGGCGTACGCGTACTAAGATTTAAAGGTTAGGAACCAGTGCCTGGAGTCTTGCGCAAAAGCTAATAGGATGTTAGGCTTCATAGCGCGTAATTTCGAATTTAAATCGAAGGATATTATATTGCCCCTTTACAAGTCCCTAGTCAGGCCTCATTTAGAATATGCCGTTCAGTTTTGGTGCCCGTACTTGCGTGAGGATATTGATAGGTTAGAAAGGGTTCAGCGTCGTGCCACGAAACTTATTCCGTCATTGCGCAATAAGCCTTATGAAGATAGGATTAAAGTGTTAGACTTGTATTCACTCGAAACTAGGAGATTAAGGGGGGAGCTTATTGAAGTTTTCAAAATCGTTAATAACATCGATAACGTAAATTTTGACAAATTGTTCACTTTCGATAATAGTAATACTCGCAATAACGGATTTAAGTTGCGTGGCAGACGTTTCATTACTAATATCGCTAAAAACTTCTTTACGTTTAAAGTAATTGATAAATGGAATAATCTTCCCGCGTCAGTCGTTCATTCTACCAGCGTTAATGTGTTTAAGAAACAACCGTCTTGACAGACATTTTAAAAATATTAACGTTGTTTAAAATTAAAAAAAAAGTTAACAACAGGAGCTCTGGTGGTGGTGCTCGAGGATGAGTCTGTGACGATGAATGCCAGTTTGTGACATGCCAGCGTGATGCCAGCAATAAAAAAAAAAAAAAAAAAAATTAGACTAACACGAATGTAGATGTAGCTCATAGCGTAAAACTAACCCACTTTTTGTTTAACTTTACCTACTTTTTTTTTTTTCTTATCCTCCTTACTTTGCATGTCTCTAACTCTTTTCTTGCATGTTTGTAGTTTGCATGGTATGACAGTGAGTAAGACTGTGTTTGCATGGTTTGTAAGCGTTCTTATTTTACTTCTTTTCATCTTTCACCCTCTCCTATATTCTCCGACTATTTTTCTGACTTGTCGGCAGTGGCCGGCGGATGATGATGGTGAGACTTTTTCCCTCTTTTTCTGAATGAATGTTAACCCCGAATGATAGGTGTTGCTCCTTACTTAACCCCTTATTCTCCTCTCTTCTCTTAACCCCCTACTCTCCTCTCCTTTCTCTCGGGCTAGCCTTAGAGTGGATCTTAGGGTCTTTGTTAGCCTTAGCTTCTGTAGATCTGTAGATCTGAACCTAACCTAACGTATTCTAACCTAATCGAACTTAATCTAATCCATAATAACGTATCGATTTTATGTCAAGTCTATCAGATGTCGTTAACCCGTTTAAAGTTTAATTTTCAGGCAAAAACTAAAAGAAAAAAATGTAAACAAACAGGAATTCTGAACCTGGAGAATGTTTGAGATTCACCGGAAAGAGCTCGAACCACTTAAATCAATTTATATTATACCTTTCAAGGTAGCACTTAAATGAGTGACGCTTAAAAGAATTAAAAGAGTCGATTGCTCTTAATTTGACAGGAATCCCTTTCCAAAGGTGTGAGACTGCGTGAAAAAGGAAGTCCCGATTCACGCTTTGAACTCGAGCGAACGACAGGCGATAAATATTAATTTTCTCGTTATAGTTACGCGACCGAACCAGATCATCTAAATGATCCTTAATTAAAAACTGTTTGGAACGTTTTTTTTTTTAAAGTTTGGAACACTAATTTTTAAATTAAAATACATCCTTGATCTTAAGGGTGCAGCGCATTTCTAATAAATTTCTTTGTGTTATATCAAATTTTGTTTAAAAAAATTCTCATGATTTGGTGTTGTCTTTCTTGAAGTGAGAGAGCATCTACCTCAGAGGCATATATGATACATTAAAATAGAATAGGTCAAAGAGAGAAAAAAAATTAACAGGTTCAAAAATAGTCAGCATTCGCGTAACTATATATAATACAAACAAGACCAGTTTGTTTCGAATCGAGATGATCAGCGTAAGATGTGAATTTAAGCTTACAATCAGTAATGAATTCTTAATACTTGTAAAAGTCAATCCACTCGATAGCGTTGTTATTAACTCTCAGATGGAGAGACGGATTACGAGGCTGTTTAGTCAAAACTGTGTGTTTCGTTTTGGCTGTTAATTAGAATATGGCTAAAGAGGCGCCAATAATGAAACTGATTTAGAATATTTTGTACCCTTTGGTTTAAATTAGTAATAACGCTGGAACTCTCATTTAAGACATAACTCAATGACGTAATTTGCTCAAGGAAATAATGCATATCAATGACACGTAAATTGATCAAAAGCGTGCCAAGTGTTGATCCTCGCGGGACACCAGATCGATCACACTCTAAAAACTGTTCAATTTAAGTACTTTCTTAAGAGCATAACACAAAACGATGCAGTTTCTGAACAGGACATAGATGGTACAGTCATGACTTAAAACTTTTTCTCAACACTCGCAGAACGTACATGGATGACTCCAAAACTTTTTACTTAAAAACTATAATCCAAAATAGACAGAGAAAAGACAAGTACATTTGGTACTCAGAAAGTACTTAAGTCACCTAACGTTTCTCGAAAACGATCAGAGAAAGGACATTACAGGAGTCTTTATGCGTAATGATAAAAAATAATTTAAGTTGCTTAACAATCAGTTAAATTATATTTATGTTAGTACGAATGCAGACAGTTCAGTCAGTATATCTACAGGGTGTCCACAATATCTTATCACCCCAGTAAAATATTACCTGATTTTCGTTTTTCTTTCAGACCCATTTGAAATGTGTGATAGCAGCAACTATACGATTGAACGACGCATATTGGCTAGTACCCGGGTCCATGAGCGACCGCGTAATGGCAAAACCATTGAAAATATTTGTGCAGACTTCTAGGATCGATTCAATGGTGCAGCTCCTTTTTGGAGAAGCAGCACGATTGAATCGGTCCTGGAAGTCTGCATGAATATTTTCAATGGTTTTGCCATTACGTGGTCGCTCATGGACCCGAGTACTAGCCAATATGCGTCGTTCAATCGTATAGTTGCTGCTATCACACATTTCAAATGGGTCTGAAAGAAAAACGAAAATCAGTTAATATTTTACTGGGATGACAAGACATTGTGGACACCCTGTACAGTAGGGTGAGATATGAAGGTAGTTGTTCCGTAGAAATTAATTTAAAGCAAGTTTATTACCGATTATTATATTATAATTAGTTATAAAAGGTTTAATAGAGTCGAACAGATGAATTCTGAAATAATAAGTATATATTTCAGTTTGATTAATTATTTATGAATCTAAGTTACTGCATATTACGAGTTCCAAAAACCTATATTTAGGTTTCCCTCAAATTATGAAAAGTAATGTAATGTTTTGAGGTTGTTTAATCTCTTGAACGCTGAGGACGGTCACTGGTCCAGCTACTGAACAGACCTAATGTGACTTAACTTCGCTGATCTAACGGGAAGCGGTGTTGCAACGTGGCCACGACGTATTCCCCTCAAACTCTGTCTAGTAAGCTATTGTTAAATATAGTAAAGTTTGTAAGGTAAGTTGTAATATTTTCTAAGTTTTCTTCGTGAAACATATTTTTTGTTTCGTCAATAAAAGCTCTGAAATTTAATCATTATCTTTCATTTACCTTCTATCATAAATGAGTCATATTGCAGAGACGTCAACCTTGAAGTATGAAAATCCGTGAGATTTTGCCTGATTTTGCCTGTGCCTGATTTTGATAACTGGAAACATATCCCACATAACGGAGTTTGAGACTTAATTTCGGGGTCTATACACGGTTGTATAGCATAATATACGTATATTTGCATCTGGTAAAAATGTAATGTAATGATGTTGTTGTTTAACTTCCTTCTCAACATCTAAGGTCATTAACGGAGGCGACCTACAGCTCTCCGTAAGTTCCGAACCGCGGGTCACTACATAATCTGAATGTAGAGTTACCCATCCATTGTCGCTTAACTTTGCTGATCGACGGGAAGTGGTGTTACGACACTGGGAATATGTAATTTCGTGCCATCCAGTTTTTTGACATGAATCCTGATCGGCCGAAAGTTGATGAGGTCTTCATGAGCTCTCGTCCAATTATGACCACTCATATTAGTGACGTCATTAATAGTGATGTTTGTTTTCGGAACAATAGTTCAGTCGTGACACTTAACACTTTTTGTACCATTTTATTAGATGGTACTAACAAAGAACAGTTTTTAGAGTGCAGTTTCTCCAGGTTACACCTGGTAGCTTGACATCAATTAGTAGGAACTCTGATGGGAATCATCTAATATTGTACCATAATTATTCAGCTTAATTAAACAGCAACCTACCGTGGTTAATTAAGTCCAAAAGTACCCATTGCAAATTTCTTCTTGAAGGCTGAAGGCAAATTTATTAATAAGAACGTAACAGCCGTGCTGCGTACTTTAGTTTCAATTTTTTAGCAAATTTATATTGTTGGGGAAATATGATGCTTTTATTAGTGACATAGTCGTTAATATGCTTGAAAAGAAACTTTTCAAAGACTTTATTCAGTGTTAAGACGATGGGGGTTGGCCTATAACTCGTAACTGAGAGAGCTGGTAAGGGGTTACTACTTTTAAAAACTGAAGTAAATTTGGCAGGTTTTAATAGCTAAGATAGACGTCCGCAGAAACAAGTATTGCAAAGTTCATCTATATGAGGACTTAAAAACTGGTTTGAACTAAAATCGTTATAGAAATATCAATGTTGTCTCGTACGCTAATGGCACGCGATCATATATCATACACGCTCTCACTTCAATGATAATGTCATTCACTGCAATGATATTTTAGAAATGCCGAATAAATTATGTAATGAAAGTTAATTATCATAACCGATTAGACTAAACAGATGGTGGTAACTCCCAAAGCTTATCACACAGGTTCTCAACTAATTCTGAATGACCAAAATCTGGTAAAGGTGAGTAACTATTATTACTTGGGTCTAACCACTCAACAAGATCTAAGGTCTAGTATTCATATGAAATGAAAATAATTACTTCGATCCCTTCACAGATAACTCGCTGTATACTACTCTTTCGCCTGTTCTGTTTTGAACGTATTTATACTATTTTCAAGAGGTTCACTAGCATTGTATATAATGAAGTTATCTTTACGACTACGTCAAAATTCTGTAAACTGAAATCTGGTAAATCAGATTATAATTCTTTGGTCTTCAACAATCGAAATCTGTAAATCTGTTCAACAATCTAAATCTGTAAATCTGTTTTTACAGTAAAGAATATTTATAGATGACACTTTTCCTTAGTGAAAGCAGTCAAATTTTGGAATTCGCTTCCTTTAAAATTGAAGCCAACACTGTTCGCGTGTTCTTTTTCAATAATTCTTTAAATATTTGTTAAAAAAGGATGTAATATTCGGAGCCTTCACTGATTAGCTTTATGCGTATACTACCGAATATTAAAATAATAATAAGTATATATTACTGCTCTTTACTGAAAGTAGTATTGGATACCATACTTTGACATTTATATACAGTGTATGTATACAGTTCAAGAAAAGTGTTTGTTGTAGAGTAAATAAATGTACAGCCTATCGTTCACTAATCTTTTTTTGACGCCGACAAGTACTTCACGGACAGCTCTTCTCGAGGTTAGAACTTTTTTTAGAAGACACTACACCACACGCGCTTTATACCAAAAGATAGAAGACGTCGTCGCGACGTCACGAATAATTTGAAGTAAACACTGAATAAACTCGTTCGCTCCAAAAACGTTTAGAGCACAGTTTATATGGCCAAAATGTTGTTCAATTGAGTAAGCCGTTTGTCCGCGTGACGCTGAACGGAGCTTATTCGTCGAGAGTTCTAAGCTCCGCCCAATGAAGTTTTTTTACAATTTACGTTGTTTGTAATAAAAGATAATAAATAATTTTGTGCATCTAGTCAGACCACGATTGTACAAAATTTTGTACTCTTTTTTGGAAATCGAGGTTAAACAAGTCAGTCCATAAATTTACAAAAATACCACATCCATAAAAATTTTGAGCTTCACATCCAAAGCCAGTGAAACCAAATTTATAAAGCCGCACTCAAAAACGCTAAAGAGTTTTTAGTGCGTTATTTTTGTCCTGTTCTTTTCGAGGTTTATTATTCTGCACATAAAAAAGATTTGGCTTTTTATCAGGACGCATTTTCCAGACTAGTATAGGGACTTTACGTAAAAGGTAATCTTTAGTTAAAGAAAACAGGCAGGAATTAGGACATGAAACCGATTTTCTTTAAAGCTTTTTGGAGAAATGAAGGAAATAGAATATGGAGAAAAAGTCATTACTTCCCACTCACCGTCATTCCCATTCGCGGTCAGCGAGTGAGAATGCGACACGCGAGAAATCGACATTTGAGAAAAGAGGTTCTTCACTCGAGAAACGTCATTCTCATTCCCATCGCGGTAAAGCCGCCAAATGAGAATGACTAGTATTTCTTTATCTAACTAAACTTAACCAAACATAACTTAACATTAGCCTAACCTAATCTAACCTAACCAAACGTAAACCAAAGCGGGAAAGCCGTGGATGAGAATGAGGATGTCATGAAATGGGACTGGATCGATTTAAGAATTGCCTCCTTTAAAATTCTCACTCACGAATTTCTCAGTCTTGAAAATATGAAAAATTCTGTGAGAACATTTTGCTATTAAATTTTTCTTTATCATTCCAAATAATAATAATAATAATATAATAATAATAATAATATCAACACAAGAAACAATAAATCAGAATAACAGTTCAATCACTAATTATCTGTCACATACATTTATTAATTAATAATTGATTAGTAATTATTAAAGCCAGAGGAAAAATTAAAATAAATAATTTATTTAAAAATTATTGAAATAAAATTAGGAACAAATTATTAACAGAATTTTAATCCCATTATATATATATATATATATATATATATATATATATATATATATATTATATATATATATATATATATATTATATATATATATATTGTAATTTTCAGGTTGCTGTTAAATCTTATCTTCGAAACGACGCAATAATTTCATTAATAAAAAGATAAAAGGTGATTAGTTTTAATTATTTAGCACACGGGTCTCAATTAAAGTAACCTACAGTTGTTCGAAATAGCAACACACACACACACACACACACACACACACACACATATATATATATATATATATGTATACGGTTGTTCACAACTTAAATTCCACTTGAGTAATCTTGATTTTTCATTATTTAACTTTTATTTTTACTTTTTATTTTATTTATTTATTTTTATTCCTTATTTCTCTTCTCATTCTTTCTTTCTCTTCCAAATTTGAAATTCAGAACTGCTTTTGTTTGCCAAAAGGTCATTCCATGTTCACCTCTTTAATTTATTAAAAAAAAAAAAAATTCTCGAAGTTCAGACCATAAAATGTGATCCGAATACATAATATATATATATATATATAATATATACCCACAAAGCACACATATATATATATATATATAGTCCTTAAATACTGCTAACATCTGTATTAGAAACGTTTAGGCTTTTAGACGTTTTTCTAAACGTTTCTCGAAACGTCTCAACGTTTTATGAGTGTTATGCGCATAGTTCAATATATTTTAAACACATGATTTGCAACTTGTTGACGAGAATATGAGAAAGTTTACGAAAATGTTGAAAATGTTGAAAATTTGAAGACATTAAAATTGGACTATTCTCTACTGGAAATATATATATATATATATATATATATATATATGAGAATAAATACAATGTCGTAACTATTATAATGCATAATAATATATAATACAAAGTATTTACATTGGATAATAATAATATGTTAATAATGCATTTTTGTGTACATTTGTATATAAATTATGTATATATTCATGTGTTCGAATATATACATACATTATAGAGAAAATATGAATAATACAATTTTTTAAGTGTCATTCAATGTTGTACGTTTTAAATTAAAAAAAAAAAAATATTTGAAAAAAATTAGGGGTATGCAAAATAACTCCCAATATGAAAGATTCGAACCAAAGACCTTTGGGTCGCGGTCGCGGCGGACGTTACCACTGAACTACGATAGGGTTATAAGTTCATACAACCTGGTACGTAAACACACACACACATATATATATATATATATAGGAGACTTACCCGCGCAAGATGAGAGCGAAAGAACGAAACAATTGAAAAAATGAGGTACCTACCCGGGAATCGAACCCGGGATCTTCCGATTGCCGGTCAGACATGCTAACCACTACACCATAGGCCTCACATAGTGGTTAGCATGTCTGACCGGCAATCGGAAGATCCCGGGTTCGTTCCCGGGTAGGTACCTCATTTTTTCAATTGTTTCGTTCTTTCGCTCTCATCTTGCGCGGATAAGTCTCCTATACAAAGCGTTGTTCTTTACGTTAATTATACTGCGTGTTGCAGTATATAAATGAATAGAAACGACATAAGTATTAAGGAACGTCTCTGCACACGAGGAGGAGAGATAACGAATAAATGAAAAAATGAGGCGAACCGCCCTGGAATCGAACCCAGGGCCTTCCAATTGCCGGTTGGACGCGCTACCATTATGCTACGGACCTCAATTAATCACAAATCGAAATTCTCCCATGGGAGAATTTCGATTTGTGATTAATTGAGGTCCGTAGCATAATGGTAGCGCGTCCAACCGGCAATTGGAAGGCCCTGGGTTCGATTCCCGGGCGGTTCGCCTCATTTTTCATTTATTCGTTATCTCTCCTCCTCGTGTGCAGAGACGTTCCTTAATACTTATGTCGTTTCTATTCATATATATGTATATGTATATATATATATACATATACTGTACATATACGGTGACACGTTTTTCTTATTTATAATTTGTATTTTTAAAAGTAGTTTTACGTACTATCGACCTACTATTTTATATTTGAAAGCATTTTTTTTAATCCTAATAGTAATAGTTTTAATATAATGTTTACAGTGATATTAAAACTAATTTCCTCGCTTTAATTTTGAACTATTCAACATCCTTTTCTTATCTTATTCACATACTTTTAATTTGTTTTATTTTATAATTATTTTGTATTTTGTAATTACATTTCGAGAGGTTCATTTTTAATGTTGAGTAAAAAGAGTAAAGATCGATATTTACAGTGATTCCGAAAAGCTTGTAGTTGAAAGGTTGATAAATTTGGTCGTTATTCTCTCTCTCTCTCTCTCTCTCTCTCTGTATATATATATGTATATATATTTTTTTAATTTATTTATTTATTTATATATATTTACATATGTGAAAATTATTTTACGAAAGTAACATGCGAATAATATTTATGATGAAAATAACTACGAAAGAAAAATTTAAACTGTTTTTGAAGGTGTTATTAGACAAAAGCGCTTCGGCATTATTCCTTGTTTCAATTTTTCCTTCGTGGTTATTTTATATATTATATATATAATATATATATATATATATATATATAATATATATATATATATGAGACAAAAATACCCCATCAGGCTTCGATCCCGGGACCTCCTCACTCGGAGTCGCGAGAGCTACCATCACACTACGACGGAATGAAAGCTAACACAACTTGTCGTACATTTAAAGAAATAACGCTTTCGGATCCAGAGGTGTTTGACGATGTTAACCCTCCCGCACTCGAGATAATGGCAACGTTTAATTCAAATCTCCGCGATAAAGCAGTGGGGTCCCATAGATGGAATAGCGGGTAATACTCATGCGTGTTATTCCATATACCTCCGTACGACGGATCTTTCGATACACACGTTGATACATGGTGAGTGCCTAGTAATTATCATATAAGTACTGATTAGATAAATCGTAGAGGTGAATGTAGGTTATGGAAATACGAGCATTTAATTAAAAAAAAAATTACAATATTTCAGTATTTATTCAAATACTGAAATAATGTTGGAAACCCAATGAGAGGTCGTACAATACTAATGTAGAGTTAATTACTCGCTGTAGATGGAGTAAAGCGGAACCATCTGTTATACAGGTGATTTCAGCCGCGTGAATTATCATAATGGAGTCGAATTATTTCCAAGAAAATAGAACTACAAATGTTTTTATGCCTTAGTTAAAGCGTAAGAAAAGGAATATTTTTATATTATTGTAATTACTTTTTAGTTTAATTCGATGGCATTTTTGCTTTACGGGATAGAGGAACAATTTTTATGCCTTAACTATTCCCTAATTTGATGATGCGCAAGACAGAGGTACATCAATACCGATCGCGCTTTAAGGCAGTGAGATTAGTGCGCTTTGTCTCTCATGATGGGTGGAAAACTTGTCTTAAATTATTATAACAGTTGAATTTAAGAGGGATGTTGTCATACGTTTTGGCTAAAACGTATAAAAATCGGCACTAGAGATATCTGAAGAAAGAAGGAAGCTAACGAATTTTTAATTAATATGCACAAATCCATAATTAAAACATAAAAAAAAAAAAAATTCAAAAATTTATTGATACCTCAAAAATTAAGAACTTTTAATTTTAGAACTTGTTTTGGTTGAAGAATCTCACAAAATCTTATCGATAGAACCGTTTTTTAATAAATAAAACTGCTTGTGGCATCCGTGTTCTAGACTCTAGAGTAAAAACTAGAACTATTTTAACTATTTTACACATTTTAAATATATATATATATATATATCTTAGGTTTCCATATATGGAACAATTTTAGAA
>JAJOZX010005195.1:0-12500 GCA_023014485.1 Bathynomus jamesi
GAACAAAGTGTTAGGTTTTATAGCTCGAAATTTTGAGTACAAATCGCGCGATATTATAGTTCCTCTTTATAAATCATTAGTTAGACCCCATTTACTGCTAAAATGTACAGGTAGTGCTCAGCCTCTGAATTTACTTCTGAATGAATATGGAAGATATTTCTGGGGTTTATATATCCCGATTTTACTAACATCATCATTATTAAATGTTGAAGAGGCTGTATTATTTTTGCACAACAGTTAAAAAAATAAAGTAAAAGAATGGTTAAAACAGATAAACAGGATATAGGAAGAGGAAGCCATATTTTTAGCTTAAACCGCATCTATTAGATCTGCTGTTTTTCCTAAGTACATCTGCTGTTTTTCCTAAGTACATCACTGAGTACGGTGTAATTTTGGTTTATTCCAATTATGGTTATAATTACCAATTATATTAAATTATTTCAGTTAATTACAGTTAATTATAGCTTTGTTTTTTTTAGTGTTTCATATTAATAGAAAATTAAGATGTTAGAAAAATAATACAAAGTACATGTGCATATACAGTATATATATATATATATATATATATATATATATATATATATATATATAAATATATACTGTGTATATATATATATATATATATATATAACACACGCGATAATGTTTATAAATTTAAATTAGAGCCGAGTCACTTCCGCGGTGGTTAGCAGAATTCGAACACTCGCATAAGCATTTATGAGATCGCGAGAAATTAATTAATTTTAAAAGAATACTTGTGAACGTACATATATGTACGTATGAATTGAACAACAGATAATTTGCGTTATGCGAGTTTGGTCCCTATGTTAAAATTAATAATTGAATATAAAGGTTATACAGGAATTATTCATTTTTACAGGGCTCTCCCCTCTAGAATGATATTATTACGATAATATAACATCCTAACTAATGCTTACTAGGTGATAACCATTGGTTTTATAATTTAGATTTATATACACAACATAAGTCGGGGTGGCTAAGTCTAGTTCACGTGGTCTGGGTACGCACTCTTGGTCGTACATAAATAGTTTCACGTGGTTCGGTGTTTCTTGTTTTTCTTTGTTTCAAGTACCTTCTTTTTATCACAATTATACCGAGGATAATAGCACATACAATTACAATAATGATACTAACGCAGATGTTGAAAAAATTGTTACAGGTTGTATTATTTGCAAGAGGTTATTTTGGTTATCATCCGAAATTTTAAACCGACTTTAATTGATCATTCCATTCAGGGGCATGTAGATCGGGTAGGATGGTTACAGGTTTCATGGAGAGATTTAAGATCTCTATGACGGGTTTAAATTTGATTTGTGACGGGAAGGGGAATGAGTTATTAATGGTAACCTTCTACAGATCTACAGAAGCTAAGGCTAACAAAGACCCTAAGATCCACTCTAAGGTTAGCCCGAGAGAAAGGAAAGATTAGGGGGTTAAGAGAAGAGAATATGGGGTTAAGTAAGTAGCAACACTTATCACCTCGTGGGTTAACATTCATTCAGGAAAAGAGAAAAAAGACACCATCATCATCCGCTGGCCACTGCCGACAAGTCGGAAAAATAGTCGAAGAGAATAGGAAAGGGGTGAAAGATGAAAAGAAGTAAAATAAGAACGCTTACAAACCATGCAAACACAGTCTTAACTCACTGTCATACCATGCAAACTACAGACATGCAAGTAAGGAGAGGATAAGAAAAAGAAAAAAAGTAGGTAAAGTTAAACAAAAAGTGGGTTAGTTTACGCTACGAGCTACATCTACGTTCGTGTTAGTCTAATTTTTTTTTTTTTATTAATTTTTTTTGCTGGCATATCACACAAACTGGCATTATCGTCAACCGACTCATCCTCGACCACCACCACCATAGCATAGCTCCAGTTGTTAATTGTTTTTTTTTATTTTAAACAACGTTAATATTTTTAAAATGCCTATCCAGACGGTTCTTAAACACATTAACGCTGGTAGAGTTCACGACGGGCGCGGGAAGATTATTCCATTTATCAATTACTTTAAACGTAAAGAAGTTTTAGCGATATTAGTAACAATACGTCTGCCACGCAACTTAAACCCGTTATTACAAGTATTGCTATTATCGAAAGTGAACAGTTTGTCAAAATTTACGTTATCGATGTTATTAACGATTTTCAAAACTTCAATAAGCGCCCCCCTTAATCTCCTAGTTTCGAGTGAATGCAAGTCTAACTCTTTAATTCTATTTTCATAAGGCTTGTTGCGCAATGACGGAATTAGTTTCGTGGCACGACGCTGAACCCTTTCTAACTTATCAATATCCTCACGCAAATATGGGCACCAAAACTGAACGGCATAGTCTAAATGAGGCCTGACTGGGGACTTGTAAAGGGGCAATATAATATCTTTCGATTTAAATTCGAAATTACGCGCTATGAAGCCTAACATCCTATTAGCTTTTGCGCAATACTCCAGGCGCTGGTTCCTAACCTTTAAATCCTTAGATACGCGTACGCCTAAATCTACTTCCTCGTCAACACTCACTAACTCTCTATCATCCATCGTGTACGTGTAATTATTGTTATGAGAACCTACATGGAAAACTTTACATTTGTCTACGTTAAATTGCATCTGCCACTTATCCGTCCACTCCATAATCCTATTTACATCGTCTTGGAGCCTATTTCTATCGTCCTCGTTAACAACCTCACCGCCTATTTTAGTATCGTCCCCGAATTTTGACACGTTACTTGACAAACCTACAGCTATGTCGTTAATGTAAATTACGAATAGCAATGGGCCTAACACTGAACCCTTTGGGACACCGCTCCCTACATCCAACCACCCCGATTCACTACCATTAACAACGACCCTCTGTCTCGTAGCACGAAGCCATTCCTCTAACCAGTTACCTACCTGACGCGTATACCGCGTATACCGTGCGCTTTAACCTTCGCAATTCATCTTCCATGCAGAACTGTATCGAACGCCTTTTTAAAATCTAAATAAATAACGTCAGCCGCTCTATGCCTATCGTAATCGCGCACTATTTCATTATAAAATTCTAATAAATTAGTTAAACAAGATCTATGGCGTCGAAACCCATGCTGACTACTATTAATCAAATCTCTACTTTCTAAGTGATCGATGATACGATCCCTAACTACGGATTCCAAAGGTTTACCTACAATTGACGTTAAGCTAATGGGCCTATAATTACTAGGTGCCGTGCGGTCGCCTTTTTTAAAAATGGGCGTGACGTTAGCTTATTTGAAGTCTTCAGGACTAATCCCCGTTTCGAGTGACTGATTAAAAATCTTCGTTAAGGGGCCTATGATAACGTTTTTCAAATCTTTCAAATGTCTGGGATAAAAAGCGTCAGGGCCTGGAGCCTTGCTAACTTTTAGCCTATCGATATAATTCGCAATTTCACCCTCGTAAACAGTTATTTCATCCAAAATAGTCTCGCTACTAAATGGAACGATATCGTCCACGTCGGGGACATTATTTACGTCTTCTACGGTAAAAACTATCGCAAAAAAGTTATTGAAAATACCCGCCATCGCCTGACCGTCAGAAACCAAAGCGCCGTTAACATCCACTAGAGGACCTATGTTATCTTTTATCGGCTTACGATTATTGACGTATTCAAAAAACTTTTTTGGATTATGTTTACTATCCGCAGCTATAATTATCTCTAAATTACGCTTAGCATTCCTAACTGATCTTTTAACCTCACGTCTAAGCTCGATATATCTATTAAAGTTAGCTGCCGTGTCATTGCGCTTATTAAGTCTATACGCTCTGTTACGCTCGTTTATGAACTCGCCTATTTCCCTACTCCACCACTTGGGCCTACCATGATTTCTAGCGCGCTTGGGCCTCTGAGGAATAAACTCCCTTTCAATATTCACAAAACTTTCTTTAAACGCCTCCCAATGCAAATTTGTGTCATTACCCATAAATAAGTTATCCCAGTCCACTACTCTCATCCTATCCGCAAAATTATCAAAATTAGCCCCACGAAAATCAGGGACTTCAATTACGTTACTATCCTTAGTGTTTTCTATCAATAACTTAAACCTAAGAATTTGATGATCACTACATCCTAAACTCTCACCTACTTCTAAACTATCGACTATATTTTCGCCGTTCGTCATCACGAAATCTAAAATATTGTTACCGCGCGTTGGTTCGGTAACTATCTGTCGTAAAAAATTATCCTCCATGAACTCAATCAATCTCAAACCCTCCTCATTACCAGTAAAAGTCTCGTAATTAACATTAGGGCGGTTAAAGTCTCCGACAATTATACTATTCCGATTGTCAATAAAGTTACCAAGAAGTGAGTAAAATCTGGTATCGGTATCGAAGGGTTGAATGGGAGGTCTATGAACAACAACACAATTAAAACTAATACTACGCGCCCTAACTTCAACGCATATCGCATTAATTGCTGCCGGAAAATCTATCTTAACCTCAATAGCCCTAACGGAATTACGAATGTACAGCAAAACGCCGCCACCAAACCTATGTAACCTATCATTAGTAAACAGTTTAAAACCCGGTATATCAAATTCCCCCAACAAACCCCGAGTCACGGTTTTTGAACGCAAGGAGCAACCAATTGGTAGCCGAATTACCTTAGGGATTGTGATGAGGGAATAATTTGACGGACACTCGAGAGTAGCGGCAGTCCTGTTCGCGAAAGAAACCCAGATGTCTGGGCCAATTCGTAGTTGGACGGTTTTAGAGGAATGAAATTTTGTAAATGAACATACCGGGGCATGCCGGTCACGAATTAAGTCGATAAAGCAAGACCTAGTAGTTGGAAGAATGACGGGTTTGAGTGGAGGGCAAACGAGTCGTTTATTTGTTTGCGGGAATCCGCAATGCCGGACGTCGCTATCTGACATCATAGAATAGGCTGACAGATCTTTTGGCGAGGAAAAGGTAAGGTGGTACGGTGAGTAAATACAATCGCTAGACATTAGAGTTGTTTTGGTAGGGTGTTCGGAAAGGGTGAAATTTATATACGTCATGAGTGAGTACATCTATTAGTCCCCTTTTATTTCTTTGATTAATTTTTTCCGAGTTATGAGTTTCCGTTTGTATCCATGGTAATGCCAATATTTCTGATAGGGCGCGTGTTGTAGTTCGAATATTTTACAAGGTATTTTCTAACAGAACGCGACTAATCTGATCTTTTCCCTGGAAAGAACCCTGAACTTTACTTTCAAACATTTTTAATTGGGTTTGTATCTGAAGGAGATTGATCTTGATTCTAGCAGGGGGTTGCAAATTGATAAAAAGGTCCGCATGTCCTTTCAAAAATTTACCTTCTGCAAGCTGTTCTATGACAACTCCAGTCGAAATTTTAATGCTAGGGCTACAAGAGTAAATAATTTGGAAAATTATAAGGGGGACGATTTTATTCATTTCTACGCCTTAGGTTATACGGAGCTGGGGGTGGCCGTGTGGATACTTGTGTTTGGGGACGAAGGGGTCGGCCTCGTTTTGATGGCAATGGGGGTCGACCGTTAAGTTCGGATTCTGAGCGGGTTCATTTCTTATGTGAAGGTTCTAGTTCACGTGGTTGATGCATTGCGGGCGGTATGTAGGGTCCGTGCGTCGATCATCAATCGGTGAGGGTGGTGACGAGGAGATGGGAGTTCCACTGAGTGATCCTCTCGAAGGAGTTTCTCCAGGGTCTGGGTCCGATGGGACTTGGTTCTGGGGCCTCCTCTTGTTCAGAGATTGGCTCGAGTACTGGTGGTATTACGAGGTACCAATCTTCGTCATGGGTAGTGGTTCCCGCGGTGACCACTTCAGTTTTTTATCCCTGCCGATTTGTTAATACCTTGACCTTTCGAAGGATAGGCGGCTCGAACGCCTGGCAGCTGTTTTTTGGGAAGGTGTTGTTCGGAAGCTATCTTCAAATTGTCAGCGTGAATGATCTTTAGTTTGGAATGATCCCGGGGTCGAGGATTTCATAACGATTTTTTCCGAGGTTTTTCATAATCCTATATGGGCCATCCCATTTTGGGTATAATTTGCGATGAGCACCTGGCGGTTTCACGCTCTTCAGATAACATCGCATACCGACGATTATAGTCCGTTGACGGGGATGACGCCTATGTTGCTCTTGCTCCATCTGTTGGTTTCGTTGGTCTAGGGCATAGCGGATTATGTCAAAAATCTTGAAAGATCGTTCAGCTAGTTGCTGATTTGCTTCTGCCATTCGGAAGATGTTAGAACTGCCGGGTCGTTTGGTCGGGCAAATCAAAAGGTAGACGCTTGTCGTAGTGATAGAGGACGAAATGAGGGGTGTCCCCGATGGACACATTATAGCCATTGTTGATGGCTGTTTGTACCATGGGAAGGGAATCATCCCATGTACGGGAGGATGCATCGACAACGTGGCGCAGGGCTCTAAGATCTTTCGATTGTGCCTTTCCACTAAGCCGTTTGCCTGCGGATGGTATGCCACAATGTGTTTTTAATTTTACACATGTTACAGAGTGACTCGAACAGTTTGGAGTGAAACTAAGGCGTTATCCGAATTAGGATGGAAGGAGTAGTATGATTTGGATGACGCGTTCCACTAGGGCTCTTGCCACAGTTTCCGAGGTCTGGTCTGGAATGGCGGCTACTTCGCTGTAACGCGAGAAGTGGTCCGTAAACACAATGATGTACTGTTTCCCTTTGATGTTTTGGGAATGGTCCCAGTATATCCATTCCAGTTCTTTGCCAGGGCCTTTGGCATACTGGATATTTATGCATGGAGTGGATGGTACGTTGCCTTGTGTTTTAAACACGACGGACATTCGGCGATGTATTCATGTACCTTTCTGTTCATCTCGGGAAAATGGTATCGCTCCAAAAGACTCTTGATGGTGCGATCCGGCCCCATGTGGCCATACAAAGGTGAGTCGTGACAAAGTCCAATGGCTATATCGACGAGATCCTTTGGTATCTCCACGAGGTCGTTTCCATCTTCGTTCCTGAAATGTACGAGCCCATCTTTGAGGTTGTACTGTTCTTTTACCTTCGATGGTTCCTTTTGTTCCAGGCGCGCCCGAAGGTTTTGGGTGTGTTGGTCCTGTTGTTGGGAGTATTGCAGACACTCGTAGTCGAACACAGGAAGAATTCCTATTTTATTCACTTGGGCGTCGGGCTTGAGTCTCGACAATCCGTCTGGAATAACTTGAAGTTTTCCCGGTTTGTATACGATTTTTGCCAAAGTCCTGAATCAACAGAGCCCATCTACTCAACCGTCCTTCAAGTAGCTTGTCCTTGAAGAGGTACGTGAGTGGCTTATGATCAGTCTTGATGGTTACATCGTAGCCATAGACGATATTTCGGAATTTTTTCAAAGCCCAATATACCGCTAGGGCCTCTCGGTCCGTAGTGGAATAATTCCGTTGAGGTGCAGAGAGAAGTTGACTGGCATAAGCAATGGGTAATTCCACACCGTCTACGTCCTGTAACAGGACGGCTCCTAGTCCATAGGAGGAAGCATCTGTGGCTATGATGAAGGGTCTTGTGTAATCAGGATATTGTAATGGGATGACAGGTTAGTTTACCAATTAAAGTTTCAAAGGCATGTTGGTGATCGGATTCCCAGTTAAATTTCGAATTTTTCTGGAACAAATTAGTAATGGGTTTAGCAATATTTGAAAATTGGGGGATAAATTCCGATAGAATCCGACAAAACCAATAAATGCACGGGCGTCGTCGATGGTTTTGGGTACAGGGTACCTTTCCAGGCTTCGAGTTTGGCTGGATCAGGTTTAATTCCTGTGGATGATAGGAATCCTAGGTATACCAGGGATTCTTGTAAAAAATTGCACTTTGCAAGTTTCAGTTTAAGGTGTGCTTTTCTCAAGCGTGATAGCACATTCTGAAGTTGAAAGTGTGTTTTTATGTCCGAACTGTAACGATAATATCGTCAAGATAAACGAGAGCTTCGACACCTAATAGGTCGGAAAGGACTATATTCATCAACCTAGAGAAATTAGCAGGCCCATTTCGGACTCCGAAAGGTAAAACCTGGAATTCGTAATGGCCTCGGTTAGTGGAGAAAGCAGTCAATGCCCGAGATTCGGGACTGACCTCCATTTGCCAATAACCGATGCTAAATCGAGGGATGAAAAAAAGTTCGCTTTCCCTACGTTCAGAATTGTTTCCTGCATGTTTGGAATCGGGAAACGGTCTGGGATGGTAATTGTTCAGGCGTCTAAAATCTATACAAGGGCGAGATGTTCCGTCCTTTTTGGAGAAGAATCATAGGAGCGGACCAGGGACTAGCTGAAGGCTGAATGACATCCTGCTCCAACATGTCCGTGATGTGTTCCTCAATAGTGACTAATTGGGAATGTGGAACCCGATAGGGAGGAATGAAAATGGGTTTGGAATTGGGTTCCAACTTGATTTCAAAAGGGACCAAATTAGTTCGGCCCAGAGGATCTCCTTTTAGGGCAATCACATCTCTATTTCTTATCAGGAAATCGAGAAGTGATTCCATTAGTTTGGGATCCTGTAAAGCTGGTGACTCCTGAAGGGAGTGCTCCAGACATTTCTTATATTTCTTTTAATACTGAAGGATTTAACTCTAAGGAACTGGAAACACGATTTATCGTACTGTGGGGAAATCTGAATCTATTTCTACTGTGGAAACAGTTCCTATTTTCTGATTTGAAGTTAATTCTATAGGCTTTTTCCTTTGTTTAAACAAACAACAGGGATAGCTGAATTCTGACTCTGACTAAGGACTTGGGCAATAAGAACATCTCTTTTGAAATTACTTTTCTCTGTAATCAGAGTACGCTCTGACTCTAATAATTTTCCTTGACTGTCGACTACTTTTGCTAGGAAAAATCTTCTCATAAGGTGCTACTGTTATATGCTCGGTAGGGCATATGAAAAATTGTGAATCTGACTCTGGTTCGGCGACTAAAATTTGCCTTATGGCTGAACTGAACTGGCTGACTGGAAACTGACTGACTGGAAACTGACTGGACTGACTGGAAACTGACTGACTGGACTGGAAACTGACTGAAACTGACTGACTGGAAACTGACTGACTGACTGGAAACTGACTGAAACTGACTGACTGACTGGAAACTGACTGACTGGAAACTGTGTTGATCCAACTGGATTCAACAACTGGAACTGATTACCTGGGGCTGATTTCTGGAGCGGTTGTCCCTCTGGATGCAACCCGACTTGAACTGCTATCAAGTGGAGGGGGTTTCCTATTTCTTTCGGAAATCTGAACTGAACTAATTCTATTAGCATTAAGCTGTCTTATTCTCATGGAGATGGTGTGTCCTATTTCGACACTTTACTAACTTTCCGGCTGGGTAAATCTCCCATTGATTCCGGTTAAAAAAATCCATACCTAGTAGGATATCTGTCTGAAAGGTGGCGACTGTGTCCACTATACAACATTTCGGGGTATACCGCGTTTCCAACTTCTAAATATAATTCAATTTCTCCGTATGTAGGTATGGGTGTGCCCGTAACTCCTCTGAGTTGCAGGAGGGTGCCTTAAGTTCATATTTGTAATCTGTACTCTCTAGTAATTCATCTACATTGTTTCTTAATTAACGTCGCGTGTGCTCCTGTATCTAGGAGAGCAGTTAAATCTTGGTTATCAGTGCTACAATTTATTATTAAATCTAGGAGGTCCGCACCTATTATCCTGATGGGGAGTTTGTGTGTGTATCTGGGTTCATTACTGTAATTTAGGAGGAGGAGGTTGAACTGCCGCCTCCAAGTAGGGTCTAAAAAAGGGCTCGAATTGTCTCTATGGGAGGACCTGGGTCATTATTCTATGGGATCACCATACGCTGGAGGGTTTCTTGAAAACTGTACTCTGGGGAAAATGATTCCTCCGCGGGTACTTCTACGTACCGAACTATCCGACCTTGCTGATTGTACTGGGGTTTGTACATGGGGTAATAATGTGATTGACCCTGTGGTCGTAATCTATTTGGTTGGTGGTTCGACTGAGGCTGGGAATGGACTGGTTTCTGGGGATTGGAGGACTTTTGGGAACGTTGGGGGTTCGATTTCTGGAAGTGGGGCCTATACCCTGCAGGGGCTTTATCGGCACATTTTTGGCGATCGCCACGGCGATGACCATGTTCGTGACAGTGGGAGCAATAAGAGGGATAATTGCACTGACTTATCATGTGCCCAAAGCTATCGCAGTTAAAACACTGTGGAGGAGGGCGTGTATTCTGGGTTTGGGGGGCTTGTTTCTGGGGTGGTGTTCCCTGCATTGGCCTCGATTTATAGGGTTGTTGTTGTTGCTGTTGCTGCTGCTGAATGTAATGTACGGGGGTTTCTCTACTCTTTCGGTAGTTCTGGTTTGCTAAATCTGGGTAATGTTCCCGTGTTTTTTTATAGCTACACTTACAGGTTTGTCAACATTTAAAAACTCTTGAAACTTTTTTTTAGGTGCTCCGGGTAGGTTTTGGTAAATGGTCGTTGCTACTATTAGTTTCTTTGTTTTGAAGTGAAAGTAATGCCACACGCATTTTCTGCGGCTCGGAGGGCTTCTCCTACGAGTTTATGTGTCGTGAATAAAATTATTTAAATCTTCATGTTCCTCTTTCTTCCATTTAGCTTGGAAGACTGCTTCTAACGTGGCTAAGGGTTGTGCAAGTGTTATTTCTTTAAAAAATTCTAATAAGTTTGTTTAAAATTGTCCCATGTTGTAGCTTCGCTAATGATGGGACGTAGGTGACTGTGTCATGAGCATTCCCTTCTTTAGGGTCGATAAACCTTTTGCTTCCCTAATCTTTATATCATCATCGGTGGTTTTCGCGTAAGAAATGTTCTAAAGATTCAATCCAAGGTCTTACGCGTGGTTCAACAAAGTGATTATCTATGGTCCCCTTAAAAATTAAAACAGTATGGGAAGGTTTACTAGTCTACCTAAGTTAATGTGCTGGGGCGGGGGTTTGAGACATATTGGCTTGTACTGGATCTGAAGTTTGTGTTTGGAATATGTTTGAAGGGCGCGGGGTAGGTGGAAAAATGGGTGTAGGTAAATTTTCGATGTCAGAAAGCGCACCGTCTGAATCGCTCATATGTGAAGGTACTATTAATGTGTTCTAATTGGTCTGCTTGACCGATCTTAATTTATGGAATGATCACTTAAGGGGTTTTCCTAACTATACTAAAAAATACACATAAATAAATGCAAACAATTTGCCTAACTAGGAGAAAATTTGAAAAGATTGCAAACAAAATAATAAAAAAAAAATGTAACAAGATTATCCTTGTACTATGCTTGGTACATTAAATAAAATTATACTATAATACTGGAAATAACTCGGTTTCACTAAAAAGAAATGTATCACTGGTGTATGGAATGTTCACTGGTTTTTGTTAATTCTGGCTCGATACTAATTATTACTGTTAATAATACTGACTTTTCAAATGTTTAGAGATTATTTTAAAAAAGAGTTCTGTACTTAACAAGATTCCTACGGCGAAATCCTTGGAGACGTGTCCTGAAGACGTGTCTTGCTGGCCACTTGTTCTTGGATGAAAACTAGGCGTGGAGAACTTGGAGTCGTGACACACCGGTTCAAGGGTGGATGTGACGAACTAGAGGTCGTGACACGCCGGTCAACTGGTTGTTGGTTCTAGTTCCAGGGTCTGGAAGACTGGAAGAAACCTGGATGCAGAAGTTGTCAGTTGTTAAAATCCTGGCTACAGGGCCAGTTGTTAACCCCTCCGTCTATGGCCTGGGTTGGTTCGAAGTCGACGGGGTTCTAGTTAGGTGGCAGTAACGGATGTGTTATTTGCAGTAGTTTTCTTCTATATTACTCTCCGAGTCCTTCTATAGTGGCTCGGAGGATTCAGGGAGGCTTACTAAATTCTCTGAAGATTCCCTGACTCGTCTTATAACGTATCAGGGAAGTTTAATGACTAAGTTCTTCTGAAGAGAGCAAGGCTCGAAGGAGAAGATAAAGATTATCTTTCACTGTAATTTACTGCTAAAATGTACAGGTAGTGCTCAGCCTCTGAATTTACTTTTGAATGAATATGGAAGATATTTCTGGGGTTTATATACCCCGATTTTACATCATCATTATTAAATGTTGAAGAGGCTGTATTATTTTTGCACAACAGTTAAAAAAATAAAGTTAAAAAAAATGGTTAAAACAGATAAAAAGGGAGAGGAAGCCATATTTTTAGCTTAAACCGCATCTATTAGATCTGCTGTTTTTCCTGATCCGCCGAGTTAATTAGAACGAGAATTGAATTAGGCATTCTTATATTAAGATATGTACATGAGCAAATAATTAAAAGTTTAAGGCAAACCATGACTTCATCTTTTATAACTCCAAAATTTATACCAATGAACAAAAAAAAAAATAAATAATAATAATAATATCGCGGGTATACATTAAATGGCGACATAATGTCGTGTCGGACGTTTAGTACAATCTAAGTACATCACTGAGTACGATGTAATTTTGGTTTGTTC
>JAJOZX010005195.1:17500-22500 GCA_023014485.1 Bathynomus jamesi
AATTTTCCGCAGTACCAAAGAGGCTCCTGGTTGGATCTGGACCAACTGGGGGGAAAGGAAACAGATGGTTAAACTGTGGTTTGACTGGAGCCAAAGAAGAATTAACCAGGGTTGAACCATTTCTCTGGTTGACACTGGGTTCAACTGGGGTTGGGGTGTTAACATAATATAAATAAAAAAACAAAGTTTGGAGTACCATATTCGGGGGAATTGAGTGACTAAGCGGGGAGATATGTCTGAAATTGACAATACGTCTTTTCGTGAGCACTTTGCTCTTTACGAAGACATTGTCACACTGCTTAGAACAAAAATTAAAGGAGGTAAAACAAAACGGAGGGACGGCATGTTCCTCAGCGTAGTAATTTGAAAAGGAGGTCATTGGGACATGATCGATTAATTATTACACAACTATTATCGTCACATATACATTACAATAATTATCAAAATCATTATAAACAATTGTAAATCTGTTTTTGTTACATTAAAATATATAATTTCACCTATATATTTATATACGCAATAACTGCATGCAAAAAGGAGACAAATCGGTCAATTTCCTTCTTACAACAACAAAAAAAAGAAGGTTGAACTAAAGACGACAAACCGATCAATTCAGGTTCAATTTAATTTTCTCTTATACCAAAAAGGAATTAAATTCTCTTCTCTTAAAAAACTAAATTCTCTGGACTTAAAAAATGGCTGAGATTGACTTAAAAAATGGCTGAGACTGACTTAAACTGAATTACTGACTTGAACTGCTATCAAGTATTTCTATAAATCTCTGGGGCGGTTGTCCATCTGGATGCAACCTACTGACTTGAACTGCTATCAAGTATTTCTATAATCTCTGGGGTTTAGTTGTCTCTCTTGGATGCAACCAGCTGAAACTGAAAACTGAAACTGCTTCAAGTATCTCTATAACTCTATAAACTCTCTATAAACTCTCTCTTTCTTAATTTGCAAGTCAATTCAATTCAATAATTTGAAAAAATTGTAAACAAAAATAAAAAATGTAAGCAACATTTCACTCGAATGTACGCGAAGGTACAGTAATATTATATTTGGTACATAAAATAAAATTATTCTATACTAACTCTAATAGTGGAAATAACCGTGAAAATTAACTCCCTGTGAACAAAATTAACTCCCTGTGAAAAAAATTAACTCCCTGTGAAAAAAATTAACTCCCTGTGAAAAAAATTAACTCCCTGTGAAAAAAATTAACTCCCTGTGAAAAAAATTAACTCCCTGTGAAAATTAACTGTTTCAATAAAAAAAAATGTATCACTGGTGTCTGAAATGTTCACTGTGTTTCTTGCTAATTCTGACTTAATACTAGTTAACTGTTAATAAATAATGCTGTCTTCTCAACTGTTTACAAATTACTTAAAAAAAAAAACTCTGTACTTAACAAAATTTCTACGGCGAAATCCTTAGCGACGTGGCCTGAAAACGTGTCTTGCTGGCTACTTGTTCTAGATGAGACGAGACGTGGATAACTTGCAGTCGTTACACACCAGTTCAAGGGTGAATGTGACGAACTGGAAGTCGTGACACGCCGGCCAAATGGTGAGTCTTATTATCTTGGTAGTAGGGTCGCTACAATTTTTTATCCTCCTTCTTCTATGTGCTTATGGTTGTCTCGATTTCTAGGGTCTGGAAGGCTGGAAGAATCCTGGATGCAGGGGTCGTCAGTTTCTTATCCTGGGGCAGGGGTCGATAGGGTTTTTTGTCCTGGGGCAGGGTCGCCAGACTTGCTAACCCCTCCGTCTATGGCCCTGGGTTGGTTCGAATCGACGGGGATTCTGGTTGAGAAGCAGCAACGGATATTTCTCGCGATAGTTTTTCTTCTATAACATTCTAATTTTTTTTTCTGTCGCTATAGGGTCGACAGACTGTTAATTCTTCTCTTTCTATGCCACTGGGTGGGTTCGGAGGATTCCGTGAAAACTTACTAAATTCTCTGAAGATTCCCTGATGCTTCTTATAACGTAGCTGGAAGTTATTTTTCTCTATTGACTGAATTCTCGGACGAGAGCACGGCTCGAAGGAAAAGATAAAAAAAACTTTCTTTTACTGTGATTTACTTCTAAAATGTACATGTAGTGCTCTGAATTTACAGGGGTAGATGTTCGACCTCTTTCGACCATGGCTCAGGCCGGAATCTAAAAATTAAGGAGGCAAGGGGCCTCTGCCCCCTCCTCGCTGAGAGGCTGCTAACAAGGGAGTGTTAATCGAAGTAATCGAAGTAACGTTATTTTACAATTACATGCTTTATATATAATCTAAATTTTGAGGGAGTGCAGTTTGAAGATTAAGTTTTCCCCTTTAAACACATGATCAGATTTTTGAAAGATTCCAAATAAAAATTAAAAAATAATAAAAAAATTATCGTATTTACGCCGAGTATACATTTCTAAAGGGCGACATAATTTCGTAGTACATTGAGTATAATCCAAGTACATCACTGAGCACATTGCAACTTCGGTTTATTACAATTATGATTACAATTACCAACCAATTCACATTCGCTTATTATCGTTAATTATCGTCATTAAAATACATTAATTACATTATACAGTACTAAACTACTATCATTAATTACAGTTTCATTAAAGTACGGATTATCAATTACATTATATTAAAGTATTACATTTAATTACAATTTTAGCAAATTGTTAATTGACATATCTACTACTGAAGTAATGTAAATAGGTGATACAATTGATATAATGAAGGGGAGTTAACCGTTGTTCTATAATTTAAAGGGGATTAACAACAATGTTATATATTTATAGTTAACAATAATTACGCCAAATTATGTCAAATATTATTAGAACCTGGCTGGTTATCAGAGTTTGAAAGTCTAATTAGCCAGCGATGAGGAAAGCGGAGAAAAATCCAGTGTACTTTTCATTGGAAGTACACGGACATTTATGATAACGTAATACATAAGTAATATAGAATTTGAATGACAATTAGGTAGAAATAGTAAGTACAAGTAATGAGAACGGGGATAACTATGTGACGTAAGCCGATAACGAACTAGTGGCCAGGCAGGGAAACAATACAGTATATTATAACATAACATACAACATAACACCTTATGTTATAAATTTGTAGCAGAAGCAAGAGAGAGGATTTCGAATTCAGATGCTTGCTTTTGGCGACGTCATCGGAATTCGAACACCCTGAATCAGCATGAATGAGCAACTTGCGAGAGGTGAACGCACTTAAAAGAAAAAAAAATAATACATGCGAACGTATTTGCACGACTTTGAACGAACAGGTATGGATGTGTAAAGTTTTGTACACATTTCGTAGACTAACACGAGTAAAAATGAATATTTAATAAAATTTATATAGGATAATGGTCAAGAGAAGATATGGAAATATGGATACGACTTAAACCATAGGAATGGTAGGTCGCATGGTTGTGACACTGAAAAAAAAAATAGAAAGCAAACATCGAAATTCTATCCAAATTCGCTCAGGCGATTTTGGTTTCTCATGTAAAAATGAATATTGATTATTCATTGTTCATTTTTACATATATATATATTATATACCTTACCTTACCTTACAACCTTACAAAGGTTCCGCGCGATGATTTCTCATTTCGCGAAGGTCAAGCTTGTCGCCCCTCCTCTCGAGTTGGCCTGGTGAAGTAGTGAGTTGGATTCTTGCGCTCTCCACCTCACATAGCCAGGTACGCCCGGCTCATCGGCGATTGTTCTGAGCCAGGCGTCTAGTCTTCTTTTGAAGATTTCCACTGCAACTCCCTTCGTGTTTCTTAGGTCTTTGGGCAACTGATTAAACAGTTTTGGTCCTCTCACTACAAAACTATTTTCTTTCAGGGTTAAGGATGTTCCCTGTCTCGCCTTCAATTTGGGAATACGACACAGTCTACCGCTTCTACTTTCCATCGTTGTTTGGGGAGTTATGGGATTCAGAGTAAGATTAGGGACTAGTTTCTCCATTATTTTCCAAGTGTAAATAATGGTGTATCTCTCTCTTCTCCTTTCCAGTGAATATAGGTCTAGTTCTCGTAACCTTTCCCAGTAATTTAGTTCTTTGCACCCATTGATCTTGGCTGTGAAGCTTCTTTGGATCCCCTCCAGCTGTCTAATGTCTTCTTTTTTATATGGGGAAGTTAGGACCGAGCAGTATTCTAATTTGGGTATGATCAGGGTTTTCAGTAGAGGAATCATTACATTCCTATCCCTTCGTTTAAAGGTTCTCAATATCTAACCGTTATTCTCTTTGCTCTGTTTACTGCAATCTTATTTTGTGTTTCAAATTTCGCATCATCTGTCATTACAACCCCTAAATCTTTTGCTCTGGAATTTCTCTGAATTTCCTGTCCATTTGGGGTATAATATTCCATGCACTTTAGGTCTTCTCTTTTTCCGTACCGTAATAGCTGAAATTTCTCGGTGTTAAACTTCATATTGTTGTCTTCAGTCCACTTGTAGATTTTGTTTATGTCGGTTTGTAAAGATCCTATGTCTTCTGGGTTTCTTATTTTTCTACTGATCTTTGTGTCATCCGCAAAGGATGTTACTGTGCTGTCTCTGGTAACGTCCTCATCTATGTCAGTTAGCATGATTATGAAGAGTAGTGGAGCTAATACTGTTCCTTGTGGTACTGAGCTGAGGACCTCTGATTCTGATGAAGATACTTCTTGTACTGTAACGACTTGCCTCCGCTCACTAAGGAAATTATATATCCATTTCCCTACTTTTCCTGTTATTCCCATATTTCAGTTTATGTATTACGATTCCGTGGTCACACTTGTCGAACGCTTTAGCAAAGTCTGTGTATAGTACATCATAGTTTTCATTACTTTCAAGTGAATCAATAATGTTGTTGTAGTGTTCCATTAGTTGTGATAGGCATGATCTGCCTGATCGAAACCCGTGTTGGTTATCATTGAATTTTTTCTGAGTTTCCAAAAAGTCACAGATTTTCTGTCTAACTATTCTTTCAAATATTTTAGT
>JAJOZX010005195.1:27500-30000 GCA_023014485.1 Bathynomus jamesi
ATATATATATATATATACAGGGCGTCCCAAAAAAATGTATACACACTTTAAATAATTATAAAGGCAGTGTTTATTAAAATACATTTCATTTTCAAAATGTAATAGAATCTACAGACATTATTTAATTGTTTTGTCAGCGCCTGTTTCAAACTGACGTCCGTTCTGGTCCAGGCACTGCTGATAACGCGAAGCAATGGAATCGCAAACATCACGAAACATTTCGTTTGGTATTTGTGTGCATTCTCGTTCAATGGCTGCTCTCAATTCAGCGACTGTTGCAGGTTTTATAGCGTAGACTTTGTCTTTTAAGTATCCCCATAAAAAAAAGTCTAGTGGTGTGAGGTCTGGTGAACGCGGAGGGCATTCTACGAAACCCCTTCGTCCAATCCACATCCACATCGTGCCAAGTACCACTCGCAATACTCCACTCTTCGGTCCGGATCATCTTCGTTAATAGCATGGACTAATCTTGGAATGTAACTTTTCCATTGACAGCGCTTCAAAATGCGTTGGACAGACGATTCTGAAATTCCTACCTCACGACTCGCTTGCCGCACAGATTTTCTTGGACTTTGGTGATACGTTTCCAGTACTCTTTCTTGCTTTGTGGGGCTTGTCGATGTCCGTGGTCTTCCGGAACGCTTCTTGTGGACATTCTGAACAGTTCCATCGGCTTCAAACTTATCTCTAATTCGAGTGATGGTAAGTCGCGTTGGTGGATCTGTTTGAAACTCCCTCCTAAACTGTCTTTGCACTTCAACTGCGTTTTCACACTTCCAGTAGAATTTTAGAATGAATTTCCTTTGTTCAAAGCTTAGTCTGACTGCCATTATTAATTCTAATGGATTTAACTTGGAAAGAAAGAAACATCAATTGAGCTATCAGCTGTTAAAGTGTGTATACATTTTTTTGGGACGCCCTGTATATATATATATATATATATATATATATATATATATATAT
This sequence comes from Bathynomus jamesi, assembly GCA_023014485.1. Lineage (NCBI taxonomy): Eukaryota > Metazoa > Arthropoda > Malacostraca > Isopoda > Cirolanidae > Bathynomus > Bathynomus jamesi. The sequence goes on from JAJOZX010005195.1 coordinate 28,464, forward strand.
ATATAATTGAGGGGTCTCAAGTGGTCTATAGTTTTTTGCTTGAGATCTGTCCCCTCCTTTATGAGGGGTCCCGCGTCTTAAGGTACCTAAGCGCCAAAATTAAAATTCGCCAGAAATCGCCTCCAAAGTTCAGCAATATTCTGGCAATAGTATCTCCGTTATTAATTGAGCTAGAACGTTAATTTTTGGCTAAATTAGAGTTCTAAGTATGCTAATGAAGATGTTGATGAGTTTTTGGAATAGATTTTCATATTTTATATACATTTTTTTAAATTTTTTTATTTTCTTATTATGCCGAACTTTGGGTGCGATTTCTGGCACAGAATGATTCTATTGATTTTTCATCACTATCACTAGCACGGCGAGACATTGCTGCACACGTTGATAATAGTTAGAAGCCGGGTGAATAGAATAATCCACGCAATATTCAGCAACATGAGCACGAACTCAGGACGCCTGCTAACAGCAACGCGAGTCTTAAGGTACTGGCGGGATGTTTGTGTCGTGTCTCTCGGCGCGTGGAGCGGGTGGCCAATCAGAAAGCAGAGCGGCGTAGTTGCCATGTTTTCATTGGCTCGCGTTCCTCCTGCTGTTCTCGCCACCCAGAGACCGAGCGTCCCACACCCACCCCATCACCTCCCACCAGTTGAACGGGATATTGGGGCCTTAAGACGCGCATCACATCTGGGCGGCAGAGCCCACCTGGCGATAGAGGTGAAAAAAGTAGTTCGCTTCATAAGGTTTTCAACCATACTTCTAGTGTCGTAAGGTCATTATAACCCAAACCACGGGATAGAAGAAGGGTGAAAATAGTGATATCCATCAAAAACACGTTTTCGCCTGTGGTGGCGCTTAGGTACCTTAAGACGCGCAACCCCTCATATATATATTATATATATATATATATATATATATATATACACACACACACATATATATATATATATATATCTTATACACACACACACACACACACACACACATATATATATATATATATCTTTTACACACACACACATATACAGAGTGTTTCGGGAGGAAAGGTGAATACTTCGGGAGGTGATAGTATCGGTCATTGTGAGAAAAAAAGTTCATATGAACATGTGTTTAATTCTGAATGATTACGGAGATATAGCTGTTTGAATCTACAAATACAAAAGCATTGTTAATGGTAATCAAGAGAAACCAGTTAGTTTCTAACATTCAATGTTTAAACATTGACATTTTGAATGGTATCAGATACAGAAATAACGAATTCGTTACAGTTTACAACACGTTTTCGAAAATCCCACCGTCAACCTCAATGCACTTTGCAACTCGTGTGCGAAGATCGCGTGTTGTTCGTCTGAGTTGATCTTCACGTTCCTTTATGCGGGCAGCAGCATCCAAAATGCGCGCGAGCAATTCGTCTCGTGTATCCACCTTTCTTTTTTAAACTTGACTTCTCATCCACCTCCACAAACAATAATCTAACGGAGAGAGGTCTGGAGACCTTGGTGGCCATTGAATGGGACCACCGCGGCCGATCCATCGACCA
>JAJOZX010005195.1:35000-40000 GCA_023014485.1 Bathynomus jamesi
ATCTGAGGTGAATGCAGAGAGTCGTTTGCTTATATTGAGGCTCTGAATTGGGCTGGCTGCTTTAAAACCTAGATCCTGTCCCAAAGCTGGATCCTATCTGCTTTTCAGATAGCTGGTGAGGGAAGCTATATTTGGGGCTTCTTTGCGAGTGACCCGTTGCCACGTCGGGCTAACATCATGAAAAAGAAAAAACTATAATGTTTGTCATTTACCATTACTTATTCGGACTATAGTGCATTTAATTTTCCGAGAAGAGTTCCTCAGGGGACCATTCTGAGTTCAATCCCATATATTATAAAGTATAATCAAAGATATATAGATAATATAGCAGTACTCACACTGTATCACAGCAGAGCTATATAAGTGGCGGAGCATATTCAGATAGTCACTTGTGTATGGATGAATCGGTCCTTTCAAATAAAATAATAAGATAAAATTGGGCACAATCACAATAAACTACAATCACGAAAATTTCACAGAAAACACACTTCTACAGAAATGCTGATACAGAGAATTAACTTCTATATATTTCACTCAGAGCACTATTGAATAAGACTACTTCTGTATATTTAGAAGAGAATATGTACGAAGTAAAATTACTTACAAAATGATATTGGGGTGCTCGTCAGACTGCATTCTTGGTTATGAGCTTGTGTGCAACAATTGAAATGCGGCTCCAACAGTAAAATGATTCGCATGTCACTGCTACCGTTTTTATAGGGCAGTTGAAGACCCCCCTTAGAATGGGGCATGCTGAAGAAAAGACTTCCCCCTCCCCCGCACTTTCAGAAAGCAAAACATTCATTGGTTGAGCGAATTTTAGTGGGCGGTTTTAAGTTTCTTCCAAGTCGTGAAAGAGAGAGAAAGTCAGTTAATGTAAAATTTGTTTTAAATAATTCGATATTCTTTAATGCGTGGTAAAATTATTTTTGATAAAAAAATAAATAAGTTAGCCCTAAAACTAAATCGTTTTATTTAACAATTAAATTAATATTTTTTATAGAATTTAAAGTTATATTTGTATATTAAAGGCAAAAAAATTTTTTTGCTTTAAAATTTGTTTACCATGTTTCAGTTTTTGTTTGAAAAAACGGATCACACACCAATACAACCCTGGCCTCATAAGCGTATTTTTAATACTTTATAAGACAAAAACATGCCTATTGCATCATGTTTGTGTCGTTTCTTGAGACCTTACTGGTCTATCAAGTGTTGGTAAGTAAAATCTGGGTGGTAAGTAAAAGCCGAAAGTAAGTCCGCGATGTAATACTGTGTTACTGCTGAGGTTTTAAAGCCTATACTTAGACGATTGGTGTAGTCCCTATCTCGGGTTCGTGCTGTTGATGGGTGGTGCTCCTAAAGTTTTTATTTATACTGTTACTAACAAACACACACATACATGCAAACATGCATACACACCTACCTACATATATGAATTGTGTTTATATATATATATCAGGGGCGTATATTCAGGGTGTGCTGGGTGTGCGGCGCACACCCACAAAAGCTGTAAAATAATTATTTTAAAAAATTAATAAATAAATTATTAAATCTTTTATACTAAATAATATTTAATAAAAATAAAAGGTCATGATAATTTTGCATGCATTAATACACAGTATTAACCTTCGTTGTTGCTTCAGGTACTTTCTGTTCGCTGCTTATATCTGCGGTCGAGCTGAACCTTTCTCGCACACTTTAGGGAGGATGGATAGAAGTGAAGACAGGCAGGATATAGGGAAGATGAAAGGGAGTGTTTGGAATAGTGGGGGTTATTACTGACTGAAGTCGACTTAGTCGAGCGGAGCGGCAGTAGCACACAGCTTTTCCTTTGGTGTGGGTGTGTTTCGCAGTGTCGTTCCATAATATAGCCTACTTTTGTTACTTATGCACCGCAGAAAGAGAAGCGGATTTGCATGATTCGTTCATTTTTAACGAATCACTATTGTTTGCTTGTTTAACTTTCCAATTCTTAATGCATTTCTACGCTAGTTTTTTCTATCTCGCTATATATGTATATATTATATATATATATATATATATATATATATATATCAGTATATATTATATATATATATATATATATATATATATATATATATATATATATATATAAATATATATGCGAGATAGAAAAAACTAGCGTAGAAATGCATTAAGAATTGGAAAGTTAAACAAGCAAACAATAGTGATTCGTTAAAAATGAACGAATCATGCAAATCCGCTTCTCTTTCTGCGGTGCATAAGTAACAAAAGTAGGCTATATTATGGAACGACACTGCGAAACACACCCACACCAAAGGAAAAGCTGTGTGCTACTGCCGCTCCGCTCGACTAAGTCGACTTCAGTCAGTAATAACCCCCACTATTCCAAAACACTCCCTTTCATCTTCCCTATATCCTGCCTGTCTTCACTTCTATCCATCCTCCCTAAAGTGTGCGAGAAAGGTTCAGCTCAACCGCAGATATAAGCAGCGAACAGAAAGTACCTGCAGGTACTTTCTGTTCGCTGCTTATATCTGCGGTCGAGCTGAACCTTTCTCGCACACTTTAGGGAGGATGGATAGAAGTGAAGACAGGCAAGATATAGGGAAGATGAAAGGGAGTGTTTTGGAATAGTAGGGGGTTATTACTGACTGAAGTCGACTTAGTCGAGCGGAGCGGCAGTAGCACACAGCTTTTCCTTTGGTGTGGGTGTGTTTCGCAGTGTCGTTCCATAATATAGCCTACTTTTGTTACTTATGCACCGCAGAAAGAGAAGCGGATTTGCATGATTCGTTCATTTTTAACGAATCACTATTGTTTGCTTGTTTAACTTTCCAATTCTTAATGCATTTCTACGCTAGTTTTTTCTATCTCGCATATATATATATATATATATATATATATATATATATATATATATATATATATATATATACTGCCATATATTATATATAATATATATATATATATATCTATATATATATATATATATATAATATTATATATATATATATATATATATATATATATATATATAAAATATGCGAGATAGAAAAACTAGCGTAGAAATGCATTAAGAATTGGAAAGTTAAACAAGCAAACAATAGTGATTCGTTAAAAATGAACGAATCATGCAAATCCGCTTCTCTTTCTGCGGTGCATAAGTAAAAAAGTAGGCTATATTATGGAACGACACTGCGAAACACACCCACACCAAAGGAAAAGCTGTGTGCTACTGCCGCTCCGCTCGACTAAGTCGACTTCAGTCAGTAATAACCCCCACTATTCCAAAACACTCCCTTTCATCTTCCCTATATCCTGCCTGTCTTCACTTCTATCCATCCTCCCTAAAGTGTGCGAGAAAGGTTCAGCTCGACCGCAGATATAAGCAGCGAACAGAAAGTACCTGAAGCAACAACGAAGGTTAATACTGTGTATTAATGCATGCAAAATTATCATGACCTTTTATTTTTATTAAATATTATTTAGTATAAAAGATTTAATAATTTATTTATTAATTTTTTAAAATAATTATTTTACAGCTTTTGTGGGTGTGCGCCGCACACCCAGCACACCCTGAATATACGCCCCTGATATATATATATACACACAATTCATATATGTAGGTAGGTGTGTATGCATGTTTGCATGTATGTGTGTGTTTGTTAGTAACAGTATAAATAAAAACTTTTAGGAGCACCACCCATCAACAGCACGAACCCGAGATAGGGACTACACCAATCGTCTAAGTATAGGCTTTAAAACCTCAGCAGTAACACAGTATTACATCGCGGACTTACTTTCGGCTTTTACTTACCACCCAGATTTTACTTACCAACACTTGATAGACCAGTAAGGTCTCAAGAAACGACACAAACATGAATGCAATAGGCATGTTATTTGTCTTATAAAGTATTAAAAATACGCTTATGAGGCCAGGGTTGTATTGGTGTGTGATCCGTTTTTTCAAACAAAAACTGAAACATGGTAAACAAATTTTAAAGCAAAAAAATTTTTTTGCCTTTAATATACAAATATAACTTTAAATTCTATAAAAAATATTAATTTAATTGTTAAATAAAACGATTTTAGTTTTAGGGCTAACTTATTTATTTTTTTTATCAAAAATAATTTTACCACGCATTAACGAATCTATCGAATTATTTAAAACAAATTTTACATTAACTGACTTTCTCTCTCTTTCACGACTTGGAAGAAACTTAACAACCGCCCACTAAAATTCGCTCAACCAATGAATGTTTTGCTTTCTGAAAGTGCGGGGGAGGGGAAGTCTTTTCTTCAGCATGCCCCATTCTAAGGGGGTCTTCAACCTGCCCTATAAAAACGGTAGCAGTGACATGCGAATCATTTTACTGTTGGAGCCGCATTTCAATTGTTGCACACAAGCTCATAACCAAGAATGCAGTCTGACGAGCACCCCAATATCATTTTGTAAGTAATTTTACTTCGTACATATTCTCTTCTAAATATACAGAAGTAGTCTTATTCAATAGTGCTCTGAGTGAAATATATAGAAGTTAATTCTTCTGTATCAGCATTTCTGTAGAAGTGTGTTTTCTGTGAAATTTTCGTGATTGTAGTTTATTGTGATTGTGCCCAATTTTATCTTATTATTTTATTTGAAAGGACCGATTCATCCATACACAAGTGACTATCTGAATATGCTCCGCCACTTATATAGCTCTGCTGTGATACAGTGTGAGTACTGCTATATTATCTATATATCTTTGATTATACTTTATAATATATGGGATTGAACTCAGAATGGTCCCCTGAGGAACTCTTCTCGGAAAATTAAATGCACTATAGTCCGAATAAGTAATGGTAAATGACAAACATTATAATTTTTCTTTTTCATGATGTTAGCCCGACGTGGTCAACGGGTCACTCGCAAAGAAGCCCCAAATTATAGCTTCCCTCACCAGCTATCTGAAAAGCAGATAGGATCCAGCTTTGGGACAGGATCTAGGTTTTAAAGCAGCCAGCCCAATTCA
>JAJOZX010005195.1:45000-47500 GCA_023014485.1 Bathynomus jamesi
CACATTCTACCCGTCTGGTGATGCAATACCTAAATCAAACTTTCCCTGGTCGATGGATCGGCCGCGGTGGTCCCATTCAATGGCCACCAAGGTCTCCAGACCTCTCTCCGTTAGATTATTGTTTGTGGAGGTGGATGAGAAGTCAAGTTTAAAAAAGAAAGGTGGATACACGAGACGAATTGCTCGCGCGCATTTTGGATGCTGCTGCCCGCATAAAGGAACGTGAAGATCAACTCAGACGAACAACACGCGATCTTCGCACACGAGTTGCAAAGTGCATTGAGGTTGACGGTGGGATTTTCGAAAACGTGTTGTAAACTGTAACGAATTCGTTATTTCTGTATCTGATACCATTCAAAATGTCAATGTTTAAACATTGAATGTTAGAAACTAACTGGTTTCTCTTGATTACCATTAACAATGCTTTTGTATTTGTAGATTCAAACAGCTATATCTCCGTAATCATTCAGAATTAAACACATGTTCATATGAACTTTTTTTCTCACAATGACCGATACTATCACCTCCCGAAGTATTCACCTTTCCTCCCGAAACACTCTGTATATGTGTGTGTGTGTAAAAGATATATATATATATATATGTGTGTGTGTGTGTGTGTGTGTGTGTATAAGATATATATATATATATATATGTGTGTGTGTGTATATATATATATATATATATATATATATATATATATATATATGAGGGGTTGCGCGTCTTAAGGTACCTAAGCGCCACCACAGGCGAAAACGTGTTTTTGATGGATATCACTATTTTCACCCTTCTTCTATCCCGTGGTTTGGGTTATAATGACCTTACGACACTAGAAGTATGGTTGAAAACCTTATGAAGCGAACTACTTTTTTCACCTCTATCGCCAGGTGGGCTCTGCCGCCCAGATGTGATGCGCGTCTTAAGGCCCCAATATCCCGTTCAACTGGTGGGAGGTGATGGGGGTGGGTGTGGGACGCTCGGTCTCTGGGTGGCGAGAACAGCAGGAGGAACGCGAGCCAATGAAAACATGGCAACTACGCCGCTCTGCTTTCTGATTGGCCACCCGCTCCACGCGCCGAGAGACACGACACAAACATCCCGCCAGTACCTTAAGACTCGCGTTGCTGTTAGCAGGCGTCCTGAGTTCGTGCTCATGTTGCTGAATATTGCGTGGATTATTCTATTCACCCGGCTTCTAACTATTATCAACGTGTGCAGCAATGTCTCGCCGTGCTAGTGATAGTGATGAAAAATCAATAGAATCATTCTGTGCCAGAAATCGCACCCAAAGTTCGGCATAATAAGAAAATAAAAAAATTTAAAAAAATGTATATAAAATATGAAAATCTATTCCAAAAACTCATCAACATCTCATTAGCATACTTAGAACTCTAATTTAGCCAAAAATTAACGTTCTAGCTCAATTAATAACGGAGATACTATTGCCAGAATATTGCTGAACTTTGGAGGCGATTTCTGGCGAATTTTAATTTTGGCGCTTAGGTACCTTAAGACGCGGGACCCCTCATAAAGGAGGGGACAGATCTCAAGCAAAAAACTATAGACCACTTGAGACCCCTCAATTATATATATTATATATATATATATATATATATATAATATATATACAGGGCGTCCCAAAAAAATGTATACACACTTTAACAGCTGATAGCTCAATTGATGTTTCTTTCTTTCCAAGTTAAATCCATTAGAATTAATAATGGCAGTCAGACTAAGCTTTGAACAAAGGAAATTCATTCTAAAATTCTACTGGAAGTGTGAAAACGCAGTTGAAGTGCAAAGACAGTTTAGGAGGGAGTTTCAAACAGATCCACCAACGCGACTTACCATCACTCGAATTAGAGATAAGTTTGAAGCCGATGGAACTGTTCAGAATGTCCACAAGAAGCGTTCCGGAAGACCACGGACATCGACAAGCCCCACAAAGCAAGAAAGAGTACTGGAAACGTATCACCAAAGTCCAAGAAAATCTGTGCGGCAAGCGAGTCGTGAGGTAGGAATTTCAGAATCGTCTGTCCAACGCATTTTGAAGCGCTGTCAATGGAAAAGTTACATTCCAAGATTAGTCCATGCTATTAACGAAGATGATCCGGACCGAAGAGTGGAGTATTGCGAGTGGTACTTGGCACGATGTGGATGTGGATTGGACGAAGGGGTTTCGTAGAATGCCCTCCGCGTTCACCAGACCTCACACCACTAGACTTTTTTTTATGGGGATACTTAAAAGACAAAGTCTACGCTATAAAACCTGCAACAGTCGCTGAATTGAGAGCAGCCATTGAACGAGAATGCACACAAATACCAAACGAAATGTTTCGTGATGTTTGCGATTCCATTGCTTCGCGTTATCAGCAGTGCCTGGACCAGAACGGACGTCAGTTTGAAACAGGCGCTGACAAAACAATTAAATAATGTCTGTAGATTCTATTACATTTTGAAAATGAAATGTATTTTAATAAACACTGCCTTTATAATTATTTAA
>JAJOZX010005195.1:52500-57500 GCA_023014485.1 Bathynomus jamesi
CCCAGGCCAAAAACTATAGGCCAGTGTCGCTTACATCTCATCTCACTAAAATATTTGAAAGAATAGTTAGACAGAAAATCTGTGACTTTTTGGAAACTCAGAAAAAATTCAATGATAACCAACACGGGTTTCGATCAGGCAGATCATGCCTATCACAACTAATGGAACACTACAACAACATTATTGATTCACTTGAAAGTAATGAAAACTATGATGTACTATACACAGACTTTGCTAAAGCGTTCGACAAGTGTGACCACGGAATCGTAATACATAAACTGAAATATATGGGAATAACAGGAAAAGTAGGGAAATGGATATATAATTTCCTTAGTGAGCGGAGGCAAGTCGTTACAGTACAAGAAGTATCTTCATCAGAATCAGAGGTCCTCAGCTCAGTACCACAAGGAACAGTATTAGCTCCACTACTCTTCATAATCATGCTAACTGACATAGATGAGGACGTTACCAGAGACAGCACAGTAACATCCTTTGCGGATGACACAAAGATCAGTAGAAAAATAAGAAACCCAGAAGACATAGGATCTTTACAAACCGACATAAACAAAATCTACAAGTGGACTGAAGACAACAATATGAAGTTTAACACCGAGAAATTTCAGCTATTACGGTACGGAAAAAGAGAAGACCTAAAGTGCATGGAATATTATACCCCAAATGGACAGGAAATTCAGAGAAATTCCAGAGCAAAAGATTTAGGGGTTGTAATGACAGATGATGCGAAATTTGAAACACAAAATAAGATTGCAGTAAACAGAGCAAAGAGAATAACGGGTTAGATATTGAGAACCTTTAAACGAAGGGATAGGAATGTAATGATTCCTCTACTGAAAACCCTGATCATACCCAAATTAGAATACTGCTCGGTCCTAACTTCCCCATATAAAAAAGAAGACATTAGACAGCTGGAGGGGATCCAAAGAAGCTTCACAGCCAAGATCAATGGGTGCAAAGAACTAAATTACTGGGAAAGGTTACGAGAACTAGACCTATATTCACTGGAAAGGAGAAGAGAGAGATACACCATTATTTACACTTGGAAAATAATGGAGAAACTAGTCCCTAATCTTACTCTGAATCCCATAACTCCCCAAACAACGATGGAAAGTAGAAGCGGTAGACTGTGTCGTATTCCCAAATTGAAGGCGAGACAGGGAACATCCTTAACCCTGAAAGAAAATAGTTTTGTAGTGAGAGGACCAAAACTGTTTAATCAGTTGCCCAAAGACCTAAGAAACACGAAGGGAGTTGCAGTGGAAATCTTCAAAAGAAGACTAGACGCCTGGCTCAGAACAATCGCCGATGAGCCGGGCGTACCTGGCTATGTGAGGTGGAGAGCGCAAGAATCCAACTCACTACTTCACCAGGCCAACTCGAGAGGAGGGGCGACAAGCTTGACCTTCGCGAAATGAGAAATCATCGCGCGGAACCTTTGTAAGGTTGTAAGGTAAGGTAAGGTATATAATATATATATATGTAAAAATGAACAATGAATAATCAATATTCATTTTTACATGAGAAACCAAAATCGCCTGAGCGAATTTGGATAGAATTTCGATGTTTGCTTTCTTTTTTTTTTTCAGTGTCACAACCATGCGACCTACCATTCCTATGGTTTAAGTCGTATCCATATTTCCATATCTTCTCTTGACCATTATCCTATATAAATTTTATTAAATATTCATTTTTACTCGTGTTAGTCTACGAAATGTGTACAAAACTTTACACATCCATACCTGTTCGTTCAAAGTCGTGCAAATACGTTCGCATGTATTATTTTTTTTTCTTTTAAGTGCGTTCACCTCTCGCAAGTTGCTCATTCATGCTGATTCAGGGTGTTCGAATTCCGATGACGTCGCCAAAAGCAAGCATCTGAATTCGAAATCCTCTCTCTTGCTTCTGCTACAAATTTATAACATAAGGTGTTATGTTGTATGTTATGTTATAATATACTGTATTGTTTCCCTGCCTGGCCACTAGTTCGTTATCGGCTTACGTCACATAGTTATCCCCGTTCTCATTACTTGTACTTACTATTTCTACCTAATTGTCATTCAAATTCTATATTACTTATGTATTACGTTATCATAAATGTCCGTGTACTTCCAATGAAAAGTACACTGGATTTTTCTCCGCTTTCCTCATCGCTGGCTAATTAGACTTTCAAACTCTGATAACCAGCCAGGTTCTAATAATATTTGACATAATTTGGCGTAATTATTGTTAACTATAAATATATAACATTGTTGTTAATCCCCTTTAAATTATAGAACAACGGTTAACTCCCCTTCATTATATCAATTGTATCACCTATTTACATTACTTCAGTAGTAGATATGTCAATTAACAATTTGCTAAAATTGTAATTAAATGTAATACTTTAATATAATGTAATTGATAATCCGTACTTTAATGAAACTGTAATTAATGATAGTAGTTTAGTACTGTATAATGTAATTAATGTATTTTAATGACGATAATTAACGATAATAAGCGAATGTGAATTGGTTGGTAATTGTAATCATAATTGTAATAAACCGAAGTTGCAATGTGCTCAGTGATGTACTTGGATTATACTCAATGTACTACGAAATTATGTCGCCCTTTAGAAATGTATACTCGGCGTAAATACGATAATTTTTTTATTATTTTTTAATTTTTATTTGGAATCTTTCAAAAATCTGATCATGTGTTTAAAGGGGAAAACTTAATCTTCAAACTGCACTCCCTCAAAATTTAGATTATATATAAAGCATGTAATTGTAAAATAACGTTACTTCGATTACTTCGATTAACACTCCCTTGTTAGCAGCCTCTCAGCGAGGAGGGGGCAGAGGCCCCTTGCCTCCTTAATTTTTAGATTCCGGCCTGAGCCATGGTCGAAAGAGGTCGAACATCTACCCCTGTAAATTCAGAGCACTACATGTACATTTTAGAAGTAAATCACAGTAAAAGAAAGTTTTTTTATCTTTTCCTTCGAGCCGTGCTCTCGTCCGAGAATTCAGTCAATAGAGAAAAATAACTTCCAGCTACGTTATAAGAAGCATCAGGGAATCTTCAGAGAATTTAGTAAGTTTTCACGGAATCCTCCGAACCCACCCAGTGGCATAGAAAGAGAAGAATTAACAGTCTGTCGACCCTATAGCGACAGAAAAAAAAATTAGAATGTTATAGAAAAAAACTATCGCGAGAAATATCCGTTGCTGCTTCTCAACCAGAATCCCCGTCGATTCGAACCAACCCAGGGCCATAGACGGAGGGGTTAGCAAGTCTGGCGACCCTGCCCCAGGACAAAAAACCCTATCGACCCCTGCCCCAGGATAAGAAACTGACGACCCCTGCATCCAGGATTCTTCCAGCCTTCCAGACCCTAGAAATCGAGACAACCATAAGCACATAGAAGAAGGAGGATAAAAAATTGTAGCGACCCTACTACCAAGATAATAAGACTCACCATTTGGCCGGCGTGTCACGACTTCCAGTTCGTCACATTCACCCTTGAACTGGTGTGTAACGACTGCAAGTTATCCACGTCTCGTCTCATCTAGAACAAGTAGCCAGCAAGACACGTTTTCAGGCCACGTCGCTAAGGATTTCGCCGTAGAAATTTTGTTAAGTACAGAGTTTTTTTTTTTAAGTAATTTGTAAACAGTTGAGAAGACAGCATTATTTATTAACAGTTAACTAGTATTAAGTCAGAATTAGCAAGAAACACAGTGAACATTTCAGACACCAGTGATACATTTTTTTTTATTGAAACAGTTAATTTTCACAGGGAGTTAATTTTTTTCACAGGGAGTTAATTTTTTTCACAGGGAGTTAATTTTTTTCACAGGGAGTTAATTTTTTTCACAGGGAGTTAATTTTTTTCACAGGGAGTTAATTTTGTTCACAGGGAGTTAATTTTCACGGTTATTTCCACTATTAGAGTTAGTATAGAATAATTTTATTTTATGTACCAAATATAATATTACTGTACCTTCGCGTACATTCGAGTGAAATGTTGCTTACATTTTTTATTTTTGTTTACAATTTTTTCAAATTATTGAATTGAATTGACTTGCAAATTAAGAAAGAGAGAGTTTATAGAGAGTTTATAGAGTTATAGAGATACTTGAAGCAGTTTCAGTTTTCAGTTTCAGCTGGTTGCATCCAAGAGAGACAACTAAACCCCAGAGATTATAGAAATACTTGATAGCAGTTCAAGTCAGTAGGTTGCATCCAGATGGACAACCGCCCCAGAGATTTATAGAAATACTTGATAGCAGTTCAAGTCAGTAATTCAGTTTAAGTCAGTCTCAGCCATTTTTTAAGTCAATCTCAGCCATTTTTTAAGTCCAGAGAATTTAGTTTTTTAAGAGAAGAGAATTTAATTCCTTTTTGGTATAAGAGAAAATTAAATTGAACCTGAATTGATCGGTTTGTCGTCTTTAGTTCAACCTTCTTTTTTTTGTTGTTGTAAGAAGGAAATTGACCGATTTGTCTCCTTTTTGCATGCAGTTATTGCGTATATAAATATATAGGTGAAATTATATATTTTAATGTAACAAAAACAGATTTACAATTGTTTATAATGATTTTGATAATTATTGTAATGTATATGTGACGATAATAGTTGTGTAATAATTAATCGATCATGTCCCAATGACCTCCTTTTCAAATTACTACGCTGAGGAACATGCCGTCCCTCCGTTTTGTTTTACCTCCTTTAATTTTTGTTCTAAGCAGTGTGACAATGTCTTCGTAAAGAGCAAAGTGCTCACGAAAAGACGTATTGTCAATTTCAGACATATCTCCCCGCTTAGTCACTCAATTCCCCCGAATATGGTACTCCAAACTTTGTTTTTTATTTTATATTATGTTAACACCCCAACCCCAGTTGAACCCAGTGTCAACCAGAGAAATGGTTCAACCCTGGTTAATTCTTCTTTGGCTCCAGTCAAACCACAGTTTAACCATCTGTTTCCTTTCCCCCCAGT
>JAJOZX010005195.1:62500-155000 GCA_023014485.1 Bathynomus jamesi
CTCCTTGAAGGTCCACTGCGTGGTTTATCTTCTATGGATCCTGTTTCCTTAAACTTTGCAACAAGTCTGCTAACACAACTCTGTGTTATTGGCTCGCGGTCTGGATGCAGTCTGTTAAATTCAGCAGCGGCCTCTCTTTGACTCCGATTTCCTATGAGTAGAATTATCTGGATTCGTTCTTCCTTGCTCACAGACATTATGGCCTGTAGAAAGAGAAAAATATGAATTATAGTTTGTAGAAATAGAAAAATATGAATTTCTCCTATGATGCCAGACTTGTGGGACACCCTGTATATATATATATATATATATATATATATATATATATATATATAACCGTATATGCACATGTACTTTGTATTATATTTCTAACATCTTAATTGTCTATTAATATGAAACACTAAAAACAAACCAAAGCTATAATTGACTGTAATTAACTGAAATAATTTAATATAATGTAATAATGTACTTAATAACGTAGTAAAATGTACTTTAATGAAATTGTAATTAACGATAATAAGTAAATATGAATTAATTGGTAATTATAACCATAATAGGAACAAACCAAAATTACATCGTACTCAGTGATGTACTTAGATTGTACTAAACGTCCGACACGACATTATGTCGCCATTTAATGTATACCCGCGATATTATTATTATTATTTATTTTTTTTTTTGTTCATTGGTATAAATTTTGGAGTTATAAAAGATGAAGTCATGGTTTGCCTTAAACTTTTAATTATTTGCTCATGTACATATCTTAATATAAGAATGCCTAATTCAATTCTCGTTCTAATTAACTCGGCGGATCAGGAAAAACAGCAGATCTAATAGATGCGGTTTAAGCTAAAAATATGGCTTCCTCTCCCTTTTTATCTGTTTTAACCATTTTTTTTAACTTTATTTTTTTAACTGTTGTGCAAAAATAATACAGCCTCTTCAACATTTAATAATGATGATGTAAAATCGGGGTATATAAACCCCAGAAATATCTTCCATATTCATTCAAAAGTAAATTCAGAGGCTGAGCACTACCTGTACATTTTAGCAGTAAATTACAGTGAAAGATAATCTTTATCTTCTCCTTCGAGCCTTGCTCTCTTCAGAAGAACTTAGTCATTAAACTTCCCTGATACGTTATAAGACGAGTCAGGGAATCTTCAGAGAATTTAGTAAGCCTCCCTGAATCCTCCGAGCCACTATAGAAGGACTCGGAGAGTAATATAGAAGAAAACTACTGCAAATAACACATCCGTTACTGCCACCTAACTAGAACCCCCGTCGACTTCGAACCAACCCAGGCCATAGACGGAGGGGTTAACAACTGGCGATCCTGTAGCCAGGATTTTAACAACTGACAACTTCTGCATCCAGGTTTCTTCCAGTCTTCCAGACCCTGGAACTAGAACCAACAACCAGTTGACCGGCGTGTCACGACCTCTAGTTCGTCACATCCACCCTTGAACCGGTGTGTCACGACTCCAAGTTCTCCACGCCTAGTTTTCATCCAAGAACAAGTGGCCAGCAAGACACGTCTTCAGGACATGTCTCCAAGGATTTCGCCGTAGGAATCTTGTTAAGTACAGAACTCTTTTTTAAAATAATCTCTAAACATTTGAAAAGTCAGTATTATTAACAGTAAATAATTAGTATTGAGCCACAATTAACAAAAACCAGTGAACATTCCATACACCAGTGATACATTTCTTTTTAGTGAAACCGAGTTATTTCCAGTATTATAGTATAATTTTATTTAATGTACCAAGCATAGTACAAGGATAATCTTGCTTACATTTTTTTTTTATTATTTTGTTTGCAATCTTTTCAAATTTTCTCCTAATTAGGCAAATTGTTTTGCATTTATTTGATGTGTATTTTTTAGATATAGTTAGGAAACCCCTTAAGTGATCATTCCATAAATTAAGATCGGTCAAGCAGACCCAAGTAGAACACATTAATAGTACCTTCACATATGAGCGATTCAGACGGTGCGCTTTCTGATATCGAAAATTTACCTACACCCATTTTTCCACCTACCCCGCGCCCTTCAAACATATTCCGAAACACACAAACTTCAGATCCAGTACAAGCCAATATGTCTCAAACCCCCACCCCAGCGTACATTAACTTAGGTAAACTAGTAAACTTTTCCCATACTGTCTTAATTTTCAAGGGGACCATAGATAATCACTTTGTTGAACCACGCGTAAGACCTTGGATTGAATCTTTAGAACATTTCTTACGCGAAAACCACCGATGATGATATAAAGATTAGGGAAGCGAAAAGGTTTATCGACCCTAAAGAAGGGAATGCTCATGACACAGTCACCTACGTCCCATCGATTAGCGAAGGTACAACATAGGACAATTTTAAACAATACTTATTAGAATTTTTTAAAGAAATAGCACTTGCACAACCCTTAACCACGTTAGAAGCAGTCTTCCAAGCTAAATGGAAGAAAGAGGACCATGAAGATTTAAATAATTTTATTGCACGAGCACATAAACTCGTAGGAGAAGCCCTCCGAGCCGCAGAAAATGCGTGTGGCATTACTTTCACTGCAAAACAAAGAAACCTCATAGTAGCAACGACCATTTACCAAAACCTACCCGGAGCACCTAAAAAAAAAAGTTTCAAGAGTTTCTAAATGTTGACAAACCAGTAAGTGTAGCTATAAACAAAACACGGGAACATTACCCAGATTTAGCAAACCAGAACTACCGAAAGAGTAAAGAAACCCCCGTACATTACATTCAGCAGCAGCAACAGCAACAACAACAACCCCTATAAATCGAGGCCAGTGCAGGGAACACCACCCCAGAAACAAGCCCCCCCAAACCCAGAATACACGCCCTCCTCCACAGTGTTTTAACTCGATAGCTTTGGGCACATGATAAGTCAGTGCAATTATCCCTCTTATTGCTCCCACTGTCACGAACATGGTCATCGCCGTGGCGATCGCCAAAAATGTGCCGATAAAGCCCCTGCAGGGTATAGGCCCCACTTCCAGAAATCGAACCCCCAACGTTCCCAAAAGTCCTCCAATCCCCAGAAACCAGTCCATTCCCAGCCTCAGTCAAACCACCAACCAAATAGATTACGACCACAGGGTCAATCACATTATTACCCCATGTACAAGCCCCAGTACAATCAACAAGGGCGGATAGTTCGGTACGTAGAAGTACCCGCGGAGGAATCATTTTCCCCAGAGTACAGTTTTCAAGAAAACCCTCCAGCGTATGGTGATCCCATAGAATATGACCCATGTCCTCCCCTAGAGGACAATTCGAGCCCTTTTTTAGACCCTACTTTGGAGGCGGCAGTTCAACCTCCTCCTCCCTAAATTACAGTAATGAACCCAGATACACACACAAACTCCCCATCAGGATAATAGGTGCAGACCTCCTAGATTAATCAAATAGCCTCCTAAAATAAAACCACTGAACCAAGATTTAACTGCTCTCCTAGATACAGGCAGCACACGCGACGTTAATAAGAAACAATGTGTAGATGATTACTAGAGAGTACAGATTACAAATATGACATTAAGGCACCCTCCTGTCAACTCAGAGGATTTACGGGCACACCCATACCTACATACGGAGAAAATTGAATTATATTTAGAAGTTGGAAAACGCGGATATACCCCGTGAAATGTTGTATAGTGGACACAGCCGCCACTTCTTCAGACAGATATCCTACTAGGTATGGATTTTTTAACCGGAATCAATGGGAGATTTACCAGCCGGAAAGTTAGTAAAGTGTCGAAATAGGACACACCATCTCCATGAGAATAACAGACAGCTTAATGCTATAGAATTAGTTCAGTTCAGATTTCCGAAAGCAATCGGAAACCCCTCACTTGATAGCAGTTCAAGTCAGTCGGTTGCATTCCAGAGGGACAACCGCTCCAGAAATCAGCCCCAAGGAGTAATCAGTTCCAGTTGTTGAATCCAGTGGATCAACACAGTTTCCAGCAGTCAGTTTCCAGTCAGTCAGTTTCCAGTCAGTTCCAGTCAGTCAGTTCAGTTCAGTCAGTCAGTCAGTCAGTTTCCAGTCAGTCAGCAGTTTCAAGTCAGTCAGTGTACAGTCAGTCAGTTTCAGTTCAGCCAGTTTCAGTTCAGCCCATAAGGCAAATTTTAGTCGCCGAACCAGGGTCAGATTCAATTTTTCATATGCCTACTGAGCATATAACAGTAGCACCTTATAGAAAATTTGTTTCCTAGCAAAAGTAGTCGACAGTCAAGGAAAATTATTAGAGTCAGAGCGTACTCTGATACAGAGAAAGTAATTTCAAAAGAGATGTTCTTATTGCCCAAGTCCTTAGTCAGAGTCAGAATTCAGCATCCTGTTGTTTGTTAAACAAAGGAAAAAGCCTATAGAATTAACTTCAAATCAGAAAATAGAACTGTTTCCACAGTAGAAATAGATTCAGATTTCCCCACCAGTAACGATAAATCGTGTTTCCAGTCCTTAGAGTTAAATCCTTCAGTATTAAAAGAAGAATAAAGAAATGTCTGGAACACTCCCTTTCAGGAGTCACCAGCCTTACAGGATCCCAAACTAATGGAATCACTTCTCGATTCCTGATAAGAAATAGAGATGTGATTGCCCTAAAGGAGATCCTCTGGGCCGAACTAATTTGGGCCCTTTTGCATCAGCTGGAACCCAAATTCCAAACCCATTTCATTCCTCCCTGTCGGGTTCCACATTCCCAATTAGTCACTATTGGAACACATCACGGACATGTGGAGCAGGATGTCATTCAGCCTTCAGCTATCCTGGTCGCTCCTATGATTCTTGTCTCCAAAAAGGACGGAACATCTCGCCCTTGTATAGATTTAGACGCCTAAACATTACCATCCCAGACCGTTTCCCTATTCCAAACATGCAGGAAACAATCTGAACGTAGGGAAAATAACTTTTTTTTCATCCCTCGATTTAGCATCTGGTTGCTGGCAAAATGGATCAGTCCCGAAATCCTCGGGCATTGACTGCTTCTCCACTAACCGAAGCCATTACGAATTCCAGGTTTACCTTTCGAGGTCCAAATGGGCTTGCTAATTTCTCTAGGTTGATGAATATAGTCCTTTCCGACCTATTAGGTGTTGAAGCTCTCGTTTATCTTCAAGATATTATCGTTTACAGTTCGGACATAAAAACACACTTTCAACGTCTTCAGAATGTACTATCACGCTTGAGAAAAGCACACCTAAAACTGAAACTTGCATAGTACAACTTTTTACAAGAGTCCCTGGTATACCTAGGATTTCTTCTATCATCTACAGGAATTAAACCTGATCCAGCCAAACTCGAAGCGCTGGGACGGTACGCTGTACCCAAAACCATCGACGACGCCCGTGCATTTATTGGTTTTGTCGGATTCTATCGGAATTTTATCCCCAATTTTCAAATATTGCTAAACCCATTACTAATTTGTTCCAGAAAAATGCTAAATTTAACTGGGAATCCGATCACCAACATGCCTTTGAAACTCTAATTGGTAAACTAACATGTCATCCCATCCTACAATATCCTGATTACACAAGACCCTTCGTCATAGCCACAGATGCTTCCTCCTATGGACTAGGAGCCGTCCTGTTACAGGACGTAGACGGTGTGGAATTACCCATTGCTTATGCCAGTCAACTTCTCTCTGCACCTCAACGGAATTATTCCACTACGGACCGAGAGGTCCTAGCGGTATATTGGGCTTTGAAAAAATTCCGAAATATCGTCTATGGCTACGATGTAACCATCAAGACTGACCATAAGCCACTCACGTACCTCTTCAAGGACAAGCTACTTGAAGGACGGTTGAGTAGATGGGCTCTGTTGATTCAGGACTTCGCGGCAAAAATCGTATGCAAACCGGGAAAACTTCAAGTTATTCCAGACGGATTGTCGAGGCTCAAGCCCGACGCCCAAGTGAATAAAATAGGAATTTTTCCTGTGTTCGACTACGAGTGTCTGCAATACTCCCAACAACAGGACCAACACACCCAAAACCTTCTGGCGCGCCTGGAACAAACGGAACCATCGAAGGTAAAAGAACAGTACACCCTCAAAGATGGGCTCGTACAATTTCGGAACGAAGATGGAAACGACCTCGTGGAGATACCAAAGGATCTCGTCGATATAGCCATTGGACTTTGTCACGACTCCCCTTTGTATGGCCACATGGGGCCGGATCGCACCATCAAGAGTCTTTTGGAGCGATACCATTTTCCCAAAATGAACAGAAAGGTACATGAATACATCGCTGAATGTCCGTCGTGTTTAAAACACAAAGGCAACGTACCATCCACAGCTATGCATTAATATCCAGTATGCCAAAGGCCCTGGCAAAGAACTGGAATGGATATACTGGGACCACTCCCCAAAACATCAAAGGGAAACCAGTACATCATTGTGTTTACGGACCACTTCTCGCGTTACAGCGAAGTAGCTGCCATTCCAGACCAGACCTCGGAAATTGTGGCCAGAGCCCTAGTGGAACGCGTCATCCAGAATCATACTACTACTTCCATCCTAATTTCGGATAACGCTCTTAGTTTCACGTCCAAACTGTTCGAATCACTCTGTAACATGTGTAAAATTAAAAACACATATTGTGGCATACCATCCGCAGGCAAACGGCTTAGTGGAAAGGCACAATCGAAAGATCTTACAAGCCCTTCGCCACGTTGTCGATGCATCCTCCCGGACATGGGATGATTCCCTTCCCATGGTACAAACAGCCATCAACAATGGCTATGTGTCCATCGGGGACACCCCTCATTTCGTCCTCTATCACTACGACAAGCGTCTACCTTTTGATTTGCCCGACCAAATCGACCCGGCAGTTCTAACATCTTCCGAGATGGCAGAAGCAAATCAGCAACTAGCTGAACGATCTTTCAAGATTTTTGACATAATCCGCTATGCCCTAGACCAACGAAACCAACAGATGGAGCAAGAGCAACATAGGCGTCATCCCCGTCAACGGACTATAATCGTCGGTATGCGATGTTATCTGAAGAGCGTGAAACCGCTAGGTGCTCATCGCAAATTATACCCAAAATGGAATGGCCCATATAGGATTATGAAAAACCTCGGAAAAAATCGTTATGAAATACTCGACCCCCGGGATCATTCCAAACTAAAGATCATTCACGCTGACAATTTGAAGATAGCTGCCGAACAACACCTTCCCAAAAAACAGCTGCCAGGCGTTCGAGCCGCCTATCCTTCGAAAGGTCAAGGTATTAACAAATCGAGCAGGGATAAAAAAACTGAAGTGGTCACCGCGGGAACCACTACCCATGACGAAGATTGGTACCTCGTAATACCACCAGTACTCGAGCCAATCTCTGAACACGAGGAGGCCCCAGAACCAAGAGTCCCATCGGACCCAGACCCTGGAGAAACTCCTTCGAGAGGATCACTCAGTGGAACTGCACCATCTCCTCGGTCACCACCCTCACCGATTGATGATCGACGCACGGACCCTACATACCGCCCGCCAATGCATCAACCACGTGAACTAGAACCTTCACATAAGAAATGAACCCGCTCAGAATCCGAACTTAACGGTCGACCCCCATTGCCATCAAAACGAGGCCGACCCCTTCGTCCCCAAACACAAGTATCCACACGGCCACCCCCAGCTCCGTATAACCTAAGGCGTAGAAATGAATAAAATCGTCCCCCTTATAATTTTCCAAATTATTTACTCTTGTAGCCCTAGCATTAAAATTTCGACTGGAGTTGTCATAGAACAGCTTGCAGAAGGTAAATTTTTGAAAGGACATGCGGACCTTTTTATCAATTTGCAACCCCCTGCTAGAATCAAGATCAATCTCCTTCAGATACAAACCCAATTAAAAATGTTTGAAAGTAAAGTTCAGGGTTCTTTCCAGGGAAAAGATCAGATTAGTCGCGTTCTGTTAGAAAATACCTTGTAAAATATTCGAACTACAACACGCGCCCTATCAGAAATATTGGCATTACCATGGATACAAACGGAAACTCATAACTCGGAAAAAATTAATCAAAGAAATAAAAGGGGACTAATAGATGTACTCACTCATGACGTATATAAATTTCACCCTTTCCGAACACCCTACCAAAACAACTCTAATGTCTAGCGATTGTATTTACTCACCGTACCACCTTACCTTTTCCTCGCCAAAAGATCTGTCAGCCTATTCTATGATGTCAGATAGCGACGTCCGGCATTGCGGATTCCCGCAAACAAATAAACGACTCGTTTGCCCTCCACTCAAACCCGTCATTCTTCCAACTACTAGGTCTTGCTTTATCGACTTAATTCGTGACCGGCATGCCCCGGTATGTTCATTTACAAAATTTCATTCCTCTAAAACCGTCCAACTACGAATTGGCCCAGACATCTGGGTTTCTTTCGCGAACAGGACTGCCGCTACTCTCGAGTGTCCGTCAAATTATTCCCTCATCACAATCCCTAAGGTAATTCGGCTACCAATTGGTTGCTCCTTGCGTTCAAAAACCGTGACTCGGGGTTTGTTGGGGGAATTTGATATACCGGGTTTTAAACTGTTTACTAATGATAGGTTACATAGGTTTGGTGGCGGCGTTTTGCTGTACATTCGTAATTCCGTTAGGGCTATTGAGGTTAAGATAGATTTTCCGGCAGCAATTAATGCGATATGCGTTGAAGTTAGGGCGCGTAGTATTAGTTTTAATTGTGTTGTTGTTCATAGACCTCCCATTCAACCCTTCGATACCGATACCAGATTTTACTCACTTCTTGGTAACTTTATTGACAATCGGAATAGTATAATTGTCGGAGACTTTAACCGCCCTAATGTTAATTACGAGACTTTTACTGGTAATGAGGAGGGTTTGAGATTGATTGAGTTCATGGAGGATAATTTTTTACGACAGATAGTTACCGAACCAACGCGCGGTAACAATATTTTAGATTTCGTGATGACGAACGGCGAAAATATAGTCGATAGTTTAGAAGTAGGTGAGAGTTTAGGATGTAGTGATCATCAAATTCTTAGGTTTAAGTTATTGATAGAAAACACTAAGGATAGTAACGTAATTGAAGTCCCTGATTTTCGTGGGGCTAATTTTGATAATTTTGCGGATAGGATGAGAGTAGTGGACTGGGATAACTTATTTATGGGTAATGACACAAATTTGCATTGGGAGGCGTTTAAAGAAAGTTTTGTGAATATTGAAAGGGAGTTTATTCCTCAGAGGCCCAAGCGCGCTAGAAATCATGGTAGGCCCAAGTGGTGGAGTAGGGAAATAGGCGAGTTCATAAACGAGCGTAACAGAGCGTATAGACTTAATAAGCGCAATGACACGGCAGCTAACTTTAATAGATATATCGAGCTTAGACGTGAGGTTAAAAGATCAGTTAGGAATGCTAAGCGTAATTTAGAGATAATTATAGCTGCGGATAGTAAACATAATCCAAAAAAGTTTTTTGAATACGTCAATAATCGTAAGCCGATAAAAGATAACATAGGTCCTCTAGTGGATGTTAACGGCGCTTTGGTTTCTGACGGTCAGGCGATGGCGGGTATTTTCAATAACTTTTTTGCGATAGTTTTTACCGTAGAAGACGTAAATAATGTCCCCGACGTGGACGATATCGTTCCATTTAGTAGCGAGACTATTTTGGATGAAATAACTGTTTACGAGGGTGAAATTGCGAATTATATCGATAGGCTAAAAGTTAGCAAGGCTCCAGGCCCTGACGCTTTTTATCCCAGACATTTGAAAGATTTGAAAAACGTTATCATAGGCCCCTTAACGAAGATTTTTAATCAGTCACTCGAAACGGGGATTAGTCCTGAAGACTTCAAATAAGCTAACGTCACGCCCATTTTTAAAAAAGGCGACCGCACGGCACCTAGTAATTATAGGCCCATTAGCTTAACGTCAATTGTAGGTAAACCTTTGGAATCCGTAGTTAGGGATCGTATCATCGATCACTTAGAAAGTAGAGATTTGATTAATAGTAGTCAGCATGGGTTTCGACGCCATAGATCTTGTTTAACTAATTTATTAGAATTTTATAATGAAATAGTGCGCGATTACGATAGGCATAGAGCGGCTGACGTTATTTATTTAGATTTTAAAAAGGCGTTCGATACAGTTCTGCATGGAAGATGAATTGCGAAGGTTAAAGCGCACGGTATACGCGGTCAGGTAGGTAACTGGTTAGAGGAATGGCTTCGTGCTACGAGACAGAGGGTCGTTGTTAATGGTAGTGAATCGGGGTGGTTGGATGTAGGGAGCGGTGTCCCAAAGGGTTCAGTGTTAGGCCCATTGCTATTCGTAATTTACATTAACGACATAGCTGTAGGTTTGTCAAGTAACGTGTCAAAATTCGGGGACGATACTAAAATAGGCGGTGAGGTTGTTAACGAGGACGATAGAAATAGGCTCCAAGACGATGTAAATAGGATTATGGAGTGGACGGATAAGTGGCAGATGCAATTTAACGTAGACAAATGTAAAGTTTTCCATGTAGGTTCTCATAACAATAATTACACGTACACGATGGATGATAGAGAGTTAGTGAGTGTTGACGAGGAAGTAGATTTAGGCGTACGCGTATCTAAGGATTTAAAGGTTAGGAACCAGCGCCTGGAGTATTGCGCAAAAGCTAATAGGATGTTAGGCTTCATAGCGCGTAATTTCGAATTTAAATCGAAAGATATTATATTGCCCCTTTACAAGTCCCCAGTCAGGCCTCATTTAGACTATGCCGTTCAGTTTTGGTGCCCATATTTGCGTGAGGATATTGATAAGTTAGAAAGGGTTCAGCGTCGTGCCACGAAACTAATTCCGTCATTGCGCAACAAGCCTTATGAAAATAGAATTAAAGAGTTAGACTTGCATTCACTCGAAACTAGGAGATTAAGGGGGGCGCTTATTGAAGTTTTGAAAATCGTTAATAACATCGATAACGTAAATTTTGACAAACTGTTCACTTTCGATAATAGCAATACTTGTAATAACGGGTTTAAGTTGCGTGGCAGACGTATTGTTACTAATATCGCTAAAACTTCTTTACGTTTAAAGTAATTGATAAATGGAATAATCTTCCCGCGCCCGTCGTGAACTCTACCAGCGTTAATGTGTTTAAGAACCGTCTGGATAGGCATTTTAAAAATATTAACGTTGTTTAAAATAAAAAAAAACAATTAACAACTGGAGCTATGCTATGGTGGTGGTGGTCGAGGATGAGTCGGTTGACGATAATGCCAGTTTGTGTGATATGCCAGCAAAAAAAATTAATAAAAAAAAAAAAATTAGACTAACACGAACGTAGATGTAGCTCGTAGCGTAAACTAACCCACTTTTTGTTTAACTTTACCTACTTTTTTTCTTTTTCTTATCCTCTCCTTACTTGCATGTCTGTAGTTTGCATGGTATGACAGTGAGTTAAGACTGTGTTTGCATGGTTTGTAAGCGTTCTTATTTTACTTCTTTTCATCTTTCACCCCTTTCCTATTCTCTTCGACTATTTTTCCGACTTGTCGGCAGTGGCCAGCGGATGATGATGGTGTCTTTTTTCTCTTTTCCTGAATGAATGTTAACCCACGAGGTGATAAGTGTTGCTACTTACTTAACCCCATATTCTCTTCTCTTAACCCCCTAATCTTTCCTTTCTCTCGGGCTAACCTTAGAGTGGATCTTAGGGTCTTTGTTAGCCTTAGCTTCTGTAGATCTGTAGAAGGTTACCATTAATAACTCATTCCCCTTCCCGTCACAAATCAAATTTAAACCCGTCATAGAGATCTTAAATCTCTCCATGAAACCTGTAACCATCCTACCCGATCTACATGCCCCTGAATGGAATGATCAATTAAAGTCGGTTTAAAATTTCGGATGATAACCAAAATAACCTCTTGCAAATAATACAACCTGTAACAATTTTTTCAACATCTGCGTTAGTATCATTATTGTAATTGTATGTGCTATTATCCTCGGTATAATTGTGATAAAAAGAAGGTACTTGAAACAAAGAAAAACAAGAAACACCGAACCACGTGAAACTATTTATGTACGACCAAGAGTGCGTACCCAGACCACGTGAACTAGACTTAGCCACCCCGACTTATGTTGTGTATATAAATCTAAATTATAAAACCAATGGTTATCACCTAGTAAGCATTAGTTAGGATGTTATATTATCGTAATAATATCATTCTAGAGGGGAGAGCCCTGTAAAAATGAATAATTCCTGTATAACCTTTATATTCAATTATTAATTTTAACATAGGGACCAAACTCGCATAACGCAAATTATCTGTTGTTCAATTCATACGTACATATATGTACGTTCACAAGTATTCTTTTAAAATTAATTAATTTCTCGCGATCTCATAAATGCTTATGCGAGTGTTCGAATTCTGCTAACCACCGCGGAAGTGACTCGGCTCTAATTTAAATTTATAAACATTATCGCGTGTGTTATATATATATATATATATATATACACAGTATATATTTATATATATATATATATATATATATATATATATATATATATATATACTGTATATGCACATGTACTTTGTATTATTTTTCTAACATCTTAATTTTCTATTAATATGAAACACTAAAAAAAACCAAAGCTATAATTAACTGTAATTAACTGAAATAATTTAATATAATTGGTAATTATAACCATAATTGGAATAAACCAAAATTACACCGTACTCAGTGATGTACTTAGGAAAAACAGCAGATGTACTTAGGAAAAACAGCAGATCTAATAGATGCGGTTTAAGCTAAAAATATGGCTTCCTCTTCCTATATCCTGTTTATCTGTTTTAACCATTCTTTTACTTTATTTTTTTAACTGTTGTGCAAAAATAATACAGCCTCTTCAACATTTAATAATGATGATGTTAGTAAAATCGGGATATATAAACCCCAGAAATATCTTCCATATTCATTCAGAAGTAAATTCAGAGGCTGAGCACTACCTGTACATTTTAGCAGTAAATGGGGTCTAACTAATGATTTATAAAGAGGAACTATAATATCGCGCGATTTGTACTCAAAATTTCGAGCTATAAAACCTAACACTTTGTTCGCTTTATTGACCGCTGCTGTACTTTGTTTCGCTACTTTTAAATCACCAGTGACTATAACTCCTAAATCTTTTTCCTGCTCTACGCTTATCAACTCTTTCCCTGACATACTATACGCAAAATTACCGTTACGCGAACCTATATGTAAAATTTTTCACTTATCGACGTTAAATCTCATTTGCCATGTGACTGACCAATCAACGATTTTATTCAGATCATTCTGGATTTTACCTCTATCTTCGTCATTAATCGCCCTACCACCCAGCTCCGTGTCATCCGCAAACTTTGAAACTGTACTGACTAGGCCGACATCTAAATCGTTAATATATATAAGAAAAAGCAAGGGGCCCAGTACAGAACCCTGAGGAACGCCACTCGCTACATTAGCCCAACACGACTCCGCTCCATCAACGACCACCCTCTGTTTCCTACCTCGCAACCACTCTTCTATCCAATTTATTACTAAACCCCTGATTCCATAAGCCTTAGTTTTCTCAATGAGTCTTTTGTGCGGTACGGTGTCAAACGCTTTTTGAAAATCTAAATACACTACATCAACCGCCCGATGTCTGTCGTAAACGTCAACCACGCTTTGAAAAAATTCTAAAAGATTAGTTAAGCAAGATTTGTTTCGCCTAAAACCGTGCTGCGTATTTCTAACTAGTTTATGCAATTCTAAGTGTTCGACAATACGATCCCTAATTATTGATTCCAGTAGCTTACCTACAACAGACGTTAAACTGATTGGCCTATAATTTCCAGCCGCACCTTTATCGCCTTTCTTAAAGATATGTGTTACGTTTGCTAACTTGAAATTATCTGGTACGCACCCCTCAGAAATAGACTCATTAAAAATCTTTGTTAGCGGCACAACAATGCTATCTTTTAATTCTTTTAGTTGTATGGGATATATGGAATCCGGCCCCGGTGATTTACGCGTTTTCATTTTATCAATATAGCGCATTACTTTCCCTTCACTAACTACAATATTATCCAAAATATTACCATTATCAAAGGGTATTATGTCAACGACGACGTCGTGATATTCGTTACATCTTCTATAGTAAAAACTGACGTAAAGAATTCGTGTAGCAAGATAGCCATTTCCTTGTTTTCAGAAACTAGATCTCCGTTAACATTTTTCAACGGCCCCAAGACACTTTTTACTGGATTTCTATTGTTGACGTATTGAAAGAATCGCTTGGGGTTTTCTTTACCGTCACGCCTTACCGTCACGCCTTAGAGATATGTAATTTTTTCGTAACCACAAATTGTCTTTATCGCACTTATGTAGCCAATAAGCCCTATCTCTACTCTTTGTAATGTCTCCTACTCTAGAAGTAAACCACAAGGGCTTGTTATTTACTTTCACACGCTTAATTTTGTACGGTACACATTCCTCATAGTCCTAAATACTGTTTCAAACGATTCCCACATTAGTTTTGCGTTGGAGTTCCCCATTACGTTTTCCCAGTTGACGTGTGACAGTTTATTTCGAAATTTACAAACGTCTGCGTGTGGAAGTTAGGAATTTTAGTCGAGTTAGCTGGTTTCGAGTGACTTACTGAGAGGACAAACTCTACCATATTGTGATCGCTATTGCTTAACGGTCCTATTACTTGAAGATCAGTAATTAGCCTATCATCCGTAGTTATTACTAAATCTAAAATACTGTCCAACCTCGTAGGTTCCCCAACCTTTTTAATAAGAAAGCTATCCTCGAGAAAATTAACTAAACGATTACCTTACGGGTCTCCTTGCATTTTATCGTAATTCACGTTGGCGCAATTAAAGTCACCCATAACTAAAGCCTGCTCACTACCTATTATTCTCTTTAGTTCACGATATAACGCTTCGTCCGTATCAGCTGTTTGATTAGGGTGCCTATGTATAACCGCAACAAGAAGTTTGAAATCGTTCAATTTAAGTTCTGCTATAGTCGAATCTATTGGGTCTGGAATTGTGTGCTTTACTTCTATAACGTTCACGATATTATCTTTGATATAGAACATAACACCGCCTACTCGCCTACCTATTCTGTTTTTAGCAAAAAGTCTATAACCTCTAATTTCATACTCCCCTACAAAGTCACGTGTTTCCGTGCTAATCCACGATTCATTTATCGCAATTAAAGAAAAAAATTTGTTTATTTTATTTCGTAAGCTACGAGCATTTAAGGATAGAACCTTCAAATTGTTTGTAATTGCGACACCTTCGAGAGCGCGGGGGAAATTTGTAGAATTTACGCTGGGACCGTTCGAGTTACGGCAGCCTGAAAAGAAGAGACAGTATTATGAAATAGTGTTCCTAAACTCGCAGCTCCAACGTCATTAAGATGAAGTCCATCTCCGAGGAACAAGTCCCTTCTGCCGTAGAAACTGTTCCAAAAATTCGCAAAATACACTCCTTCCTGTTGGCAAATAGACTTTAGGTTATTGTTAATATAGGTCGCCTTGCTGTAGAAATCTTTACGTTGGATAATTCGAGGAAGTATACCTGTTAAAACAATCTTATTAGTATTCTCCTTTAATCGCTCTAGTAAGTCCCTGTACCTAGCCAGCAGTTCTTCCGATCTAGAATTTAAAACGTTATTAGTACTGACATGAATAACATACGTTTTGTCTTCGGCGGTACCTTCTGTAAAATGGTCAACACTATTAGTTACATCCTCCATCCTTGCACCAGATCCTCCACCCTTGCACCAGGGTAGCAATAACGGCGCCTACGACGAGGATTTCTCCAACAGAATTCCTCGAGCTGCCCTCGAACAATGGAATCGCCAACGAGTCGTATTTCCGGTTCATCAGCATCTTCAAAACCTAAAACAGAAAACTTATTGTTTGTTATTACTGGTAGACAAGTCTTAGGTTTTCTCAATGGGGCTCCATTACGCACTCGAACGAAGGGTTGGGAATTAGGGGAAGAGAGAGGGCTATTAGTACTATTTATATAGTTAGGAGAAACTAAGGCAGGAGGGGTCTAACTGGAGTCTCAAGGGATTCTAATTTTGCCGTCAGGAGCATCACGCTTTCTTCAAGCCTAACTCTGGCCTCCCTCTCACGGCCTCCATGCTTGAGCACCACCTGCAAACTAACTGTTCATTATTATTAACCATTGTAAACGCATAAGCGGCAAATTTCCCTTCACAGCGACTGCAAGTACTTGACGGGGGTGCCATGCTCTTAATTAGTTAAAAAAACAAAAAACAAAAAACGACCGCTTGGAAATTAATAAATTACAACGTAGCTCTACCGCGTTCTTATTGCGCCGTCACCTGAGCAAACCCGCAAAAATATTCCTGAAATGCAGAAACAGATTCTTGTAACAAATTTATAATAAATGAATATATAATTAAGCTACCGACGAAAGATCTGTAAAAGAAAGAGTATTAATACAGTAGTACTAATCTGTCCGCGATTCGACCGACTTTTTTCCTTTTTTCCCCACGGTGTGTGACCACACTCTACCTGACCTCCCGAAGGAAGGGAAAATAAACCTTATGACTCCTCGTCTTCTGATAGATTTGAAAAATAAACAAGGCAAGCCACGTGCACTATCCTTAGTTTAATCAAATAATATAGTACTGAATAAAGTCAATAGATGAAATATATTCGTAATGAATGATTAGTAACAGGAAGTAATTTAGTTAAGAATGCACCAAACACTATTTTTTTTTTTAAAGACACGTCAACCAACGAAAACCACTTATTCAATTGATAACACTGGACACTCAATAAAACACGTGTGTGTGTATATAATATATACATATATGTTTATGCGTATATATAATATATATATGTGTGTGTGTGTGTATAATATATATATGTGTGTGTGTGTGTATAATATATATGTGTGTGTGTATAACATACATTGTGTGTGTATATTAATATATATATGTGTGTGTGTGTATATAATATATATGTGTGTGTGTGTATAATATATATGTGTGTGTGTGTGTGTGTGTATATATATGTGTGTGTATAATATATATATGTGTGTGTGTGTAATATATATGTGTGTGTGTGTATAATATATGTGTGTGTATATATAATATATATATGTGTGTGTATATAATATATATATATATGTGTGTGTGTATATAATATATATATATATATATATATATACACACGTGTTTATTGTATATATACTATATATATATATATGTGTGTGTATAATATATATATATATGTGTGTGTGTCATATATATGTGTGTGTGTGTATAATATACACACATATATGTGTGTATAATATATGTATATATATATATATATATGTGTGTGTGTAATATATATATATATTCATTTAATATAAATTTATGGTACAAGAACCTGTTTCTGTGTTTTAAGAACGCGGTAGACGTACGTTGTAAGTTATTAATTTTTGTTTTTGTTTTTTTTGCGTTTTTTGTTTTTTAACTAATTAAAAGTATGGCACCCCCGTCAAGTACTTGCAGTCGCTATGAAGGGAAATTTGCCGCTTACGCGTTTACAATGGCTAATAATAATGAACAGTTAGTTTGCAGGTGGTGCTCAAGCATGGAAGTGCTGAGGAACGAGTTAGAACGTGAGAGGG
The DNA here is from genome assembly GCA_023014485.1 of Bathynomus jamesi. Lineage (NCBI taxonomy): Eukaryota > Metazoa > Arthropoda > Malacostraca > Isopoda > Cirolanidae > Bathynomus > Bathynomus jamesi. The sequence continues at coordinate 80,168 of JAJOZX010005195.1, forward strand.
ATGCCAGGGTGAGGCTTGACGAAAGCGTGATGCTCCTGACGGCAAAATTAGAATCCCTTGAGACTCCAATTAAGACCCCTCCTGCCTCAGTTCTTACCAATAATATAAACAGTATTAATAGACCTCTCTCTTCCCCTAGTTCCCAACCCTTCGTTCGAGTGCGTAATGGAGCCCCATTGAGAAAACCTAAGACATGTCTACCAGTAATAACAAACAATAAGTTTTCTGTTTTAGGTTTCGATGATCCTGATGAACCGGAAAAACGACTCGTTGGCGATTCCATTGTTCGAGGGCAGCTCGAGGAATTCTGTGGGAGAAACCCTCGTCGTAGGCGCCGTTACTGCTGCCCTGGTGCAAGGTTGGAGAATATAACTAATAGTGTTGACCAATTTACAGACGGTACCTCCGAGGACACAACGTGTTACTCATGTCGGTACTAATAACGTTTTAAATTCTAGATCGGAAGAACTGCTGGCTAGGTACAGGGACTTACTAGAACGATTAAAAGAAAAAACTAATAAGATTGTTTTAACAGGTATACTTCCTCGAATTATCCAACGTAACGATTTCTACAGCAAGGCGACCTATATTAACCATAACCTAAAATCTCTTTGCCAACAGGAAGGAGTGCATTTTGCGAATTTTTGGAACAGTTTCTACGGCAGGAGGGACTTGTTCCACGGAGATGGACTTCATCTTAATGACGTTGGAGCTGCGCGTTTAGGAAGACTATTTCATAATACTGTCTCTTCTTTTCAGGCTGCCGTAACTCGAACGGTCCCACCGTAAATTCCACAAATTTCCCCTCCGCTCGCGAAGGTGTCGCAATCACAAACAATTTGAAGGTTTTATCCTTAAATGTCGTAACCTACAAAATAAAAGAAACGAATTTTTTTCTTTAATTGCTTGTAAAGACTATGATACAATTGCGATAAATAAATCGTGGCTTAGCACTGAAACTCGTGACTTTGGAGGGGAGTATCAAATTAAAGGTTATAGACTTTTTGTTAAAAACAGAATAGGTAGGCGAGGAGGCGGTGTTATGCTGTATATCAAAGATAATATTGCGAACGTTATAGAAGTAAAGCACACAATTCCGGAACCTATAGATTCGACTGTAGCAGAATTTAAATTGAACGATTTCAAACTTGTTGTTGCGGTTATATATAGGCCCCCTAATCAAACAGCTGATACGGACGAAGCGTTATATCGTGAACTAAAGAGAATAATCGGTAGTGAGCAGGCTTTAGTTATGGGTGACTTTAATTGCGCCAACGTGAATTACGATACAATGCAGGGAGACGCGGAAGGTAATCGTTTAGTTAATTTTCTTGAGGATAGCTTTCTTATTCAAAAGGTTGGGGAACCTACGAGGTTGGACAGTATTTTAGATTTAGTAATAACTACGGATGATATGCTAATTACTGATCTTCAAGTAATAGAACCGTTAAGCAATAGCGATCACAGTAGGGTAGAGTTTGTCCTCTTAGTAAGTCACTCGAAACCAGCTAACTCGACTAAAATTCCTAACTTCCAGCACGCAGACTTTAGTAAATTTCGAAATAAATTGTCACACGTCAATTGGGAAAACGTAATGGGGAACTCCAACGCAAAACTAATGTGGGAATCGTTCGAAACGGTATTTAGGACTATAAATGAGGAATGTGTACCGTACAAAAGTAAGCGTGCGAAAGTAAACAACAAGCCCTTGTGGTTTACTTCTAGAGTAGGAGACATTATAAAGAGTAGAGATAGGGCTTATAGGCTACATAAGTGCGATAAAGACAATTTGTGGTTACGAAACAACTACATATCTCTAAGGCGTGAAGCGAAAAGTGTAATAAAAAAGTCCAAGCGCGAATTTGAAATCTTCATGGCTCGTGACGGTAAAGAAAACCCCAAGCGATTCTTTCAATACGTCAATAATAGAAATCCAGTAAAAAGTGTCTTGGGGCCATTGAAAAATGTAAACGCAGATCTAGTTTCTGAAAACAAGGAAATGGCTCTCTTGCTAAACGAATTTTTTACGTCAATTTTTACTATAGAAGATGTAACGAATATCCCTACGGGCATAGACATAATACCTTTTGATAAGGGTAATATTTTGGATAATATTGTGGTTAGTGAAGATGAGCTAATGCGCTATACTGATAAAGTGAAAACGCGTAAATCACCGGGGCCGGATTTCATCCCATACAACTGAAAGAATTAAAAGATAGCATTGTTGTGCCGCTAACAAAGATTTTTAATGCGTCTATTCCTGAGAGGTGCGTACCAGATAATTTCAAGTTGGCACACGTAACACATATCTTTAAGAAAGGCGTTAAAGTTGCGGCGGGAAATTATAGTCCAATCAGTTTAACGTCTGTTGTAGGTAAGCTACTGGAATCAATAATTAGGGATCGTATAGTCGAACACTTAGAAGTGCATAAACTAGTTAGAAATACGCAGAACGGTTTTAGGCGAAACAAATCTTACTTAATTAATCTTTTAGAATTTTTCCAAAGCGTGGTTGACGTTTACGATAGACATCGGGCGGTTGATGTAATGTATTTAGATTTTCAAAAAGCTTTTGACACCGTGCCGCACAAAAGATTCATTGAAAAAACTAAGGCTCATGGAATCGGGTGTAGTAATAAATTGGATAGAAGAGTGGTTGCGAGGTAGGAAACAGAGGGTGGTCGTTGATGGAGCGGAGTCGTGTTGGGCTAATGTAGCGAGTGGCGTTCCTCAGGGTTCTGTATTGGGACCCTTGCTTTTTCTTATATATATTAACGATTTAGATGTCGGCCTAGTCAGTACAGTTTCAAAGTTTGCGGATGACACGGAGCTGGGTGGTAGGGCGATTAACGACGAAGATAGAGGTAAAATCCAGGAAGATCTGAATAAAATCGTTGATTGGTCAGTCACATGGCAAATGAGATTTAACGTTGATAAGTGCAAAGTTTTGCATATAGGTTCGCGTAACGGTAATTTTGCGTGTAGTATGTCAGGGAAAGATTTAACAAGCGTAGAGCAGGAAAAAGATTTAGGAGTTATAGTCACTGGTGATTTAAAAGTAGCGAAACAAAGTACAGCAGCGGTTAATAAGGCGAACAAAGTGTTACGTTTTATAGCTCGAAATTTTGAGTACAAATCGCGCGATATTATAGTTCCTCTTTATAAATCATTAGTTAGACCCCATTTGGAGTACGCGGTCCAATTTTGGAATCCGCATATGCGAAAAGATATAGACAAAATCGAAAGAGTTCAAAGACGAGCAACGAAGATGATTCCGTCGCTTAGGTCAAATTCGTACGAGGATAGGCTTAAGGAGTTAAAATTGACTACACTCGAGATCAGGAGCCTAAGGGGTGATCTAATCCAGGTTTTCAAAATTATGAATGGGTTCGATAACGTAGATAGAGATAGCTTTTTCGAAATATCTCAATATAATAGGACTAGAAATATCGGGTGTAAGTTGACAAGTAGAAGGTTCGAGACAGCAGTTGCCAAAAACTTTTTTACGCATAGAATAGTAAATAGCTGGAATAGTTTGCCGGTAGAAGTAATTAGTAGCACGTCTATAAACATATGTTGCTAGATTGGGTATAGTTTAAGGTAGTAAAGTTAAGGCTTTGTGGTGATAGATCCCAGAGTTCAACACAAGTGTTGTGGGATATAGGGAGACAGCATCTTGGGTTAGGGGATACTCTCTCTCCTTACACACCCCATTTAAAGAGATTCCTCTGCCAAGCGGTGCCCCCCATAATACTGTGAGATATTGAAAAACTCATGATCTTCACTTGCCCCACAAACACCTTGAAATGGGAGACCCAAAATGGGTGCACACACACATTTCTACATTACTGTACAGTCTTTACAGCCACACCTACACTTTTCCTCCTAAGTATATATACTGTAATGTATATGGTTGTAAATTTTGACTTGGTCCGCAATCGATATGGACCGTGACTTATTTTTGGTTGGCAGGGTACTAGTATTGATGGATACCGTAATGAAATTGATTGGATTCTTTGGATCTGATATATTTGCATGTCGGTTATAAAAAGATATAGAGTGTAACATATTTGTGGATAGTAGTCTATTATGACTTGATCCTCTGGATCCAGAGATTCTATCTTTAGTTTTAAATCGATAATTAATTAGTTTTAAATTGATAATTATTTAGTTTGGTAAAAATTGGTCGTTGCCAATGTACAGGCAGTTTTTACATAAATTTCTTATGTTCTTGTGGTTCGGTTCGGAACACACGTAAAATTGTAGGTCCCCTCCGCCACCACGGAGGACATACACAATTACGAACACAGTTAGGTAGACCAGCCACGAGTGGATCCTATGGTCTTTGTTGGTCTGAAACATTATAACATTATTAGGTGGACAGTAAATGATAACGTTTATTTTGAGAATACATATACAATTATATTTAATTTTTTTGTATACTATAATACAAAATAATAAAAAAAAATTAACGTACCAATACAATACAAAAGCACTGAAAATTTTATCAACGCAGGTGCTCAAATTGCTGTCCATCACAATTTACACAGCTTTGAAGTCTACCTTTCACACTTCGACAAACATTTTTGCACAAGTTTCTTTGTGCATTAATTTCTTGAAATGCATCTCTGATGTAATTTTTCAAATCACCAACACCGTGGTTTTCGACTATAAACTTTGTCCTTGAGTACTCCCCAAAAGAAAAAATCCATTGGGGTAAAGTCAGGTGAACGTGCAGGCCATTCAATTTGACCTCTTCGGCCGATCCATTTCTCGGGAAATGTTTCATCAAGATACTCACGGACTGCTCTTGAATAATGTGGAGGGGCCCCATCTTGTTGGAAATAGAGGTCATGTGAATTAGGCTGTTGTTGTAAGTGTGGAACAACTTCATTCATTAGAATTTCGAGATACTTATCACCTGTGACTGTTCCATCAACAAAAATTGGTCCTAAAACACCAGAACTTGAAATACCACCCCAAACAGTGACACCAGGCTGGTTTAGTTGCTGCTCTAATGTTAAATGCACGTTCTCACTATACCAGTAAACACAATTATGTCGGTTAACATGACCTGATAATTTGAAAGAAGCCTCATCGGTCCACACAATGTTATCTAAAATTATTGGATTTCCTTCAATTTCGTTCAGCATGATCTCACTAAATTGCAGCCGCCTGTCTGGGTCATCCTCCAATAAGCCATGAATTAGCCGTGGACGATAAGCTTTCAACCCAATAGATTTCAGAATTCGTATAATAGAGGTTTGTGAAATGTCCAGTTCTGCTGAGGCTCTTCTGGTGGACTTTTTGGGACTGTGAACAAATGCTTCGGCAACAAGTTGCTTATTGTCCTCTGTGCAAACTGTTTTGGGTCGACCAGTTCTTGGGGCATTAAGAATTGAGCCAGTGGCATCAAATTTGTCACGAATGCGGTAAATGGTTTGTCTCTTTGGGGCTTGAGTACCAAATGTTTCAACCCATTTTGTTCTAACAGTTTCAGTATTTTGAGATTTCCAATACTCTTTTAACACCCATTTTCTGGCATCAGTATTTAAATTATTTGCCATTATAGGTTCTCTGAACTATCTGAAAAGAAAAAAGATTAAATTTAAATAAATTTAGTTATAATATTTAATATAATATAACACAAACACCATAGTTATAATGAACACCATAGTTATAATATAATATAACACAAACCCTATTCAACCTACTGTCCACCTACTTTTGGTTCACTTGGTACTATATATATATATATATATATATATAGTGTGTGTGTGTGTGTATAATATACACACACATATATATGCGGGAATAATATATATATATATATATATGTGTATGAAAAATATATACACATATATATGTGTGTGTGTGTGTATAATATACATATATTTGTGTGTGTGTATATATAATATATATACACGTGTTCGTGTATAAAATATATATATGTGTGTATACATAATATATATGTGTGTGTGTGTCTATATATAATATATATATGTGTGTGTGTGTGTGTGTATATAATGTGTGTGTGTGTGTGTGTATATAATGTGTGTGTGTGTGTGTGTGTATATAATATATGTGTGTGTGTGTGTATATAATATATGTGTGTGTATATAATATATATGTGTGTGTGTATATATAATAAATATGTTTGTATATAATATATATATATGTGTGTATAACATATATATATGTGTGTGTATATAATATATATATATATACACATATGTGTGTGTATTAAATATGTATATATGTGTGTAACATATATATATATATATATATATATATATGTGTGTGTGTGTGTGTATATGTATGTGTGTATAATATATATGTATGTGTGTGTGTATAATATATGTGTGTGTGTATAATATATATGTATGTGTGTGTATAATATATATGTATGTGTGTGTGTATAATATATATGTATGTGTGTGTATAATATATATACACGTGTGTGTGTATAATATATATATATATGTGTGTGTGTGTATAATATATATATATGTGTGTGTGTGTGATATATATATATATGTGTGTGTGTGTGTGTGTAATATATATATATATGTGTGGGTGTGTATATAATATATGTTGATAGAAAGGGTATAGTTTAAGGTAGTAAAATTAAGGCTTTGTGGGGATAGATCCCACAGCTCAACACAAGTGTTGTGGGATATAGGGAGGCAGCGTCTTGGGTTAGGGGATACTCTCTGTCCTTACACACCCCATTTAAAGAGATTCCTCTGCCGAGCGGTGCCCCCCATAGTACTGTGAGGTATTGAAAAACTCATGGTCTTCACTTGCCCCACAAACACCTTTAAATTGGAGACCCATAATGGGTGCACACACATTTCTACATTACTTTACAGTCTTTACAGCCACACCTACACTTTTCCTCGTAAGTGTATATATTGTAATGTATATGGTTGTAAATTTGACTTGGTCCGCAATCGATATGAACCGTGACTTGATGGATACCGTAATGAAATTGACTGGATTCTTTGGATCTGTTATATTTGCATGTCCGTTATATAATAGATATAGAGTGTAACATATTTGTGGATAGTAGTCTATTATGACTTGATCCTCTGGATCGAGAGATTCTATCTTTAGTTTTAAATCGATAATTAATTATTTTTAAATTGATAATGTATATGGTTGTAAATTTTGACTTCGTCCGCAATCGATATGGACCGTGACTTGATGGATACCGTAATGAAATTGACTGGATTCTTTGGATCTGATATATTTGCATGTCCGTTATAAATAGATATAGAATGTAACATATTTGTGGATAGTAGTCTATTATGACTTGCTCCTCTGGACCGAGAGATTCTATCTTTAGTTTTAAACCGATAATTAATTATTTTTAAATTGATAATTATTTAGTTTCGTAAAAATTGGTCTTTGCCAATTTACCGGCAGTTTTTAAATAAGTTTCTTATGTTCTTGTGGTTCGGAACCCACGTAAAATTGTAGGTCCCCTCCGCCACCACGGAGGACATACACAATACACGATTACGAACACAGTTAGGTAGACCAGCCATGAGTGGATCCTAGGGTCTTTGTTGGTCTGAAACATTATAACATTATAACATTATAACATATATATATATATATATATATATATGTGTGTGTGTGTGTGTTTGTGTGTGTGTATATAGTATAGATACCGTATTTGTCGGCTTATAAGACGCCCTTTTTTTCCTTATAAATACCTTAAAAAATCGCCCTGCGTCTTAGAAGCCGAAAGTGGGGAAGGATGAAACGTCCATCAATAGCACAAGTGTGTGAATGGGTGCTGAAGTCATGGCATGATGTTAAGACTGAAATTGTGGTGAAGTCCTTTAAAAAATGTGGTATAAGTAATGCAATGGATGGCACTGAAGATCATTTATTGTATGAGAGTGACAGTGATACAAGTGAAGATGATGATGATTATGATGATGGGGATAATGATGATAATGTCAGTAATGAATCTGAAGTTGATTAATAACAAATAATAAGAGTAATAATCATATTATCTTTCTTTATTGGCTTTTGGGTTTTCTTTTTTATTGAATTTTACATATCCATTGTATTAACAATAAAGTGCCTCAAAAACTTTTTTTCTTGAATTTTCCTTTCCAAAATTAAGGTGCGTCTTTCCCGGCGCAGCGTCTTGTAAGCCGTCAAATACGGTATATATGTGTGTGTGTGTGTGTGTGTGATATATATATATATATATATGTGTGTGTGTGTGTATAATATATATATATAATATATATATATATATATATATATATATGTATATATATATATATATATATATATATATATATATATATGTTAACCCCTCCTTCTATGGCCCTGATTCTGTTCGGATTCGACAGGGGGGTTCTGGTTAGGAGGCTGCAACGGATATTTCTTCTGATACTTTTCTTCTATAATTTTCTAATTCTTTCTCTGATACTTTATAACTTATCGATTTTACTAATTTCCTCTGACGATAGCCCAACTCGAGGGGGAAAATAAAAAGTTTCTCTTACTGTAAATTTACTTCTTAAAAATTTACAGTTATTGCTCTGAATTTACAGGGGTAGAGGTTCGACCTCTTTCGACCATAGCTCAGGCCGGAATCTAAAAATATTAAGGAGGCAAGGGGCCTCTGCACCCCCCCCGCAGCGAGGCTGCTAACCAGGGGAGTCTCTTAGCAGTGACCAAGGCAGAGTCTCGTAATGAAGTGTCCTTCATTTTACAAATACATGTATAAAATATGCCTGAATGTTGGGGGATGGCAGTTGGAGGTTAAGTTTCCCCCCTTTTAAACACGATCAGGTGTTTGAAAGTTTCCAAATAAAAATTTTAAAAAAATAAATAAAAAGAAAAACATCTTTTTTTTTTGCCACGTCTTCATTTCTGAAGGCGATAGATATCATTTCACGACTGAGTACATTTTTGTTTGGGTTTATTACAATTATGATTTCGATTATGGATTACTTCCCATTCGCTTATGATTGTCCCTTACAGTTCTATTAAAGTACATTCTTACATTATATATAAAGTCATTACATTCAATTATAGTTTCATTGAAGTACATTACAAGTTATTATTAATTAAAGTATTAGTTAATTACAATTAAACAGTTACTATAGCTTTGTTTTGTTTTTACAGTGTTTCATATTAATAGACAATTAAGATGTTAGAAATATAATACAAAGTACATGGCACACATGATATAGATTTATATACATAATATGTTATAATGTGTTTAACATGTTATAAATTTGGATCAGAGCGAAAGGGGATGTTTATCTTAGAAACGTTCGGTTCTGCTGATTCGCGAATTTGAGCATTTAACTAATGTAAGCCTAATGAATGCCTTGTGAGGGTTGAAGGCACTTAAAAAAAAAATAATAAAAAAAAATATATGTGGACGTATTTTACATGTACATAATCCAATAGGTTGTGTGCGTAATATAGAGACGCGTAAAATATGGACTGATAGGTTGATAGGTATCAGTAGACAATAGGTAGGAAACAACATAACTAATGATGTATAGAGAATGAAGTTTCTTTTTCTTTTTATTATTATTATTATTATTATTATTATTATTATTATTATTAAGGAATTTACCATACATTCAATACGGAAGATGTCCAAATACTAAACACGTGATTCAGTGTTCAAGGTATGGAAAACGTGAAGAGAATTAAGTTACTTTATGACGTCATAGTTATTCACATTATGTCATACGTGCAGTATAACTGTAAGTCATTATTTGGGAGGACCTAAAAGAAACGAATTAAAGACAGAATGGGTATCAAGGACTAAGAAGCACAACTACGGGTTCCAGTCCTCTTATATGCAATGTGTATGTATAATCTAGGGTCGAGGGTGAGATGCAAGACAATCATAATTAATTATAATAACTTCTATAACAAATGGAAAATGGATACGACTAAACCATAGATATGGTAGATCGTAGGGTTGTGACACGAACAAAAAAATAGGAAGCTACAAGTAAAATTATTATCCAAACTCGCGTCAAGCGATTTTGGTTCTTATGTAAAAATGAATATTGATTATTCATTGTCCATTTTTACATATATATATATATATATATATATATATATAATATATATATATAGTGTGTGTGTGTGTGTGTGTGTATAATATAACTAAAAATGAACAATGAATAATCAATATTCATTTTTACATATGAACCAAAATAGCTTAACGCGAGTTTGGATAAAAATTTTATTTGTTGCTTTCTATTTTTTTTCAGTGTCACAACCATGCGACCTACCATTCCTATAGTTTAAATCGTATCCATATCTCCATATCTTATCTTGACCATTATCCGATATCATTTTTGTTAAATATTCATTATTACTCGTGTCAGTCTATGCATCCGTACTTGTTCGTTCAAAGTCGTCCAAATACGTTCGCATGTATTATTATTTTATTTATTTTCTCCTTTAAGTGCGTTTACCTCGCAAGCTGCTCATTCATGCTGATTCAGGTGTTCGAATTTCGATGACGTCGCCAAAAGCAAGCATCTGAATTCGAAATCTCTGTCTTGTTTCTGCTACAAATTTTAACATAAGGGAGAGTTGTATGTTATATTATTATAATATAGTGTATTGTTTCCTGCCTGGCCACTAGTTCGTTATCGGCTTACGTCACATAGTTATCCCGTTTCATTACTTGTACTTACTATTTCTACCTAATTGTCATTCAAATTCTATATTACTTATGTATTACGTTATCATAAATGTCTTTGTACTTCCAATGAAAAGTACACCGTATTTTTTCTCCGCTTTCCTCATCGCTGTCTAATTAGACTTTCAAACTCTGATAACCAACCAGGTTCTAATAATATGACATAATTTGGCGTAATTATTGTTAACTACAAATATCTACCATTGTTGTTAATCCCCTTTAAATTATAGAACAACGGTTAACTCCCCTCATATATCAATTGTATCACCTATTAGATTGCTTCAGTAGTAGATATGTCAATTAACAATTTGCTAAAATTGTAATTAAATGTAATACTTTAATATAATGTAATTGATGTAGCGTATTTTAATGAAACTGTAATTAATAATAGTAGTTTAGTATAGGTAGTGTAATTAATGTATTTTAATGACGATAATTAACGATAATAGGCGAATGTGAATTGGTTGGTAATTGTAATCATAGTTATAGTAGACCGAAATTACAATGCACTCAGGGTGTACTTGGATTGTACTCAATGTACTACGAAATTATGTCGCCCTTTAAAAATGCATACTCGGCGAAAATACGATTATTTTTTATTATTTTTCCGTTGGAATAAATTTTGATGTGCTTTCTACTTTGCCAAATAATTGGTGACTTGCTCTTTTTAAAATTTCTTAATCATTTTTTTAGATTTAGCTTAATGAATTCTGAGAAACTTTTTGCAATGTTCATAATTTGTATACATTCTCTCTCCGTTATAAAAGATGAAGTCATGTCTTGCCTAAGCATTTAATTGTAAATCTTAAAGCTTTAATTTTTACTCATATGCATATTTTAGTGTAAAGATGCATAGTTCAATTTCCACTTTTAGTTAACTTGGCAGATCATGATAACGTCAGATCTGAAAATACGCGGTTTAAGATAAAAATATGGCTTCATCTTCAAATATCTTGTTTATTCGTTTAAACCTTACCACAGTTAAGAGATTTACTTTATTTTCAAATATTGTGCGAAAATATTGCAGCCTCTTCAACATTGAATAATGATGATGTTAGTAGAATCGGGGTATATAAAGCCCACCAATTTCTTCCATGTTCATTCTGATTCCAACTACGAGGCTGAGCATTACCTGAAACAGTTTAGGAGTAAAACACAGTAAGAAAAAGTCTTTATCTTCTCTTTCGAACCGTGCTTTCTTCAGAAAACTTAGTCATTAGAATCTCCCGATAAATTACAAGAAGAATCGGGGAGAAACCTCAAAGAATTTAATAAGCCTCTCAGAATCCTCCGAGCCACTAAAAAAGAACTCGGAGAGTAGTATAGAATAAACTACTGCAAGTAACAGATCCGTTGTTGCCTCCTAACCAGAACCCCCGTCGACTTCGAACCAACCCAGGACCATAGAGGGAGGGGTTAACAGTCTGGCGACCCTGCATCGGGATAAAAATCAAGACGACCCAAGCACATAGAAGATATTGGCATAACAGTCTGGCGAGTCTGTAGCCAAGATTTTATCAAGTGGCGACCCACCATTTGACCGGCGTGTCACGACTTCTAGTTCGTCACATCCACCCTTGAACCGGTGTGTAACGACTCCAAGTTCTCCACGCCTGGTTTTCATCCAAGAAGAAGTAGCCAGCAAGATGTCTTCAGGACACGTCTCTAAGGATTTCGCCGTAGAAATTTTAAGTACAGAGTTTGTTTTTCTAAGTAATTTGTAAACATTTGAAAAGTCAGCATTATTAACAGTTAATAATGAGTAGCAAGCCAGAATTAACAAGAAATACAGTGAACATTTCAGACAATAGTGATACATTTTTTTATTGAAACAGTTATTGTCACCGAAGTTAATTTTCACCGAAGTTAATTTTCACCGAAGTTAATTTTCACCGAAGTTAATTTTCACCGAAGTTAATTTTCACCGAAGTTAATTTTCACCGAAGTTAATTTTCACCGAAGTTAATTTTCACCGAAGTTAATTTTCACCGAAGTTAATTTTCACCGAAGTTAATTTTCACCGAAGTTAATTTTCACCGAAGTTAATTTTCACCGAAGCTAATTTTCACCGAAGCTAATTTTCACCGAAGCTAATTTTCACCGAAGCTAATTTTCACCGAAGCTAATTTTCACCGAAGCTAATTTTCACCGAAGCTAATTTTCACCGAAGCTAATTTTCACCGTGTTACTAATCATTCATTAACGAATATATTTCATTTATTGACTTTATTTCATTACAATATTATTTGATTAAACCAAGGCGAGTGCACGTGGCTTGCCTTGTTTGTTTTTCAAATCTAATAGAAAACGAGGTTTAATAAGGTTGATTTTTCCTTGCTGAGGGATTATCAAGTAGGGTGTGGTCACCCTCCGTAGGAGAAAGGAAAAAGGAAATAAAAAAGTCGGCCCAATAGCGGACAGATAAGTTTTATTAATACTTTTTCTTTTGCAGATCCTTCGTCGGTAGCTTAATTAAGTATATATTCATTTAGTATAAATTTGTTACAGGAACCTGTTTCTGCGTTTCAAGAACATTTTTGCGGGCTTGCGCAGGAGACGTCACAATAAGCACGCGGTAGACCTACGTTGTAATTTATTAATTTCCAAACGCTTGTTTTTTTTTTATTAATTAATAGCATGGCACCCCCTTCAAGTACTTGCAGTCGCTGTGAAGGGAAATTTGCCGCTTACGCGTTTACTTTGGCTAATAATAATGATCTGTTAGTTTGAAGGTGGTGCTCAAACATGGAAGTGCTGAGGAACGAGTTAGAACGTGAGAGAAAGGCCAGAGGGAGACTTGAAGAAAGGGTGATGCTCCTAACGGCAAAATTAGAATCCCTTGAGCCTTCAGTTACGACCCCTCCTGCCCCAGTTTCTACTAATAATATAAATAGTACTAATAGCCCTCTCTCTTCCCCTAGTTCCCAACCTTTCGTTCAAGTGCGTAATGGAGCTCCATTGAGAAAACCTAAGACTTGTCTACTAGTAATAACAAACAATAAGTCTTCTGTTTTAGGTTTCGAAGATGCTGATGAACCGGAAATACGACTCGTTGGTGATTCCATTGTTCGAGGGCAGCTCGAGGAATTCTGTGGGAAAAACCCTCGTCGTAGGCGCCGTTATTGCTACACTGGTGCCTGGGTGGAGGATATAACTAATAATGTTGACCATTTTACAGACGGAACTTCTGAGGAAACAATGTATGTTATTCATGTCAGTACTAATAACGTTTTAACTTCTAGATCGGAAGAGCTGCTGGCCAGGTACAGGGACTTACTAGAGCGACTAAAGGAAAAACTAATAATATTGTTTTAACCGGTATATTTCCTCGAATTATCCAACGTAGCGATTTCTACAGCAAGGCGATCAATATCAACAATAACCTAAAATCTCTTTGCCAACAGGAAGGAGTGCATTTTGCGAATTTTTTGAACAGTTTCTACGGCAGGAGGGACTTGTTCCTCGGAGATGGACTTCATCTTAATGACGTTGGAGATGCGCGTTTAGGAAGACTATTTCATAATACTGTCATTTCTTTTCAGGCTGCCGTAACTCGAACGGTCCCAGTGTAATTTCCTCAAATTTCCCTTGTGCTCGCGAAGTTATCGCAGTTACAAACAATTTGAAGGTTCTATCCTAAAATGCTCGTAGCCTACGAAATAAAATAAACTATGATTTAATTGCGATAAATGAATCGTCGCTTAGCACCAAAACACATGACTTTGTAGGGGAGTATGAAATTAGAGGTTATAGACTTTTTGTTAAAACAGAATAGGTAGGCGAGGAGGAGGTGTTATGTTATACATCAAAGATAATATTGCGAACGTTATAGAATTAAAGCACAGAATTCCAGAACCGATAAATTCGACTATAGCAGAACTTACATTGAACGAATTCAAACTTGGTGTTGCGGTTATATATAGGCCCCCTAATCAAACGGCTGATACGGACGAAGCGTTATATCGTGAACTAAAGAGAATAATAGGTAGTGAGCAGGCCTTAGTTATGGGTGACTTTAATTGCGCCAACGTGAATTACGATACAATGCAGGGAGACGCGGAAGGTAATCGTTTAGTTAATTTTCTCGAGGATGGCTTTCTTATTCAAAGGGTTGGGGAATCTACGAGGTTGGACCGTATTTTAGATTTAGTAATAACTACGGATGATAGGCTAATCACGGATCTTCAAGTAATAGAACCGTTAAGCAATAGCGCTCACAATATGGTAGAGTTTGTCCTCTCAGTAAGTCACTCGAAACCAGCTAACTCGACTAAAATTCCTAACTTCCAGCGCGCAGACTTTTGTAAATTTCGAAATGAATTGTCACACGTCAATTGGGAAAACGTAATGGGGATCTCCAACACAAAACTAATGTGGGAATCGTTTGAAGCAGTATTTGGGACTATAAATGAGTAATGTGTACCGTACAAGATTAAGCGTGCGAAAGTAAACAACAAGCCCTTGTGGTTTACTTCTAGAGTAGGAGATATTATAAAGAGTAGAGATAGGGCTTGTAGGCTACATAAGTGCGATAAAGACAATTTGTGGTTACGAAACAACTACATATCTCTAAGGCGTGAAGCGAAAAGTGTAATAAAAAAGTTTAAGCGTGAATTTGAAATCTCCATAGCTCGTGACGGTAAAGAAAACCCCGAGCGATTGTTTCAATACGTCAACAATAGAAGTCCAGTAAGGAGTGTCTTGGGGCCGTTGAAGAATCCTGACGGAGGCCTAGTTTCTGAAACTAAACCTTGCTAACCGAATTTTTTACGTCAGTTTTTTCTATAGAAGATGTAACGAATATCCCAACGGTCATAGTTATAATACCTTTTGATAATGGTAATACTTTGGATAATATTGTGGTTAGTGAAAGGAAGGTAATGCGCTCTATTGATAAAATGAAAATGCGTAAATCACCGTGGCCGGATTCCATATATCCCATACAACTAAAAGAATTAAAAGAAAGCATTGTTGTGCCGCTAACAAAGATTTTTAATGCGTCTCTTTCTGAGGGGTGCGTACCAGATAATTTCAAGTTAGCATATGTAACACCTATCTTTAAGAAAGGCGATAAAGGTGCGGCGGGAAATTATAGGCTAATCAGTTTAACGTCTGTTGTAGGTAAGCTACTGGAATCAATAATTAGGGATCGTATAGTCGAACACTTAGAATTGCATAACTTCGTTAGAAATACGCAGCACGGTTTTAGGCGAAACAAATCTTGCTTAACGATGCACCTCGGTGGTGTAGTGGTTAGCGTCGCTGACTACGAATCCATCGGCCCCGGGTTCGAAACCCGACGGCAGCCGGCGCGCAGCAAAACCCAGCTATTCATCCTTCCACACAATAAAGAAAGTCGTTGGTAAATAAATGGGTACCCTAAGTGGCCTAGTGGTTAAGACGCTGGGCTGCTGATGGGGCGTGGTTCGGATTCCACGTTAAACTGTAGGTTTAAGTTGGAGTGAAAAGCTTGACCTTCGTCAGAATGAACAATTCGGGCGGAAGCTAACCAAAGGTTAACCAAAGGTTAACTAATCTTTTAAAAAATTTTCAAAGCGTGGTTGAAGTTTACGATAGTCATCGGGCTGTAGATGTAGTGTATTTAGATTTTCAAAAAGCGTTTGACACCGTACCGCACAAAAGACTCATTGAAAAAACGGGCTCATGTAATCAAGGGTGTAGTAATAAATTGGATAGAGAGTCGTTGCGAGGTAGGCAACAGAGGGTGGTCATTGATGGAGCGGAGTCGTGTTGGGTTAATGTTGTAGCGAAAGGCGTTCCTCAGGGTTCTGTATTGGGCCCCTTGCTTTTTCTTATATACAGGGTGTACATAAAGTCAGGATCTATTTTTGTGAAGCACTTGGAAATTATATGGAATTCAATCATAAAATGATAAAGTGGTAACATTTATTAAATAATTAAGAGTAGGATTCGACGTGACGCCCATCAGTATCCCTGCACAGCTCAAATCGTTCCGCAGCATTTCTAAACACATTCTGGAGCATTTGCGGGGTTACGTTATCTGCAGCAGTTCGTATACGTGTACGTAAGTTTTCAAGACTCGTAATCTTCGTCTGATAGACGTGCTATTTGATAAAGCCCCATGCAAAGAAATCTAAAGGGGTTAAATCTGGTGATTTCGCTGGCCAAAGTCTGTTGCTTCCGCGTCCGATCCAGCGATTTGGAAAACGTCCATTTAGATAATCCTGAACAATTTTGGCATAGTGACAAGGAGCACCATCATGTTGATAGACGACGGTACTAACAATCCTATCCCCGTCGTCTATCAACATGATGGTGCTCCTTGTCACTATGCCAAAATTGTTCAGGATTATCTAAATGGACGTTTTCCAAATCGCTGGATCGGACGCGGAAGCAACAGACCTTGTGTTGCGAGATGACCAGATTTAACCCCTTTAGATTTCTTTGCATGGGGCTTTATCGAGTCGCACGTCTATCAGACGAAGATTACGAGTCTTGAAAACTTACGTACTCTACAAACATGAATACTATTTTGCTATCAAACTTTAAATAACTTTCAAACTTTTAATGTCCAACTTTGCTGCGCACCCATAACTCGATACAGTTTTGCCAGTGTACCTAACTCTGCGAGGCTGCCAAAAGATTAATGGCTAAATGGTCTAATTAATGGCTAAATGGTAAACTTTATTATTATTATTATTCTTATTATTATTATTCTTATTATTCTTATTATTATTATTATTATTACAATATTTTAAAATAGTATTTCAGATCGCGTCCTATAATCCTTATTCGTACATCACACTGAACCGGGTAATAACCGGAACTTGAACTCTCTCTCTCTATATCTCTCTCTCTCTTTACTTGCAAAGTCTAATTAATTAAAGTAAAAAATCAAGTACAAATAAACATAAGACTTATACTGTCGTTAAAAAACAAAAAAAAAAAAAGAAAGAGAAATAAAATTGGAAATCATCAACAGGATGTACTATAAATAGCATATTTGTATGACGTATTAATGACGTCACGGATTCTTATGCCCAAATATGGCATGAAACCACCACCAAATGCTCGCCTAGGTAATACTAAGGCTCGCATTGGTGGAGTGGGCGGGGCTTAAATAATATTATGATTCATAACAATGAGAAACAATTTGTGGATCTATTTATAGATTCTGTTACGTCAAACAAGAATACTATCCCCTTAGAATAAACATGATGGTGCTCCTTGTCACTATGCCAAAATTGTTCAGGATTATCTAAATGGACGTTTTCCAAATCGCTGGATCGGACGCGGAAGCAACAGACCTTGTGTTGCGAGATGACCAGATTTAACCCCTTTAGATTTCTTTGCATGGGGCTTTATCGAGTCGCACGTCTATCAGACGAAGATTACGAGTCTTGAAAACTTACGTACACGTATACGAACTGCTGCAGATAACGTAACCCCGCAAATGCTCCAGAATGTGTTTAGAAATGCTGCGGAACGATTTGAGCTGTGCAGGGATACTGATGGGCGTCACGTCGAATCCTACTCTTAATTATTTAATAAATGTTACCACTTTATCATTTTATGATTGAATTCCATATAATTTCCAAGTGCTTCACAAAAATAGATCCTGACTTTATGTACACCCTGTATATTAACGATTTAGATGTCGGCCTAGTTAGTACAGTTTCAAAGTTTACGGATGACACGAAGTTGGGCGATAGGGCGATTAATGACGAAGATGGAGGTAAAATCCAGGAAGATCTGAATAAAATCGTTGATTGGTCAGTCACATGGCAAATGAGATTTAACTTCGATAAGTGCAAAATTTTACATATAGGTTCGCGTAACGGTAATTTTTCGTATAGTATGTCAGGGAAGGAGTTGGCAAGCGTAGAGAAGGCAAAAGATTTAGGAGTTATAGTCACTGGTGATTTAAAAGTGGCGAAACAAAGTACAGCAGCGGTCAATAAAGCGAACAAAGTGCTAGGTTTTATAGCTTGGAATTTTGAGTACAAATCGCGTGATATTATTGTTCCTCTTTATAAATCATTAGTTAGAACCCATTTTGAGTACGCGATCCAATTTTGGAATCTGCATATGCGAAAAGATATAGACAAAATTGAACGAGTTCAAAGACGAGCAACTAAGATGATTCCGCCGCTTAGGTCAAAGCCGTACGAGGATAGGCTTAAGGAGTTAAAATTGACTACACTTGAGACTAGGAGGCTAAGGGGTGATTTAATCCAGGTTTTTTAAATTATGAGAGAATTTTTTCGAAATATCTCAAAATAATAGGACTAAAAATAAGGGATGTAAGTTGACAAGTAGAAGGTTCGAGACAGCAGTTGCCAAAAACTTTTTTACGCATAGAATAGTAAATAGGTGGAATATATGTATATATATATATATATGAGAGAGAGAGAGAGAGATTTTAGCTCTCACATTGAGGTTGAGGGTTCGACTCCCGATGGTGTATAACCGAATTATTGTCCGGTACTATATAGATCTGAATTTTCTACTTTTTTGAGGGGATAACACCCTCACCTTCCGTGGCACTGGCACTCCCCCACTGCCACCACTATCCTCACCCCGCACCTCTTTGCATCAAATGTAACTATACTACTGGGCCTCCCAATCTTGGGAGGATCGAGAGGCCGAACTGGAGCGATAGGACAGGAGACATACAAGATTGTGGTCGGAGGAGTCCAACGGAGTAAAAAGTTTGACAGAGTAAGAAGAAAGACGAGTTGTTAGGAATGAACGGTATTTTCATAAAAATAGAATTTATACGGTTTAAGGTCATAGTTTTTAGTATTTCAACATGATGCCACTGATGATAAAATGTTTCGTTGAAGAAACAATCTGTACAAAAGTATCCTGTGGGTAAGATTAGTTTAAGTTAGGTTAGTTTACAGTACCTTGGTAAGTTTAGGGTAGTTAGGTAAGGTTAGGTTAGTTTGATTACGCTAAGCTGTGACTTTTCGTAATTACTGTCGTATGTATGAAAAAATTTTCATACGTATAACAGACTGTATAACAGACTTTATAGCGAGCAAGAGGTTTCAAAGAAAACTTAAGAAAACACATTTTGTCTTTCGAGTTTGCGCTTCTACAACAAACGTTTCCAACCAACATGAAACAGCGAATTTATATATTGTATTTTACAAACCAAAATAGGCTGAAACTGTTCTTTATAAATCATCATTCTACACTCATAAATAGTTATGTTAATCCACTACATTTGACATATAAAACCAGTTTCAATCGAAGGGGGCTACAAATCTTGGCCGTGTGGCAATATCATCTCCTATTAGAGCAGCGAGGTTGAACGACGTTGGGTCTGTTCAGTAATTAGATGATGATTGTCCACCGCATCTGAGTGATATGCCAACTCGTGGTTCAGACCCCAGGTAAAACTGTAGAACCCCTCCGTCACCACGTGACCTTTACCGTTACGAAGGAGGTTAACCCCCATAACATTATTAACATTCATCTTTTGCTTTCCTAACTGTCGAAGATACTTCTGGTCCTTTTTCGTATGTTCGCTTCCTTCGATCCTTAATCTTTTCGAAGAGAAGGGCTAAGACGGCGATGAGCGTGCCGAACCCGAGCAACATAAATGCGGTGAATGTCTGTCGATAAAAGCATTAAAGATGGAAAAAATCAATACATGATTTTAATCTCTATTATTTAAAGATTCCTTCGTCCTTGACGTTAATGTTTATAATATCTTAAATACTGTACTTTACCTACTTGCACGAAAGCTCCTAATGGTAGTGTTGACAGAGATATAAATATATTAGTCAGTAATGTAATATTCGTATAGGGAGTGATATACAGAGAGGAGTAAAGAGTTTTTGTCGTGCCAGTATATTTGTACTCCATTTATTTTTAAAATCATTCCACTATAAGAAAGCAGATGTATGAATATGGATGAATGATACAAGCTAGCCGGGACAGGGGACTATTTCCATGCGGTATGTCGTGACAGACAAAAATTTATATGACGCCAAATATGGCGGGTTAAGAGTTGAAATGGTATACTGTACTGGGTGCTGGTTAAGTATGCGGTCTACCTACGATTCGGCGGTCTACCTTTTAATTATAGCTTCTTATCTTGTTTACTAATTGTTTGTTTACATCCCATTGTCAATCGCCCTTGACGATTGGTTAGGTTTAGTCATGATATTTTCGTTAGTTTTAATGAAAATATCATGATTAAACCTAACCAATCGTAGGTAGACCGCATACTTAACCAGCACCACTGTACTGTATTTCTTTGTACAAGGGTAGTGGCCATTTTTTAAAATTCATTTTATATAAAATTGATACGTTATTTGGTTAAGAATTTTAGAAAAAGAAGAGAGACCAGAGGCCGAAATATTAACTCAAGTATATGGTGCGTTTCTTGTTTGCATTGATGCCTTTTCAAGGTAATGAAAAATTCTGCGTTACTTGAAGTACAATTTATTTTCTCTCCCTTTTTTCCTTCCTTGTAAAACATGCATGTCAAAAGTTTAAAATCATATTCTAGTCTTTATCCATTTTTATGGTTGTCAAAACGTATGTATACGATAATATGAGGTAATGCAGCAGTTTACGTTGCTAATTATTTTTTAAAGTTAGCGAAATGTTAAAAATTAATTGCGTGTGGATGAATGAAGATGCAATAAAGATTTCTCAATAGTATTCGCATCATATGCCAAACATTCAGTCGTCAACATTGCCCGTAAAGCCTGAAGCTTAAGGGCTAAATTAAATAAAATAAATAGTCCAGCTTCACAATTATTTGTCTTGTAAATTGTAAGACCACTGTATTTATTTTATTATTAACAAAGGTTATTCAATTCAATTCAGTAACTTGACTGGATAAAATTAAATAACACGTGTCCACACACAATCACTATATAGAAAAATCTAAATAATATTTAAAGCGTAAACTTTAACAGATCACCTAAAGATCCGTCACCCCAGCCTTTTTTAGCTTTATAAGGCTAACTAACGAAAATATCACGACCTAACCTAACCATTCGTCAAGGGCGTACAGTTGACCTAACGATTGGTTAGGTTAAGTCGTGATATTTTTGTTAGTTAGCCTTATAAAGCTAACTAAAAAAGGGCGGGATGACGGATCTTCAGGTGATTCACTTTAACTTAGTTCAGTTCCATTTTCATGTCAGTTAAGTCTTTAACATCGAAAAGGAGGAGGAGGAGGGGAGGGGAGGGGAGGGGAGGGGAGGAAGAGGAAGAGAAAGAGGACGTCTTACCATGCTTTTCTTAGTTTCTGTAATATAACACTTACTTCTTGAAGCCCCAGAGGATAGAAGGACTGAGACAGGCATTCAGTGGATTTAGGGTAATATCTTGCTTTCAGTTTCTTCAAAACTCCTCCTTCGGTTAGTTTTGTAATACTGAGGAAATAGTGTTTGAAAGTCATCTTAGATTATTCTTTTGGAGAGGTTTTAAGTACGTGTTAAACGTTATAAAGGTTAAAATATAATTTTCTATTTTTTATTTTATTAATGCTTAATTCGCAAGTTGAATTTTCACACCGAATTTTAGGTTCAATTTTTGTGACTAATTCAAGAGCTTATTTTTTCCGAAGAGAAACACACACACACACACACACACACACACTCTGGAAAAACAGTTGAACAACGAAGAACACCAGGAAGTTTTAATTAAGTGTTTTAAAGCTGTTTTTATCGAAATAAAAAAAAATTATAGTTTTAACATCAATTCTTTCAGCAATAGGTACTCGGTAGCTATGCTATGATTTATCAAAGTATTTATTCCGTAGATTGTCCCCTATAACAATATTTAATTAATTTAATTTCGTATTGGATTCGTTTCATTTCGAAAATTACAGCCTTCCAGATTAATTCCTATACAATTGCTGTTTTTTATATAAAAACTTTACCACTCGTGGACATTGTTGATGTAAGTACAAACGACTTGCTTGAAAATACTGATAATGTGAATGGATTCGTTAGATCTGAATTAAGAAATGCTTAAACCTTCTATAGAAGATCTTATTTACTAAAAAAGTGTGACGAATCCACATAAGCGTACCCCTTGGTCCTAACACTGGCTAATACATTCCTTCGCTACCACTAAAGGAAGTAACTAAACGAATGTCCTGCCTTAAAACCAGTCCTCTACAGACCATATGTGGACTATGCATTTCATTTCTGCAAATCTCCTCTATTTCTTGACTACCTCAACATAAAATGTGGAACTTATAGAATTTACATCCGGAGTAGAGACAACCAACGCTTTATCCTCTTCAAATAATGTAGTAATGAAAACGAGTGCTACGTTTGAAACGTCATAAACCAGTTAGTGCCCGTAGTTCAGTGAATAACAGTTTTGCTGTCAGCGAAGTGAAGACGCT
The DNA here is from genome assembly GCA_023014485.1 of Bathynomus jamesi. Taxonomy (NCBI): domain Eukaryota; kingdom Metazoa; phylum Arthropoda; class Malacostraca; order Isopoda; family Cirolanidae; genus Bathynomus; species Bathynomus jamesi. The sequence goes on from JAJOZX010005195.1 coordinate 103,243, forward strand.
GAGGCCGGGGGATCGAAACCCCCATGATGCTGGTAATAATAATACAAGAGTTAGTGCGATGGGCCGCATTAGTTGGTCTGAGCACTGTACCAATTTTTGGCCTTCCTGACTGATTATTATCATAAACCAATGTTGACACTAACAATTACAAATTTCTCCTCGTTTATTTTTTTTCTTCAACTTCGAACTTTATTTTAGCTTTCTTTTAAGGTACATAACAAATTGGATTTTGATAAACAACTTTTATTAAGTAAAATTTTCCCCTGAAATTAGCAGGACAATAGACAGGACTCAGTAGAATGGTTTTAACCCAAGAAAAAGAACCCATTACCACGGTACCAAAAGATATTTGTAGGAACATAAAGGAAAATTCTTTTCCTTGCCTCCCTCACATGGCTGTAAAACCCCAAACACGTGGGTAATAACCTCCACAAAGGAACGCTTACTTTACTTCTTGCTTCTCGAAAGTGCCCGCCAAATTTGTAGCGTTTCCTGGCCCTTAGCGTCACCGAGCCTATGAAAGTGCCAGTCCACTTTAGGTCGTCTTTATTTGCCCATTTCTCAAGTCTTCACTTCACATCTCTCTCTCCGTTTTTTCGTCACATAACGCCACTCGATCTCAGCCGGCCGCTTTCCTTCAAAACTTCTTTCAAGCATACACGAAGTTGATCACCACTGTTGAGGCCTACTACCATTTCAGTGCTCCCGCAAGTAACCTCACTTCTACAAGATTCAACTTGCACCATTCCTTCCGGCCCTTTGCCTCACCCGACATTCATCCATTTCGACCTGCGAATTTTAATTTCCCTTCAACGAGTATTTCGTCATTCAAACAGGCTAGTAGGCTCTCTCGTTTACCCAGTCTACCTCCGAAGAAACCCAGGTCTGTAAACCTCCGTAGGCTACCAGCTAATTTGGCCTACCGCTTATTCCGTCGTGCTAAACTACTTTTGCGTAGCCTACAAACTCGGTATGCCCCAGCCTAACTGAATAGGCTATCTTCAAAGTGTTCCTCAATGCTGTTTCAAGCTAACTCACGCATTTACGACCGCTATTAGGCCTAATCCGTACTCCTGTTACCTCAGTTATTATCTGCTCAATTATTTATACGGTATTGGACACACAACAATATCTCATCACCGAAATTATTGTTTCTTGTCACTGTTGTAGCATTTAACTCTTATACTGTATAAAAACCATTTCTTATTGTTAATAATCAGTCATTGTAAAATCATTTCTATCCTTATTAAATATTGTTTGTGTAGCTGAAAGGTGAAACTGGTGACCCAATATAATTTTCACTTTATTTTACATATTATAGTGGTCTTACCGTTGGGCTACTATGTACTATGTACCTATTTTATATTTTACTTCACCTTACACTGGGTCTTTAGGTTTCAATACACGAAACAGACTCTTGAAGTTTTATAAAAAATTTAAAACTCCAATAAAAATAGCATTTAAAACGACAAAAATCAGTTCACTCCTTATTCAGATACAAGGATACCATACCTACATTCCTTCCATCAGCAATAGTTTACCATGTAAGTGTCACCACTGTATGGAGTCGTATACCAACAAAACATATGCACTTAAAAGCTCGCATTTAGGAAAACCTGTGCAAATGAGAACCAGTCAGTCATTTAGGAGACCACCTAACGCTCTTGTATGTAATTAATCACTCCTACAGCCACGAACAATCACATCTCACAATCGACTTTCATTGTGTGCATAGGCAAAAGATATGATATTAAGATGGAAATAATATAAAATCTACAGATCTACAGAAGCTAAGGCTAACAAAGACCCTAAGATCCACTCTAAGGTTGGCCCGAGAGAAAGGAAAGAGTAGGGGTTAAGAGAAGAAAATAAGGGGTTAAATAAGTAGCAACATCTATCACTCATGGGTTAACATTCATTCAGAAAAAGAGAAAAGAGAGACACCATCATCATCCGCCGGCCACTGCCGACAAGTCAGAAAAATAGTCGGAGAGAATAGGAAAGGGGTGAAAGATGAAAAGAAGTAAAATAAGAACGCTTACAAACCATGCAAACACAGTCTTAACTCACATTCATACCATGCAAACTACAGAATGCAAGTAAAGAGAGTTACAACATGCAAGTAAGGAGAGGATAAGAAAAAAAAAAAGTAGGTAAAGTTAAACAAAAAGTGGGTTAGTTTACTGTACGAGCTACATCTACGTTCATGTTAGTCTAATTTTTTTATTTTTATTTTATTGCTGGCATCACACGCTGGCATGTCATAAGCTGGCATTAATCGTGAACAGACTCATCCTCGACCACCACCCCCAGAGCTCCTGTTACTAATTGTTTTTTTTTATTTTAAACAACGTTAATATTTTTAAAATGCCTATCTAAACGGTTCTTTAGCATATTAACGCTGGTAGAGTGAACGACTGACGCGGGAAGATTATTCCACTTATCAATTACTTTAAACGTAAAGAAGTTTTTAGCGATATTAGTAATGAAACGTCTGCCACGCAACTTAAATCCGTTATTACGAGTATTGCTATTATCTAAAGTGAACAGTTTGTCAAAATTTACGTTATCAATGTTATTAACGATTTTGAAAACTTCAATAAGCTCCCCCCTTAATCTCCTAGTTTCGAGTGAATGCAAGTCTAACACTTTAATCCTATCTTCATAAGGCTTGTTGCGCAATGACGGAATTAGTTTCGTGGCACGACGCTGAACCCTTTCTAACCTATCAATATCCTCGCGCAAATACGGCACCAAAACTGAACGGCATATTCTAAATGAGGCTTGACTAGGGACTTGTAAAGGGGCAATATAATATCCTTCGATTTAAATTCGAAATTACGCGCTATGAAGCCTAACATCCTATTAGCTTTTGCGCAAGACTCCAGGCACTGGTTCCTAACTTTTAAATCTTTAGATACGCGTACACCTAACTCTACTTCCTCGTCAACGCTCGCTAACTCTCTACCATCCATTGTGTACGTGTAATTATTGTTACGAGAACCTATATGCAAAACTTTACATTTGTCTACGTTAAATTGCATCTGCCACTTAACCGTCCACTCCATAATCCTATTTACATCGTCTTGGAGCCTATTTCGCCTTACCGCCTCTTTTAGTATCGTCCGCGAATTTTGACACGTTACTAGTCAATCCTACATCTATGTCATTAATGTAGATTACGAATAGCAATGGGCCTAACACTGAACCCTGTGGGACACCGCTACTTCCATCCAACCACCCCGATTCACTACCATTAACAACGACCCTCTGTCTCCTAGCACGAAGCCATTCCTCTAACCAGTTAGCTACCTGACCGCGTATACCGTGCACTTTAACCTTCGCCATTAATCTTCTATGCGGAACTGTATCGAACGCCTTTTTCAAATCTAAATAAATAACGTCAGCCGCTCTATGCCTATCGTATTCGCGCACTATTTCGTTATAAAATTGTAACAAATTAATTAAACAAGATCCTCATCCACTCGCAAATTAAAACAAGTTATTTCCGATGAATTACCATTGAATACGCTTTGTTTCAAGTAAAAGTATTTTTATATTGTTTAAACACTCTTAATTTTGTTTTATTTAGTGTTAATTTTTAATGGTATGGAATTAGTGAGTTTTTAACTTTGTTAATTTTAACATTTTTCGCCCTGAAGATGGAATAAGATTTTCCGGAAAGTTGGCCACAATAAAAGGAATGTTCGTATTCCTTGGCGTTTCTCTCCGTTTTATAATGATGATGATGATGAGCTTTTATTGGCAGGATATAAATCCCATAACATAGTCCAATATTCTCGAAGGTAATAAGCGATAAGATAAATCAAACAATAATACTTTTAAAAACAAACAAACTAAAAATTATGACTAAAAGAGAGAGAAAATAAGACACGTGCTGAAACAAGTAGTAATAAAAACTACCCACTGCTAACGCTACAAAAATGATAACGATAAAAATGCCGTTTATTGGCAGGAGACAGATCCCCCAACCTAAAAAAAAACGTACAGTATCCATCAAGCTAATCAACAATAAAAAAATTAAACATATAACAATGATACACGTAAGGAGACAAGGAATAATAAAAAAATAGTAGTAATCGTTTCATAAAAATAAAAAGTACATGTAATGGGATGGCTAATGCAGGAGTTTAGTGGAGCTACAGATGAACACTTTCATACCAAGAGGTCTAGTCTAGAAGACATAAAGCAGGACTGATGAATAGCTTGGACAATTGAGGCCATAAGAATAGCACAGGCGTATCCCCCGGTTTCCCGATATCCCGTTTTGCGCAGTAACCAGTCAGCACGCGCTGTATTCCGTGGGTGTGACGCGCCCCCACACGGGCTTGAGACCAAAACCATTAAATTCGGTTCAGTCGTTAACGAGTAATAACTTGATTTTCGGGAGTACACCCTTTCTATTCTAATTCTATACGCCTCAATTGGAGTGTCTGAGTTTTTAATTCTTCTCACTGGACTATTGGGCACGTCCTGTTACCTCAGGGAGGCTCGGAACGTTGCGGTTATCGAACATTTGAGATACATATAACGTTTTATATATATATTATATATAATATATATATATATATATATATATATATATAATATATATAACAAATCAACTTACTAGTAGTTGAAGGCTGCAACGTAGGGAGAGTGCTTTTGAAATGCAAGGGCACCATCATTGTAAAATAATGTTTCCTTTGCTGCTTTGATTATACACGGAGGTTCAATCATTAACAGCTGAACTTCGTACGAACCAACATAAGTAAATTTTATATCTTCTTTACTTGACTGTATCAATTGGTCGTAGTTTTCGGCTAAAGTGTCAGCGTAGGGTATTATCATTTTGTTCCATGCGTCGAGAGATGGACTTGCCTTTATGGGAAAGGATGGAGGGTAATGGTTCAATGAAAGAGTATTTGGTAAATGGTCATGCAGTATATGAGCAGTTAGGTTCATTATTTTGTTTGTTTATTCTGAAACTCATTCATATCCTTGATTTTACATCCACTCGAATTGTTCATTCTGACAAAGGTCAAGCTTGTTGACCCATCTTAAACCAACAACTTAACGTGGAATCCGAACCACGACCCACCATGGGTGGTCAGAAATTACAAAGTCCTGACCGGACTCGATCTCACGACCTCCCGATCAGCAGCCCAGCGTCTAAACCACTAGACTACCTATTTATCTACCAACCAATTTTTTTGTGTGGAAGGATGAACAGCTGGATGAACTGAGCGCCGCCTGCCATCGCCGGGAATTGAACTCTGAGCTCGGTGGACTCTTAGTCAGCGACGCTAACCACTACATCACTGAAGCGCATTTGGTAGCATTTGGGATATAGATACCTGAACGTTATCCTCTGACTGGAATGTTTACAGTTTATATGTTCCTCTTACCTGGAAATACTCCTCGAGGGATGACCCTTTTTGAATGCCTAACCGATAATCCGACTTCTCCATGAGTTGCTGAAGTGTTTCGAATCCTAGATGGTGGTCAACAACAGTGCTAAAAGACACCAGAGTGCCAGAGTAACTCGCGGAGAGAATAACCCCTAAAGTGTACATCATCCAGAAGGTGAGTCGAGGAAGAAAAGTCTCTGGAGTTTGAGGAGTTCCTATTAAAGTGTAGAGGTAGAAAATAAAATATACTAAAACATGTCCCCACTTAAAAATTATATAGTTTACTTCTATATCTGTTGTACTTAAATATGTAGTGTGTTAATATACAGTATACGATATATATTGATAAATACACAGTTTTTTTAACTACATTACATTTCTTTATTTACCTTGTTGGGTAAAAGCAGACCAAGGTTTGAAGAGCGGAAAATGATACCATCTGCTTTGGACTGATCGTATATTAGTTTCATTAGATTCGCGAACCGTATTTTTGGGCGTAATTCGATGGTCAAACAACTCTAAAACAAAGGCAAACAACAGCAACGTAGTCACGGTGGCAATCCAAAGGCCTCTTGTGAAAGGCCTCGTATAGGTTGTCCATATCAATTTATTAGATTGATGATTAACCCGACCGAAGATTTTGTAACTGAAATATTAGAAAAATGGACAAGTATTTAATGCATTACATTCGCCAAGATACACGTATTGACTCACTCCCTACGCTTTACGTTTACAACCCCAACTGCAGTTCTTAGCTAGCTTTACCTAATATGGGAGCTTTATCCTAATACAAACGTGGCATGAGAAAGGAGGTTTATTATTCTAACTTAAACCAATCATTGCTTTCAGGAATTGTTATCTTGCTTTACCTTAAAACTTGCCAGAATAACATTTGACTTTGTATTCTCCACTTTGTATTCACACACACACACACACACACACTGTAAATGAGGAGTACTAATCAGAGGTGGTTTGATACGTTTCCCTTAAACACGGGCTACGTCGTAGCCAATGTTGTAACACCGCTTCCCGTTGATTAGCGAAGTTAGGCGACATTGGGTCGGATAGTAGTTGGATGGGAGGCCGTTCTCCGCGTCTAGACTATGTAGCAACCAGTGGTTCGGATCCCACGTAAAGCTGTAGGTCCCCTCCGTCATATGACCTTGTATGTTGCGAAGGAGGTTCAACAACCTCATAATTTTTTCCTTTAAACACCGTAATGCATTTTAAGCAGACGTTTCGGATATTAACCAACATTTTTAGTTTTGTTAAAAATATCTATTATTACTCATTAAATTCAGTATGGAATTAAGTATCAAGCCTTCAAAATTTGAAAATACTAACAGACACGTACGTACGTACGTATGTTTGGCTAACCTAAAGAACTGCGACATTTTCACACACTCGCATTCAATTCTGTATCGCAACATTTATCCAATCTAACGAAAGAAAAACTAATAACTTATAACTAAGCAAACCTTAACTAACCTAGCCTAACTTTAATTATATCCCCTTTTTTTTCATGCTAAAAGATACACACACACACACACGTATATATAATATACGGATGTATGAAGAGAGATTAATTTATTTTTTATCACTCTTTCAGGTTTGATTTTAATAAATAACTGTAAATATTTAATAGAGTATTAATTAGGGTTTATTATGGCGAGACAACTTTCACTAAAAGAACGCTTTCAAATAGCTGCGTGCTGTGAAGTTTGGAAGAGTCCAGTTCAGGTTTAGCGTTGGTATGATCGACATATGACTTTGTCAGCCAATGCCATTAAGATGACTCGTATGAATGCTCTTCGCTCTGGAAGTGTGCTGATATGCGAAGGAGTGGTCGACTATTCACAGTACAGTCGAATGAAAACATTGCTGCTGTTAGGGATGTTGTGGCACAACTCCAAGGACTATGCAAGGCAGACCAAGGCTAAATTTGGCTTAACACATTACGCTTAGATGATCTTGTAATCGGACTTGCAGTACCGGCAATGGAATCCTGATTACTTTCAGCAGTTCTCCGAAGAATAATTTGATCGCTGCTTGCAGTTTGCTGAAGGAATGGATGCATTGATAGATGATAACAATGAGCTGATTGATCACTTGCTCTTCAGTGATGCTGTCTTTTATCTTGGTAGATTTGTGAAGTGTTGCAATTCAGTGATGTAGTCGCGACCACCATGACTGAGACCAGAAAAAGGGTCTCGAAACCGGTCTCGAGTCCTACATAACTGCTGCAATTGTCATTACTGGCATGATAAGGAAATGCAAAGGACAGGACGTCATTTCACACTAGACTGTAATTTTGGGACGTTAAGACCACTTTTCAATGAGATTATGAGGATTTAATAATGATTTCGGATGCATTATCAATGAGAGAAGTCGGAAGTCTGTAATTTCAGAGGATACGAGTGGTTGCCCTTTATAGAAAATGGGTGAATATGGGCATCCTTTCAAGAAGAAAGGAAATATAAAAGTACGAAGTGTTTGGATAGGAAAGGAACAAGTTCAAGAGAATATTTATTTTTAAGAACTTTTTCTTTACGTGTTTTTCCACAATATGACTAACTGAAATTTGGAGATCATCTATTTGCAGATGAGGAATCTCATGATCATCGTCTATACTCTATACTCTAATTAAATGTGGTGTGAAGAAAGTGAAGTTAGTTACATTTTTTAAAGTTGACCAAAATGTTTCATCGTTCTTTGGATTACCAAGTTGATGTATGTCAAAACATGTCAAAGTACTGAACCTGAATTGTAAAATCGTTCTGGTAAAATCTAAAACTTGGGATCTTGTGGGCGTTCTTGAGAAATGTCCGACGATTACGTCAGCACGCCCTTCAACCACGTCTCCGATGAGCCCCGTCCAAGTTCCATTTTTCCAAGGACCTCCGAATGTGCGGTCTTTCGGAGTCACTACAGAATACCTGAAGAGGAAAGAAGGCTAGGTTTCTCACAGGTTACTGATTTTATGCAGTCGGAATAGTTTAGTGGATAAATCGCGTACACAATTGATATAATGGTAGCAAAATCGTAATTAGGACATTTGACGTCTTTTTAGATCTTAAGCGAGATTCAGACTCCCCTTCAACAGATTGCAACTTTTCGTACGAGGCTGTTTGACCATTTTATGTAATAAATAGTTCACAGAAGAGAGAGAAATTACAAGTAAATTGAATTTATGAAAGTTTTTATACTAAAATCTCTCTCACATTATGAATATTAAAATCACCCTAAATATTGTCACTATAAAAAACATAAATGACTACATTTCAGCCATTTCATGTTAATCTTTTTTTTTAATCATCATAAGTTTTTGCTTGATTTACTAAACTCCTATATTTTTAATTTGATTGCAACTCGAGGACGAATATTAGCGAGTAGCCGAAATGTTGTCATGCGATTTTATTTCAGTCAGGGATGCTTCATACTCAAAGTTCATCTCCTTTCTAAGGATTTCCCAAACATCTCCAAAGTATCCTGTGAAAACCTCTTTTTTTAAAGTCTTGTCATAATAGTTGTGGTGAGCTCTCGTGTTCTGAAAATACATAAATACAATATTAAAGTAATGGTGTCTTATTAAAATAGCATTTAATTATATATACACAGGGTGAATCACGACGAAATGTCATAACTTCGGGAGCTTATAGCCGAGGTCATTCCCAATCAAAAACTTCATCTATGGAGCTATAGATGTTTGAATGTTTAAGAATAAGCGAACAAATAGCTGCTGAAGTTTTTATTCATGAATTTGCAATAACTGTTTAAAATGACTACCCTCAGCCTCAATACACATCGCTCCTCGTCTGTGAATCGCGCGTGTAGCTCGCATTAGTTCATTACGATTGTCCTTTATGAGGGCTGCAGCATCCAAAATGTGAAGGAGCAATGCATCTCGTGTTTCCACTTTTCTCTGGTACACCAGCTCTTTCATGCGCCCCAACAGATAAAAATCTAGAGGGGTTAGGTCCGGAGACCTGTGTGGCCAATTTTGTGCACCACCACGACCGATCCATCGACCAGGGAAGCGATCATCAGATGCGTTCTCACTGTACGGCTAAAATGGGGAGGAGCTCCGTCTTGTTGAAAGTACATAGGCAATCGTGTTGCCAAAGGTACATCTTCTAACAGTGGAGGCAGTTCGTCTTGTAGAAATCGTAGATAAATGTCACCTGCAAGACCACCTTCGAAGATAAACGGACCAATCAGCTGACCGTAGAGAATACCACACTACACATTGACACTGAACCGATGTTGAAAATTACTTTCCAGAATGGCATGAGGATTCATTTCTGACCACACACGTGAATTGCGAGTATTGTTGACACCGTCGCGGGTGGATTGAGCCTCATCACAGAACAAAACGTGTCGATGCAGTTGTCGATCGGCATTGAACCAATTACAAAAATTTCAGCCGTTGGGCACGATCCCCAGGTTGGAGGTGCTGAACGCGCTGTACGTGGTATGGATACATGCCTTCTTCGTGTAACGTTCTACATACTCTCGTTTGAGGAACTCTAAGACGTGTGGAAATTCTTCGCGTACTAACATGGACTCCGCTGTACCATCTGAATAATGTTTTCTTGTTCAGCCACATATTGTTGTACCGGACGCTCAGATAAAACGGTAACGCTAGGAAATGAACCGCTCTCTCGCAATCTCCAGAAAACGTTGCTAAACACTCGTCGATCCGGAATTCTTCGATTTGGAAAACGTCGCTGGTATTCAACAGCAGCAGCAGTATTTCCATCGCAAACTCCGTAAACACACACCATATCGGCATATTCGGCATTTGAAAACATAAAAGGCATACTGAACGCACGAAACATCAACTACACGCTGTGAAACACACCACTCTACTGCGTAGTTAGTTCGATTCGGTAAGTAACTGTCAATTCAGTTCAAGGTCACGCATGCGCATGCTTGAAATTCAAACATCCATAGCTCCATAACCGTTAAGACTCGGACCTATGTTCATATGAGGTTTTTGAAATTTGAGGTCTGTTCAAAACGTATCCGGACAGGGTGTTTATTTTAGAACAAGGTCACGCTTGGAGTTGTGACTGTGCTAAACCTGTCTCTGCATGTCGAGTCAAATTGACTGATAGGGTTGCACTTCATTGTGTAGCGTCAGTCCACTGTGGTGAGCCGATAAAGTTAAACGTGTTTTGTTTCGCGGCGATTTCTGTTACTTTTTTTTTTTTTACTGTGGAGTTGTTGTGTTGTACACCATGTATATGCTCCACACGGGCAAATAATCAACAAGGAATTTTACACTGAAGTTTTGAGACGTCTACATGAAGTAGTTCGGAGGAAACGGCCGCAGAAGTGGGAGTCCGGAGACTGGATGCTTCATCACGATAACGTTCCATCTCACTCGTCGCAACTTGTCCAGTAATTTTTGGACAAAAACTCTACCCAAAGTACAGTAGCCTCCATATTCGCCGGATTTGGCTTCATGAGACTTCTTTTTTTTTTTTGTTCCGAATCTCAAACAAACCCTAAAAGAACACCGATTCGATGATGTTGATATCATTAAAAGAAATTCGACGAAGCATCTTTTCGCCATTCCGAAAAGTGCTTTCGGAAAATGTTTTCAACAGTGGCAGGATCATTGGGGAGAGTGCATTGAGGGAGATTAAACTTCAAACCCTGCAAGTACCATATTCTATCTATAATCGCATCAGTCCGGGTACTTTTTGAACAAACCTCGTGTGTGTGTGTGTGTGTGTGTATGTGTATGTGTATGTGTATGTATGTGTATACACACACGCGCATCATAGGAATTTTCAGTGTTGATTATATTATTTTTTCTTTTAGGTAGGGGATGACTACAAAATTAACAATAGACGAGAGGGTGAGCTTGGTTTTAATGCATGGAATATCAGGTACTACAAATCGATGAATCGGTACAGAATTTAAATTATATAAATATACCTTTCCTTTCAACCTTTCAAATGTTCCGCGCGATGATTCCTCATTTCACGAAGGTCAAGCTTGTCGCCCCCTCCTCTCGAGTTGGCCTGGTGAAGTAGTGAGTTGGTTCTTGTACTCTCCACCTCACATAGCCATGTACGCCCGGCTCATCGGGGATTGTTCTGAGCCAGGCGTCTAATCTTCTTTTGAAGATGTCTACTGCAACACCATTCGCGTTCCTTAGGTCTTTGGGCAGCTAATCAAACAGTTTGAAGCTTCTCTGAATCCCTTCTATCTGTCTAATGTCTTCTTTTTTATATGGGCATGTTAGGACCGAGCAGTATTTCAATTTGGGTATGATCAGTGTTTTCAGTAGAGGAATCATTACATTCCTATCCCTTCGTTTAAAGCTTCTCAATATCTGCCCCGTTATTCTCTTTGTTCTGTTTACTGCTATCTTATTTTGTGTTTCAAATTTCGCATCACCAGTCATTACAACCCCTAAATCTTTTGCTCCGTAACCATTCAGAATTAGACACATGTTCATATGAACTTTTTTTCTCACAATGACCGATACTATCACCTCCCGAAGTATTGACCTTTCCTCCTGAAACACCCTGTATATAATATATATATATATATATATATATATATATATATACCCCCTCGATTAGGTATTCCGGCTTGCCGGGCCGAGGGGCTCGTACACCTCGTGGGTTGTTGAGGTTTCCTCAACTCCTCGCGGGGTGTGGGCGAAGAGTTACCTAGTTGCGTTTTTTTTTTTTTTTTTTTTTTCCCCGTCTCTCCCGGAATTTCTTTTGTCTTGACTCGGTCCTGTGCCTCTGTCAATCGTAGTATCCCCCCCTCTCTGTTTGTATTTGCAGTCTTGGGGTCATCGGGTGCACCCGCCGGGGGGCATCGCTCCGTGGCTGAGCCGTGCTCCGGGGACGGTACGGGCGCCCGGACCGCTGCTGCGTCTGGATTGGGTCTTTGCTTGGCCCTTAACGGACAAATCTCCGTAGTGCCAATCTGCTGTTTTTAAAACGACAGTTAGGTTGGGGGGCGGGCTACCCGGGACGTTGGCCTGCGCTTTGAAGGATGCAGCGGCGGCTGGTGCATCGCCTTGGGTCCGAGGCTGCCGTTTTTGTAAAAATACTGTTTATGGGTTCTAATTCTAAACTTCACTCCCCTCTTGTTGACGACTCTGGCCCGCCCTTGGATTTGGATCAGACTACTACTTCTGGTCATTCAGCGGCCTCTGCCTCCGCTGGATTGACCCTCAAGCCGTATGGCCCCCTCTCGTCCTCTGCGGTGTCTGGCTCTCGTGGCCGGACTCGTGGTGGCCGTAGGGCGGGGTCTTCGCGGCCCTTGTTCTCTCGCCCACTCTCGGTTACCGTTACACATGGACCTGTCTCTGCTGTCAATTTCTGTCCGGTGGACAGGTTCCTTGTTCTCCGTCCTTCCGCTGGCTCCCTTCCGGGCAACTCGGAACGGGTGTTTCAGCGCCTTAAGACGATAGGGGTTCCCTGTCGTTATGATATCCGCCCTCTGAGGGATGGGTCTCTTCTTTTGAAGTCCCGTTCTTCGGGGGTGACTGGGTCCCTTCTACAGTTGCAGGATGTCTTGGGTTGCAGAGTTTCTGTGACTCCCCATCCGCAATTGAATAGCTGTCAAGGCACCATTTTCGCTTCCCGTCTGCTGTCAATCCCGGTTGGCGAGTTGCAGGAGGATCTTGCCCCCCAGGGGGTAACGAAGGTCTTCCGCTTTTCGTCGCGCCAGGATGGTGCTCTTACCCCGTCCGCTCGTCTGCTCCTGACCTTTGACTCCCTTGTGCCTCCGGCCCAGGTGTTCTGGGGCATGGGTGATCGCCGGTCGTGTGAGTTTTCGGTGCGACCATATGTGCCTGACCCGGTTCGCTGCTATGGCTGCAACCGGTTCGGCCATGTTAGCTCTGCGTGCCGCCGTGAGGGTAAGCTATGTGTCCGCTGCGGTGGGCCTGCGCACCCTACCCCGTGCACGAAGCCCCCGCGGTGCTCGAACTGTTCGGGGGCCCACCCTTCCTCTTCTCGGGACTGTCCCGTTTTCAAGTTTGAATTTGAGGTGCGTTCCTTAAGGACTACCGAATTCCTTAGTGCGCGGGAGGCGCGCGATAAGATCCGTGACCGGGAGCCGCGGCGGGGGTTGTCCTACGCTGCGGCTCTTGGCCCTGGCGGGTCCTCGGGCCCCTCCCGTGCTACCCCGGCGTCTACTGGAGTGGTGCCCCCCCTGGAAGTCCCGGGGGTTGGTGGTCCTCCTGGCGCCGCGGGTCCTTCTTGTTCCTCTGCCTCACTTTCTGACATCCCGTCTGATTCCCTGCCTACAAGTGCCCCTTCTCCCCCTCCGGCCTTGGGGTCTGGATCCTTGCCTACTCGTCTCTCGGGTGGGGAGGGGGATGCCCCGAAGGAGAGGAGGAAGCGTCGCCGTGGTCGGAGTCGGAGTCCTTCCGACCCGATCCTGACTGCTGCTCGCCTTGCTTCCCCTTCTTCCCCGTCTTCACCGGAGGGGAAGCGGCGCGCTGTTCCTGATCCGCTCGGGACTTCCCCCCCCCCCTATACGGAGGGCTGGTGAGGCGTCACCTCCCGGTGCCCGACCCCCCCCCCCCCCCCCCCCCCCCCCCCCCCCCCCCCCCCCCCCCCCCCCCCCCCCCCCCCCCCCCCCCCCCCCCCCCCCCCCCCCCCCCCCCCCTCCCCCGACCAGTGTCCGGGTGTCGGTCGAGGTACACGCCCCATGACACCCTCGATTACTGACTCTGTTCCCATGATAGACCCGGTCGAGAGGGGCCTGGCCCTCCTTCATGGAGTCTCTCTCCTCCGGCTCCTGCTGAGAGTGGTCGGGTCTCTTCCTGGATCTACCTCTCCCACCTGTGGTCGACCTTTCCTCTCCCCCCCGTCAGTGCTTGTCTGGTTTGACGAGCCCTCGAACAGCTGGTTCCCCCCGGTCCCCCTCTGTGGGGAGTTGGGGGTTTCGGCTGGGCCCGACTCGTCGTCTCTCCCCGCCGGGAGAGCCCCCCTCTGACCTCCCTGTTCTACTCTCCACTTCTCGTTCTACTACGGGTGCAGCAGATGCGGAGTCGGTGGCCCCTACCCCCCCAGTTCTGGGTGAGTCGGGGAAACCGATTCCGTCCCTGGTTACGGACCGTTGAGTTTGCTGCTCAGCTTGGTCCGTGGCTATTTCGCTGTTTTCTCTGCCTCTTATAATGCCGCTTCCCCTTACAGTTCCATCTTGCATTGGAACTGTAGGGGGCTTTTAGCTAACTGGGAGAACCTTGCCTCCCTGCTGGAGAGCGAGCGGCCTTCCTGTGTTTGTCTCCAGGAGACTATCCTGGCTGCGCGGGGACTCCCTCGTCTCTCTGGCTATGTTGGTTTCCCTTGCACCCCGGATGAGCGCACACGCCGGCGGGGTGCGGCGATTTACGTGCATCATTCGTTACCATCGCGTGGTGTGCCTCTTCGCACTTCCTTGCAGGCTGTGGCTGTGCGGCTCTTTTTAGATCGCCAGTACACTGCCTGCTCGGTTTATATTCCTCCTCATGACCCTCCTTCTCGCGACGCGGTTCGCGAGTTGGTGCTGCAACTACCCCGACCGTTTCTCCTCCTCGGGGACTTTAACAGTCGCGACCCGGCTTGGGGAGATGTTCGGTCGACTAATGTTGCTGGTATTTTACTCTCCTTAATGGAGGAACTTTCCTTTGCGTGTCTCAATTCCGGTGAACCTACTTACTTCCACGAACCCACGGGTTCATTTACCTGTATTGATCTCTCCTTGGTGTCCCTCGATGCCTTACTCGATTTTTCGTGGAAGGTGTTGGGGGACTCTTATGGCAGTGATCATTACCCAGTCTGTCTTGAGCCGGTCGGTCCGCAGCCGGGCGTTTCGTCTCGACCGAGGTGGTGCCTTGCGCGGGCTGACTGGCCATCTTTCAGAGCTCGTTCCGTCATTGTCCGTTCGGTATTGAGCTTTGGCTCTGTGGATGAGAGCTTGGAGTTCTTCGAGCGGGTGGTGATGGGCGTCGCGGAGGACTGTATTCCTCGATCTTCCGGTAACCCGCGGACTCGTAGCGTCCCGTGGTGGACTCCAGCATGTCACCAGGCGGTGTGCGAGAGGAAGAGGGCAACGCGCCGCTTCCACCGCACCCGGCGCGCGGGCCACTTGATTGAGATGCGGCGGGCGAAGGCTTTCGCCCGCCGGACTCTCAAGTTGGCCCGTCGGGCCTCTTGGCGTGCTTTTGTGTCCGGCATCTCCTCATCTACCCCTTCTGCTGCTGTGTGGCGGAAGGTACGTAGTATCGAGGGGAAGCCAGTCCCTGCTAGTCGCCCTGTCCTTCGGGACGGGGACGGCTTCCTTTCGGATCCTGCTGCTGTGGCTGATCGGCTGGCCGGTGCTTTTGCTGCGGTTTCCCGTTCGCCTTCAGCTGCGGATCGCCCTTTATCGGAGGTCACGTTCCCGCCCCCTGGGAACGAGCCCTATAACCATCTCTTTCCGATGCGGGAACTTCGGGCTGCCTTGGCAACCCGTCGTTCTTCCGCCCTGGCCCTGATGACATTCCGTATGACTTTCTTTGGAATCTGCACCCGATGGCCCTGCACTTCTTGCTGGATCTTTTCAACCGGTGTGGGTTGAGGGGTCGTTCCCTTCCCGTTGGAGGGAGGCGATTGTGGTCCCGATACCTAAGCCGGGGAAGGATCCGGCGGAGGTGGCGAGCTATCGGCCTATTGCTTTGACGAGCTGCTTATGCAAGCTCCTCGAAAAGATGGTGGCCGTCCGACTTTCCTTTACACTGGAGTCGCTTGGGTTATGCCCCCCGACCCAGTATGGTTTTCGTCGATTTCGGGGTACTCTGGACCCCCTTCTCCTCCTTGGCCATGATGTACGGGAGGCATTTTCCCGCCGGAATCTTGTTCTGGCCGTCTTTTTGACGTCCAAAAGGCCTATGACACGACCCGTCGGGGAGTTGTCATGGACCGTTTGAAGTCTCTTGGTTTTGTGGGCTTTTTGCCCACGTTTCTTCGCAACTTCCTCTGCCGTCGCACTTTCCGCGTCCGTAATGGGGCGGCCCTATCTGCCCTGTATGTTCAGGAGGAGGGGGTGCCCCAGGGGTGTGTGTTAAGCGTCTCCTGCTTCAACCTAGTTATGTCTGCGCTACCGGGAGCTCTTCCGCCCTCGGTGCGCTGTTCCATCTACGCAGATGATCTGGCTGTCTATGCCGCGGGGACGAGTCCCCCCCTCGTGGAGAGGCAAGTCCAACTCGCGGTCAATCGGGTTGAACGCTGGGCGTCGTCGGTGGGCCTTACGTTGTCTTCCCCGAAGACTTCGTGTGTGGCCTTCCTTCCGTCGAGGAGACGGGGATCCGGCGCCATCCCGGCCTTTAACCTTACACTCGGGGGTCAGCCTCTGGCCCTCGTTCCATCAGTACTCTTCTTGGGTATGGTTTTCGACAGCCGTTTGAGCTGGGTTCCCCACCTTCGCCGGCTGCGCGAGTCCGCGAGACGTACCCTGGATTTGCTGGGGCATCTGTCGCATACTACATGGGGCGCGGATAGGCGGACGCTCCTCCGTTTGTACGTGTCCCTGGTACAGTCCAAATTAGACTATGGGAGTGTGGTGTATGGCTCCGCCTCCCGCACGGCCCTTCGGATACTGGATCCGGTCCTCTCTAGAGGACTGCGCATGTCATCTGGCGCCTTCCGCTCCTCTCCGGTTGATAGTCTGCAGGTTGAGTGCGACATCCCTCCCTTGGAGGATCGGAGGTCGTTCCTCATTGCTAAACACTATCTCCGGATCCTCCGTCTTCCCACCTCTCCTCTGTTCCAGGTGGTTGAGAGGGCGTTCTGCCGGGATGGGGGTTGGTATTTCACCGACACGGTGACCTCCCTCCTCGATGGTATGGGCACTCCCCCTCCATCCGTTATACCGGTCTCTTTCAGGGTGTTGCACCTTGGGAGAGCACCCCTGTTGCGTGCTGTAGGGCGTTGCGCCCCGTTCGCAGGACCGAGTCGGACTCTGCCTTGCTTCGGTCTCTGTTCCTTCAGCATGCGGCGTGTCACTCTGCATGTGTTGCGATCTTCACGGATGGCTCGAGGTCGTCGGGGGGCGTTGGATCCGCGGCTGTTCCCCAGTCGTCTGTCCTTGCTCCCCGATGTACCCGTCTCCCTGATGAGGCTTCCGTTTTTACGGCGGAGCTCTATGCCATTCTGAGCGCTCTGGAGGTGGTGCGGGAGCATCCGGATGGGTCGTTCGTCATCCATTCGGATTCCCGCAGTGCCCTGGATGGCCTGGAGTGTTTTGACTCTGTCCACCCGCTGGTCCGACGAATCCAGCTACTGTACCATACTCTTGTCGCTTTCGGTGGCAAGGAGGTGGTATTTTGCTGGGTCCCAGCACATGTTAACGTGGCTGGAAATGAGGCTGCCGATCGAGCTGCCCGTTCCGCGTGCCGACTGCAGGTTTCACCTGTGTCCCTCCCTTTTTCTGATTATATCCCTGGCTTCCGTAGGTTTTTGCGCTCCCGGTGGCAGAGTCGCTGGGATGGCGCTACGGATAACAAACTTTGCAAGATTAAACCCAAGTTGGGATGTTGGGCCTCTTCCTTCCATCGGTCGCGCCATAAGGAGGTGGCTCTGGCCCGCCTCCGTATTGGCCACACCCACCTGACCCATGGCTATTTGATGGCCGGGGATCGGGTGCCCCGATGTCCCAATTGTGACGTCCTACTTACAGTTGCCCACCTCCTGGTGGAGTGTCCGCTTTACTCTGCGCTGCGCGCAGAGTATTTTCCCTTTTTGGAGAGCGTCGGGCTTTGTGATAGGCTTGGCGCTCTTCTGTCTGAAGGTCCCTACTTTTCGATAACCGGGTTGTTCTCCTTCCTCTTTCGCTCCCGACTTCTTTACCGGCTGTGACCCCACTATGATCTTTTGCTTTTCCCCCACCTCCTCCTCCTCCTCCCCCGTCTATTGTTCATTTCCATTAGTTGTTCCATACTCTTCGTTCTGTGTTCGCTCTGCTATCCACCTTTCTTTTGGTGGCCATGAGCGGTCATTCTTTGAAACAAAAAAAAAAAAAAAAAAAAAATATATATATATATATATATATATATATACATATACATATACACACGGGGTGTTTCAGGTTGACCCTAGAAATATGGAAATTGGCGGTATACATGACATGAACAAATTGAACATGTAGAACCTATCTTGTATAGTATTGTGCGTAAACAACAATAACAATAAAACAACATATTATATGATACTTCGTCGCTTCTGATAGGGTCGACCTGAAACATTGAATCACAATTAAAAACGTGAAATGAATGAATGATGCAAACCCACAAACGGAAAAAAAAAATTATTCCAAAGTCTTTCGTGTATTCAGAAGTACACCTCGTCAGGGAATCGAGGGCGTACGAGGTGTACTTCTGAATCAGGGAGTACCAGGTGTACTTCTGAATACACGAAAGGCCTTTGAATAATTTTTCTTTTTCTTTGTGTGTTTGCATCATTTGCATCATATATATATATATATAAAAGAAACTGAGCGTGCCCAATAGTATTGTTTTATATTAAACATTTTTTAAATGTAAATCCTTGTCATTTTATTATATAACCAACATTTTCACTACCTAATGTTTTGTTCACTGTAATGGCGTTGTAAGATTATTTATACATATATAATGGTATTATTCTACAGGGTGCCCATAAAGTCACGCATCATAAGAAAATACATTTATATATTTGTTCGAAATGATTCCCACCAATCTCAAAACATGTTTGTAAACTAAAATGCAGGTTTCTTTGAATGTTCCTCAACATATTTGGCCTGATGGAGACAAATAAATAGACATTGCTTGTGTTCCTATGACGCGTGACTTTATGGACACCCTGTATATTATACTTTATTTTTAGAAATGAAATAATTATTATGCGTAACTAATATTTGCATTACCTACTGTTTTGTTCACTTCGGGTGTTGTAATATGTATTATGCGTATATAAAAGTATTATTTTAGATTAAACGTTTTTGAAAGCAAATTTATAAATGTCTTTTTTAAAGGTTTTAAGTGCCGAAACATCCGGGCTCTACTTAAGTTACTTATAATTTAAAAAATATCAAACCTATGATTTTATTTCGGGGGAGGGAGATGAAGCCCCCATAGCCCCCCTGTCTACGTCCGTGTGTATATATAATATATAATATACTGTGTATATAAGTTATATCATACTCAAGAGAAAGTAATTTATTAAGAGTTAACTATTCACTTTATCAGTATATTTAAAATTTGACAAAACCTATGTGAATAAAAATTTCACTCTAGCGGTGAATGTCCATTTACACTGTTAATAATTTACACTTCCACCCAAACTTCTTTGATGTTTGGTCTGAATATTTAAAACGCTCGTTTATTATTTGCCATCTCTATTCCTCGCTCGTCTTTGCTGGTCCATTATTTTGAGTGATGAAACACACACACACACACAGTATATATATTATATATATATATATATATATATATATATATATATATATATATATATATATATATATATATATATACAGGGTGGGCCAAAAGTCTGGATCCATAGGAAAATATATTTTAATACATAAATTACAACAAATGGTAAATACTTAAAATGAATATCAACTTTAACTCGTAAATGCGTATCCGTGATACTGTACAGTAGTTCGTACTCCAGTATAAATACTCAAATACTTTTTTTATTTCAGCCCAGAAATGGCTTCGAATCTAACAACACAAGACCGGGTAGAACTTGTGCTCATGTACGCAAGACTGGGTAGAACTTGTGCCTGATAAGCATCCAGTAACACATGCGACTGTTGGCAAGTTGTTTAAACGTTTCAAAGAAACAGGAAGTGTACTGTACATGATCGACGGCGTTCTGGTCGTCCAAAAACTGCAACTGATGAAAATACCTCTGCAATGGTATGTGAAACTTTAACGAATAGTCCAGTAAAGTCAACAAGAAGATTACACTGCCCAACAAAAAAAAATTTTTGCTGCTGATTTAATTCTAAGACCTGTTTCTGGATAATATTGATGTGCTGATTTCAAAAATCACCTTAGATTTTGTCCATCACATCAGGTTTTCGTGCAATGCAATATGCCTATTTTGGGTGATCCATGAAGGGCGCTTATCAAAATTGATGATTTTTGAGACCTGTTAACAGCTGTTTTGCTGTTAAAATTTTATCTGTGGAATACGCAAATCTGTGCATTAAATCTAAAGGTCATGTACAACATATTAAAATCTTGGGTATCTGTGATTTCCCCAGGTGTGAGCGTGACGTCATGATCTGAGAGAGATTTCCCATTGGCGGAGTGAGAGCAGCCGGTTCCGCTAGTGACGTTACTTGTAAACTTTCAGCAGTGGGGTTGCAACATGAGCATTAAAGTTCACTATCTCAACAGTCATCTGGATAAATTTCCAGAAAATCTTGGTGATGTTAGTGAAGAGCAAGGTGAAAGGTTCCACCAAGATATCAAAGTGATGGAAGAACGATACCAAGGAAGATGGGATACCCATATGATGGCTGACTACTGCTGGAGCCTGCAAAGAGATTGTCTTGACATCTCTCATTCTAGGAAGTCCTATAAGAGAAAATTTATCAGCACTGAAAAGTAAGAAAACAAGAAAAAGACAATGTTAAGAAAACTGGTCCCGTGCTTGCTTTAATATGGATTCATTTTTTGCTTATTTAAACACTTTTAATCACTTTATGTGTCAATATTACCATTGTATATTAAAGTTCACTCCCTGCACAATTGTTTACTTTTCCATGCTGATTCTGAGTATGTAAAAACTTATTTTTTGAAAAGAAAAAAAATTGGGCATAACCCTGCCAAAATGCGATATCTCCAAAATATCCGTATTTGATTGCTCGAAAACCTGACGTGATAGGCAAAAACTAAGGTGATTTTTTAAATCAGCACACCAAAGTTACCTAAAAACAGGTGTTAGAATTAAATCAGCAAAATTGGTGTTGGGCAGTGTTATCAAATGAAACACGCATCTCGAGAACTTCAATTCGAAGAATTATTAAAAATCATAAATTCCATCCCTAAGTGTCTCGATGTCAGAGGCCGCCAATTTGAGCATTTGTTATAATTTGTTGTTTATACTGGAGTACGAACCACTGTACAGTATCACGGATACGCATTTACGAGTTAAAGTTGATATTCATTTTAAGTATTTACCATTTGTTGTAATTTATGTATTAAAATAAATATTTTCCTTTGGATCCAGACTTTTGGCCCACCCTGTATATATATATATATATATATATATTATATATATATATATATATATATATATATATATATTGTATTGACATTGTATTGATAAGAAAGAGATAAATATAGAGGGCTTCAACTTACTAAGAGCGGATAGAACAACGAGACGTAAAGGTGGCTGTGCTATATGCAGTATGTAAATGAACGTCATATGACAGACGATAATAAGTAAATCAAACAGCTTTGTGGAACTCCGAGGAGTGGGAAAAGAAAAACTAAACGTGATACTGATAGTCATCTATAGATCTCCAAACACCCCAACCGAAAAATTCTCGGAAGCCATTGATGATATCAGAAAGCTAATAAAGGCCATAAACCCTCCATCCCCCCAATATAATGAATGATCTGCGGAGACTTTAATTTTCCATTTATAAAATACAAAAAGGTGGATAGGAATAATATAATATATATATATATATATATATATATATATATATATATATATATATATATACCAGGACAAGGGGGTCAGAAGAGAAGACCAGGAGCAAGCAAAAATGTTAATGGCTCTCACAAATGAGTTTGAGTTTATGCTGACTTATCTCCTGTCTAGATCTGGTATTCACGAATAACACGAACTTGATTGCTGATATAAAAATAACCACAACTTAATCGAGATATCAACAAATATGACATTAAAAGACAATACACATATTGAGGAAAGAAGCAGATTTGGGACCTTTAACTTAAACTCCAAGACTATAAATTGGGAAGCAATCAGATCGCACATGGCCCAAATAGAGTGGAGAACAGTTTTAGAGAATAAAACAACTGAAGAAATGCTAACAACCTTGAAAGAAAAAACGCTGAGAATTTTAGAAAAATATGCTCCGAAATCACAGCCAAAAGGAAAGAGGTGAGGTGGTGGTGGTGGTTAGAGAGGCAAAAGAGAATAATATTCCACAAAAGAAAGAGGGTGGAGGCGAAGTTAGCCAACTGCGGAGATAATGCCAGGAAAGTAATACGAGAAAAACTGGAGGGTATCGATAGGGAAATACAAGCCCTGATTAAGGATCATAGAGAGAGGGAAGAGGAAAAGGCGGTAGAAGCAATAAAGGAAAATCCAAAATACTTCTATAGCTATGCGAAAAGGAAAACAAAAATGCGCGCCGCTATTGGGCCCTTAAGGAAGAGAAATAATGAACTCGCCGACGATCCAAAAGAAATATCTGAGACATTGAGAGCCCAGTATGAATCAGTTTTCAGTACCCGAAAAAGTGACAAAGCGATACCTGACATAGATGCATTCTTTGAAGAGAAATTGCAAGGAGAGTGTATAACAGACTTTGATTTTACCCCAGAAGATGTAGCGAGGGCTATAGGACAAATGAAACGACATTCAGCAGCAGGTCCGGACAACTGGTACGCATTATTGATTAAAAACTGTAAAAGTGAAATAGCTAGACCTTTATACTGGATATGGAGAAGATCCCTAGACACTGGGGAAATACTGAGCATCTTGAAAAGAGAAGCATTGTCCCTATATATAAAGGAGGGGACAGATCTCAAGCAAAGAACTATAGACCAGTGTCATTGACGTCCCACATCACCAAAGTATTTGAAAGAAGAAAAAATTTATTTCTTGGAGACACTGGAAAGATTCAACGAAAATCAGTACGGATTCTGATCAGGTAGATCATTAGGGTGTATCATGCTCATTGAAACGCGAATTTCGAGATTGGCAGTATGTATTCCTATGTAAAATTAAATTTTGGGTGGGGTTTGTTTTCTTGAACTTTTGCTAAATATCACGTTTAAGTGTTCAAATTTCCACTTTTTCGTTTTCTGGTTATGTACAGAACAGCTGTGCAGGACATACACTATAGTACAAATGTAACAGACCGGTTTCTTACCAAACAAAACCCTGTAACAGCTGTTATAGGCTACTAGAGCTTCACTGTGATAATTTTCTATGTTTCAGATACAAAGCTTGGTGAAGATTATGTAGCCACCATGGCTAAGGAAGGACGAAAGACCAGAAAAAGTTCTGGTTCAAAGCTGAGTGATCTGGTGGGTCCAGGCAAGCAGTTATTTCCCACAGAAGTTCCAACCTGGAGAGCTGTGTTTCAGAGAGGAATCCCTCTCCAGTAAGAGAAGCTGCTTCTAGATGATATGAAGAGAGCTCAGTACCCTCTGCAAGATTTGGCTAAGGACGTGGCATCACTGGTACTGACACAGTGGCGCAAAAGCAATGCCAAGTTCACTCCTCCTGTGATCATTCAAGAGATCCATTGCCAGGAAGATTCTTGTCAGGTGGAATGAAATGACTGACCTAGTGAATGTCAGAGTGAAGGCTGCAAAGAGAGAGAAGAGAATATCTGAACTTGATACATTGTTTGACATAACCAGCAGACATAATATCACTCTGTGGAACTGAAGCATCCGGCTGCTCTGGCTGTGCTGCTAGAATTCATGTCAACTGTGACTGTCCTCTGCCTCAGAAGATTCCAAAGCTAGAGCTAGAGTGGCTCCATTACCAGAGGATCAAAACCTCAGAAGTTTCTGGCTTCCGGATGGCATCTGTTGACGTGAAGGAAACCGTGAAGCAGGTGAAGGCTGCTAAGAGGAAGGAGGAAGAACAGAAGGCAGCTGAGAAGAGAAACAGAAAAGAGGAAGAAGAAAAGGAGCTACTGCTTAGAGCTGATAATGGTGGTGATGATGAAGATGAGGTGACTTCCTTGCAAGAGTCTCCAGGCAGAGCAGCTCCTACTGCTGACACAGATTTTTCCAGTACTGCACCAGGCACAAGCTCCAGTGTCAACACTGGCAAAGTCTCCACTTCTGCCAGGAGGAACTACATGGATATCTAAAGCACTGCTGCGGCTGCAGTCAGGTTCAAGGTGGCAAACACTCCTGCAGCAGCCATTGCAACTGGTTTCTTGCAAGATCTCATCAAAGCTGGCCATCTATCTGCTGATAAGGCATATCTAGCTGTTGACAAGATGAAGATGTGGAGGGGCAAGGAGTCTGTAATAGGTTCCTCGGTGGAGACCCTGGAGAAAAGGACAGAGGGAGAGGAGATCAAAGGAATTTTCTTTGATGAAAAACAAGATAAGAAGACAAAGATCATGAGGTACAATGAAGAAACTGGCTGCTTCCATCCTGATATTACAACTGAAGAGCACTAGTGTTACCTGGAACCTGAGGGGAAATATCTCTTCCATTGGACACCAAAGAACCTGAAGGAAATGAAAAACCTGCACTGAAGATAGCTCAGGCTCTGTTTGAGTGGATTAGTACTCATGGTGCTAAAGATACTATTGTGGTCCTTGGTGGTGACTCCACAAACACAGAACCTGATGGAGGAGCCATCACTCATTTGGAGAGACTGCTAGGTCACAAGTGTCACTGGCTGATATGTCAGTTGCATATTAATGAACTCAGCTCAGGCACATGATCATCACGCTTGATGGTCCTACACGCACGTCGCACAAGTCTGGGTTAGTGGGCCAATAGGAAAACGTTTGGAGAAGATCAATGACACACCTGTCAACTTTAGCTTCAAGGCTCTGCCAGGAGAAGATAATATAATTGAACTGCCAGAAGACATTGTACAGAACCTTAGCACTGACCAGAAGAACTGCTACTACTGATCAAAGCTCTCAAGACAGGAGATTTGAGCAAGGAAGTTGCTGGTCTGAAGTGTGGCCCACTGAATCAGTCACGCTGGCTGACTACAGGTGAGGCTTTGTTGATGCTGTGGATGAGGCAGCATGGTCTGAAGGGGGAGGTGTTGAAGAAGCTGGAGGTGCTACTGAAGTTCTGCCTGGACTTCTACTTCAAGATGTATTTTGAGATCAAGGTGAAGCACCACATAAGGTATGGACCTCACCATATTGTGACCGCTCTGGGACTGCTGAGAAGCCAGACCTCTGAAGTCAGGAACATAATCACTCGTGTGATAGTTCGTGGAGCATATCATGCTCACAGTGAGAACCTCATTGCCTCTCTCCTGTGCAGTGAGGATGAGGATGAGAGGGCATGGGGAGTTGAGATGATCAAGAAGATCAGAGGTAAGTCTGAGTATGGAGACATGAGTCTGAGAACTCATAGAAACCCTACACTGAATTTTGATGCCACTTCTCCAATTATTCTGATTAAATGGGATAAGGAGAAACTGTATGAGCCACTCTTCACTTGTAAGATGTCAAGAGAAGTTGAGGAGCTTCTCAGGTCTCCACTTGAAGTTGAGAACTTCTCAGTTCACACTCAAAGCTGTGAAAGAGCAGTCCAGGAAGTTTCAGCTGCAGCTCATGCAGTGTATGGGCAAGAGAGAAGAGATGGTTTTGTTCGTGCTAGGATCGATCACAGAGAATTGTTGCCAGTTTTCAAGTCAAAGCAAGACATTATGAACATGTTTTAGATCTCTACAAGACCTGCTAGACAAATGAAGATGCTTTCAGAAGAAAAAATCTCGAAACATTCAGTTGACCAGCATATTATTACAAGCTGGGGGTGGAGGAGAGACTTATACAAATATTAAAGAATTGCAATTGCAAAAAAAAGGTTGAACGTCACAGCAGCTTGCGGAAAGGTGGAGGCAGCTGTCATCACACAGTGATGCCGAAAATAAAATAAATAAAAATTGGTGAGGTTTTCTATAAAAAAGAAAATGCAAGACCAAGAAAGAAGAACAAAAAGATTCTGCCTGATAAAGAGAACAGCCGCAAAATGCGGTGTATAGGAGTCTAAAAATAATACAATTCCTTAGTTTTGGGCCATTTTGGGTGATTTTGGTTATTTTAGGGGTTATGAACCACTTTGGCTGATCTTAAATGGGTCCAAGCCTGCCCCAAGAAATGCTTAAGGGTGTATGTGAACAATATGGAACATATGGAGGTCATTTGAGGCTACCAAGTCTGAAATTGGCCAAAAATCTTATTTTTCGACAAAAAAGTGCGATTTTAAACCCTTAAATGCGATTTTTCGCAAAAGTTGCAAAAGACGAACCCCTCTTAAAATTCATTTTTACATAGGAATACATACTGCTAATCTTGAAATTCCAAGTTTTCAATATTCGACCTGAGCATGATACACCCTATGGATCATGCCTATCACAACTAATAGAGCACTATAACAATATCCTAGATGCACTGGAAGGCAAGGTATATCATCATCAGAATCTGAAGTACGCAGCTCAGTACTACAAGGGACAGTATTGGCCCCACTCCTGTTCATTATCATGCTAACAGACATAGACAGCGGAGCAAACAGCAACAGTATAGTAACATCCTTTGCAGACGATACAAAGATCAGCAGAAAAATCAACGCTGTAAATGAAGTGGAGGCCTTGCAGAGGGACACGAACAAAATATACAAGTGGTCAGAAGACAACGACATGACATTTAACACCGAGAAATTTCAGCTCTTGAGATATGGTAGAAAAGAGAAACTTAAACAGACTGCATATTATGCTCCAGATAGACAGGAAATTCAGAGAAGCACGAAAGCGATCGATCTGGGGTTGGGGTAATAATGACCGATGATGCGAAATTCGAAACACAAAATCAGGTAGCGATAAATAAAGCAAAAAGAGTCGCGGGACAGGTACCTTGAACGTTCAAAAGAAGGGACAGGACAGTAATGATTCCCCTGCTAAAAACACTGATTATACCAAAACTTGAATACTGCTGTTTTGACGTCCCCATATAAAAAAGAAGAAACTAATAAACTAGAAGAAACTCAAACACATTTCACAGCAAAGATTGATGGCTGCAAAGAACTCAACTACTGGGAAAGACTACATAAACTAAATCTGTACTCCCTGGAAACTGGAAAGAAGAAGAGAGGTACACCATAATCTACGAATGGAAAATGATCGAAAAACTGGTACCAAACCTCAAACTAAACCCAATTACCATTTAAACAACACTGGAAAATAGGAAAGGCAGGATGTGTAGTGTTCCCAAATTAAAGGGCCGACAAGGGACCTCCTCAACACTGAAGGAAAATAGCTTGGTTGTCAGGGGGCCAAGACTTTTTAACCAGTTTCCAAAGGACCTCAGAAACGTTACAGGGGTCAAAGTTGAAGTCTTCAAGAGAAGACTAGATGCTTGGCTCAGGACTGTACCAGATGAGCCGGGTGTACCTGGCTATGTACGGTGGAGAGCGCAAGAAAGCAACTTGCTCCTCCACCAAGCCAGACCTAGAGGCGGGGTCACCAGCTTGACCTTCGTGTGAAGAGAGACCAACGCACCGAACAGCAACGAGTTTAAGTAGGTTATAGCTAACTAATACGAAATTTCTTTGAATATATAAAATTTGAAGATGAGTGTTTGTTTTGCTTTGTGTAATGAATATATTTGTATATGAAAATGAGTAAATGTTTTTTCGTATTATATATATATATACAGGGTGGCCCAAAAAAAATGGCACCAATTTTGAGAAGTGATATCTCAATAACCATTGTAGCTAGGGACTTAAAAAAAAACCAAATGAAAGATAATTATTTTCTCTTTAAATACTTATTCTATGGCTTGATGGTTATAAGCCCATATAATGCCCAAAATTGGCTTCCAAAAAAAATATACAAAAAAAGTTGCGCATTTATATTTATTCCTTGATCCTAATTTTAAATGAAATTTTTCTATTCCAGACCCCTCAAGATGGGATTGAGAGAATCTGATAAGAACATTATACAAGCACTACGTGAAGAAAAAGGATATTCATTAAACAGAATCCTTTACGAATTTCCAAATAGAAATTGGAAAAAAAGAACTGTGGCACATTTTTTACAAAAAAATTAAAGAAACCGGCAGCAGTCAACGGCGTCCGGGAAGTGGTCGACCAAAAGTATTATAACGCCAGAAAACATTGAAAAAGTAAATGAAATGGTTTTAAGTCAAGAGGAACAACCGGGAACAAGTAAAAGTGAACGTGAAGTTGCGAAAGAAGAAACCGGGATTTCACGTTCATCAGTACAGCGAATAATTCGAAAAGATCTTGGGTTGAAAACATTTAAGAGGGTGAAGGTTACTGCTTTATCGGAGCCTGTGAAAGAAAGACGTTTCCATCGATGTAAAAATCTATTGCGAAGATTTCGGTCAAATGAGTCTGTGAAAAATTTGGTTTTCTGATGAGAAACGATTTACGGTCGAAACACCACGAAATACCCAAAATGATCGGGTTCGTGCAGCAGTGGCGAAAAAACTCATGTTGACCCAAAACGACCTGGCTATGTACGGTGAGAGCGCAAGAAAGCAACTGCTCCTCCACCAAGCCAGACCTAGAGGCGGGGTCACCAGCTTGACCTTCGTGTGAAGAGAGACCAACGCACCGAACAGCAACGAGTTTAAGTAGGTTATAGCTAACTAATACGAAATTTCTTTGAATATATAAAATTTGAAGATGAGTGTTTGTTTTGCTTTGTGTAATGAATATATTTGTATATGAAAATGAGTAAATGTTTTTTCGTATTAATATATATACAGGGTGGCCCAAAAAAAATGGCACCAATTTTGAGAAGTGATATCTCAATAACCATTGTAGCTAGGGACTTAAAAAAAAACCAAATGAAAGATAATTATTTTCTCTTTAAATACTTATTCTATGGCTTGATGGTTATAAGCCCATATAATGCCCAAAATTGGCTTCCAAAAAAATATACAAAAAAAGTTGCGCATTTATATTTATTCCTTGATCCTAATTTTAAATGAAATTTTTCTATTCCAGACCCCTCAAGATGGGATTGAGAGAATCTGATAAGAACATTATACAAGCACTACGTGAAGAAAAAGGATATTCATTAAACAGAATCCTTTACGAATTTCCAAATAGAAATTGGAAAAAAAGAACTGGCACATTTTTTACAAAAAAATTAAAGAAACCGGCAGCAGTCAACGGCGTCCGGGAAGTGGTCGACCAAAAAGTATTATAACGCCAGAAAACATTGAAAAAGTAAATGAAATGGTTTTAAGTCAAGAGGACAACCGGGAACAAGTAAAAGTGAACGTGAAGTTGCGAAAGAAACCGGATTTCACGTTCATCAGTACAGCGAATAATTCGAAAAGATCTTGGGTTGAAAACATTTAAGAGGGTGAAGGTTACTGCTTTATCGGAGCCTGTGAAAGAAAGACGTTTCCATCGATGTAAAAATCTATTGCGAAGATTTCGGTCAAATGAGTCTGTGAAAAAATTTGGTTTTCTGATGAGAAACGATTTACGGTCGAAACACCACGAAATACCCAAAATGATCGGGTTCGTGCAGCAGTGGCGACAAAAACTCATGTTGACCCAAAACGACTTTTGCGTGAAAAAAAACACTTTTCAGATTCGATAATGGTTCCCTTGCAGCGTCATCTGAGAACAAAACATCCATCATTTTTATTCAGGAGGCGTTAAAATTAACTCAATTTACTACATTTGTAATGACATTTTGTCTCCAATGTTGT
Source organism: Bathynomus jamesi (assembly GCA_023014485.1). NCBI lineage: Eukaryota > Metazoa > Arthropoda > Malacostraca > Isopoda > Cirolanidae > Bathynomus > Bathynomus jamesi. The sequence continues at coordinate 133,314 of JAJOZX010005195.1, forward strand.
CAGAGATCAAGGAGACGAGCACTGATTTTGTGTTCATGCAAGATGGAGCCCCATCTCATACAGCCAAGGAAACAATACATTTCTCAATAATAATTGTCCTGGTTTTATCGAACCAAATAATTAATTGGCCACCATGCAGCCCAGATCTAAACCCCATTGACTACTTTGTGTGGTTCTGCCTTAGAGAAGAAGTCTACCATGGTCAGAAAATCCGTGATGTGAACCATCTTCGTGAACGAATTCAGGCTGCATGGAAACTCTCTCACAAGTGACGATCTCAAAGGCAATTCAAAATGGAGGGCGAGATTACAGGCTGTGGTTGACCATAATGGAGGGCAGATTGAGCCATTTATTGAAAATTAGGTTTAACTTAAAACCACAGAACTTCGTTTAAAGACCGTAAATTAGAAGATAATTAATTAGAAAAAAATAAAAGGAATAAATATAAATGCGCAACCTTTTTTGTATATTTTTCTTATAAGCCAATTTTTGGCATTACATGGGTTTATAACCATCAAGCTATTGAATAAGTATTTAAAGAGAAAAGAATTATCTTTCATTTGGTTGTTTTTAAAATCCCTACTGCAATGGTTATTGAGATATCACTTCTGAAAATTGGTGCCATTTTTTTTGGGCCACCCTGTATATATGATGATTACAAATTCACAAATGATCATCCCGATTTTAAACATTTATTATGAAAAAACTAACAAAGCTACAGCGAAAAGCAAGATATACAAATAAAGAATATTTCAGGAATTTTATTTGTAATATTGAAAATATCAGAGACAACCCTTTTAAGGTTGTGCTTTGTGCTCTTACCGCTGAGAAAGGGTACGGTCCATTCTTCTTTGCTGAACAAACAATTAACGGTATCATTTACCGCGATATGCTACAGCTGTGGCTGGTGCCCCAGCTGCTAGAGCCGAGGATAAAGCTGATATGTGGTTTCAGCAGAATGGTGCGCCAGTCTAGGGTGTCAATTTGGGAGGTGAAAATTAATTTTGCCAATTCCTTCATGAGGGGTTTTAAAAATATGTTTTTGGATGTGAAGAATTCAAATCTGCTATATTTTTGTGATTGCTCAACACTTAGCTTGGTAAATCTACGTTTGATTAAAAAAGCACATAAATTGCTCTCGGAAAACAACATTTATTAATTTTAGCTTCTCAAAATGTCAGGTAATGCTATAAAAATTTTAGTTTCTCTGCATAAAACATATCCTAGTAATCATAAAACATATCCTTGTAATCATAAAACAACATTAGAAAGTAATGACATCAGTAAAAAAAATATTTAAACAAGTTTCAAGTAGTCTTGCTTTGATTCGTTCTTGGACATCAGCCGCCGACTTGCTTCTTGGCCTCTGATATACTGTAGCCCTCACGTTTCTCATGTGTATACACCCTGCCTGCTGCCTCTGTGACTTGTTTCACACACCTCTCTATTGACTGAGCATGACAGGGCCACTGTGGAACTTGCATAGGCTTGTCAAAGAACTTCTTTACTTCCGCTGTAGTCAGTTTACATGTCAAAGGAGGTTCAAATACCCCGTCAGACCAGTCTGTCAGCTCCAACACGGAAGAAGCACTGGGGTTGATGGAAGGTGTCTTCCTGGGACGTACAGAAAGATCTCCAAGTGTGTCATCATCTCCACCCCTCATGTCAACAATCTTTTCGACACCAGCTCTCCTCTCCTCACTGTCATCTGAGCACAAGAGTGTCTGGATTATCATTTCGCTGAATGCATACCATGCTGAGTGCTTGATGGTTGGCAAAACAGCATCCACTACAGCCTTCTTTTGCAGCCTAACTAGCCGCAGCTGAAACAAGATGTGGCGTGGGCCTTCCACCCAAGAGTGTTTTACTTTGATGTTGAACCAACAGGGGTAGTACACACCAACAATGTATTCCACTATCAGTCTTAAGTTGTTGAGGGTTTTGCCTTTAAGGCCATGTTTTGAAACCCATATGCGACAAAGCCTGTTTGCTGTTGTCAACCACCTTGAATGGCTCACTGGACCAATTTCAAGAAGGGCCAGATCTGTGGGAAGTTCTCCTGTCCTTATGGCCTGTGTGATCCTATACCCGTACGCTTGATCAGTAGAGAGATCCTTTACGACATTGTCACTCAGTGAAGTAAGAGGCTCTCCAATTGAGAGTTTGGTGAATGAAGGATCAATTTCAAGTTCGGTTGCAGTGTCTAGCATCTTGCCAATGTTACCTGTCCACTTGTTGTTAGACAAGGTCTTCCCATCCAGTGCTGTGATCAAGTGTCGCAGGGGTAACTCGTTAGTGTGGAGGGCACAAACCAACCAGATCAGCTTACGGCAAAGCTTGACCTCTACCCAATGCATGGGACCACCCTCCCAGCCAGTGTTAACATTTGTAGAATCACCTCCAATGGCCTGCAGGCTTTTATCAATGCCCTTCTTCTTCATGAAATCTACAAGATTATCAGCAATAACTTCAGCAGGTTTTTTTCTCGTTGAGCCTTTCTCAGGAGTGAAGTGGTAGATATCTTCCACCTGGCTCACTGCACACAGAATAATGCTCTTCTTTGATGATGCTGGGGAACTGACTATCTGAATTGTCTGCTTTCAGCATAACTTTAGTTGTATTTTGACGGCCGTCAAAGAAGATGCAGTCAATTTCACCCTTCTTACAAAGATCATCAAATTCCTGATCCAGGGATCTCATAACTTTTCTTGGGCCCTCTTGACTTTATTGTGATCAACTACAAGTCTCTTGTCTTCTTCAGTGATCAAGCCAGCATCCATAAAGGCAGCAGTGGTGATGGTAGCTGTGGCACGCAGGCCAACACCATATCTGATGCTATGCATAGCAACATTAGGTATTTCTAATGTGTTGTACTCTGGCTTTTTATTGGAAGTTGAAGACGTGCTTGGTATTTCTAATGTCACTTCATAACTTCCATCCTTTCCATCTTGAGCATCAGCTATTTGTTCTTCATTTTCATCATCAGAGAAAATTATTTCATTTGATGGCATTGAAACATCCTGCTTACTTGTCTGCTTATATTCAGCAAGCCTTCTTCTTTCGTCTTCTTGCCGCTTCTGCTTTTTGACTTGTCTGTTGTGCTCAGGTTGATCTGGCAAGCCAATCTGATGTGGTCCAATAGAACCAGACTTGTATCTCTGACCTTTAATGAAAGCAAGTTCCTTCACAGGGATCTTCATCTCCCTAGGGCATGTACAGTTAATGTGAGTTTCGTTTTTGCAACCAGCATCTGCAAGGCAGCCAAATTCAGAGCAGAGAACAATTTTACACTTGCAACTGAGGATGTCAAAAAGCTTGTCAAGTTTTGCAATGAAAGCCTCTTTGACATGTAGCTTTCCTCTCCCAAGAGATATGTTTTTGGCCTGCTCCCAGCTCTCTTGGATCTTGTTTAAGATTGTGACTCGTGAATTTACAACGGGGGCTACAAAAGAACTGTTTGCTGTTCCCACTTTTCAAGCACTTTAGGGTAAATGTCCTTTGCAAGACTGGCTGCTGGGTAGTTTCTCACATCCTCACCACTTTGTTCTCTTAGCAGTAGCCCATATTTCAGAACGTCTCGCAGAGTTGGGAGTTCAGAGGGCAACAACTCTCTACCAGTTCCAATTAGGTTGCTCATATGTGTGAATGTCCCCAGTCTTGTCCTCCTTTTAGAAGCCATTGTAGGTCAATTCCCACTGGTTAGGATGGTAGCATTGACGGACAAGTAATCTTCAGCACACTGATGAATATGTTTCAACCTGTGAAATAAGCAAAAACAGCAGTGCATTATATATACAGCATATATAATTATTAATATAATAATTATTATATAATTCCACAAAAAAGTCAAAAAAGTCACTATTTTTATGTAGCTTCTTACCAAGCAAAACTAAATTATATTAAATTAACAAAAATATCTTTAGAATTCCTAAGTCATGCTGCAACTTTTTAGCACCCCTCATATTTGGAATTTGAAAGTTGAAAAATTCGACACACCCTAGTGCGCCACCCCATTTCCACAATGAGGTTACAACATTCGTGAATGAGCAATTGCCTGATCGTTGGATCGAGCGTTGGGGATGCCCAGTCCTTGGCCGGCTCGTTCGCCCGATATAACCCCCCTTGTCTTCTCCCTCATGGGACTATGTCAAAAATGAAGTTTTTGTTCCATCAAAAGTTAGAAAAGTTTAGTATGATCATGGCCGTAACTACCTATGAGGTCACCGAGGTCCGGAACTCGGTAATTATTTCCTAAAAAAAAAAAAAGAGACTGAACCGTTCTCCGTGCAGCTTTAATAAAAGTATTTTTGCTAACAGGTCCCTTTGTACAGTATTTAATTATAGACAAGGGTTTTGTGTTTAGTGTATAGCTTGGGTTGTGTTTGTAGATGTCATTTTGGTCTGAATTTTGCTCGTCCCGCCGCGCTCGAAAAAAATCTGGACCTCACTAATTTCTAAACCCTAGTTACGGCCCTGAGTATGATATGCTACAAAATGTATGAAGGGAAACAGAATACCACTTTGATGTCTGCAGAGCCACAAAAGGAGCTCATATTGAACTTCAATAGCTTGTAAATAAAACTTGGAGTTCTTCTTTATTTGTTTATCTTGCTTTTCGCTGTAGCTTTGTTAATTTTTTCATAATAAATGTTTAAATTCGGGAAGATCATTTGTAATAACCCAGTATATATATATATATATATATATATATATATATATATATATATATATATATATATATATATATATATATACAAGGGTGTTTGAAAACTTTCTGTACAAATTGTAATGGGGGATAGGCAACACCAAGACAAACCCTTTTCGTCTATAAGTGTATGTCCGCTGACGTCACCATTCGGCGCTAGAGGGCGCCGCTGCAATTGGCTAAAAGGTGAAGTGGGCTAGACTCGCGCTTGCCGCGGGCATTCTTAAATCGGACGTAGTACGCGTAACATGGAGCGCTTCACGACTGCTGAGATGGCTGACATGTATATGGTGTATGGGGCTGCCAATGGAAACGGAAGAGCTGCTGTGAGGTTGTACCAACAGCGCTTCCCAAACAGACGTGTGCCAAACCACCAAACGTTTGCGCATTTGCATCGGCGACTGCGAGAAACTGGAATATTCCATGCAAACATGCATGACACTGGTCGGGAGAGAAACGTGCGCACTCCTGACATGGAAGAAGAAATCCTACGGCGATTTGAGGACAATCCAAGCGCAAGCACGCGAGGTGTTGCACGTATCCTCGGTGTGAACCACGACCTGCACACCTCACAGCAGCTCTTCCGTTTCCATTGGCAGCCCCATACACCATATGCATGTCAGCCATCTCAGCAGTCGTGAAGCGCTCCATGTTACGCGTACTACGTCCGATTTAAGAATGCCCGCGGGAAGCGCGAGTCTAGCCCACTTCACCTTTTAGCCAATTGCAGCGGCGCCCTCTCGCGCCGAATGGTGACGTCAGCGGACATACACTTATAGACGAAAAGGGTTTGTCTTGGTGTTGCCTATCCCCCATTACAATTTGTACAGAAAGTTTTCAAACACCCTTATATATATATATATATATATATATATATATATATATATATATATACTAGAATCGCTGCGCCTTGCGCGAAAAAAAAATCATAGGGGAATACTGGGAGGGGCGAGTGTGTTTCTAAAACCTTCTCTGGTTCTCGCTTAATGTGTATACTAAATTTGGTGCAGATTACACAAGCCGTTCAGGCTTGTAGAAACGAACAGACATCATCATCAATATATATATATATATATATATATATATATATATATATATATATATTATAAAGATGTTCATACCCTGAATGGGTATACGAGTGTGCCGATGTTTTATAAAATAGTATGCCTTTGCTTTCTATCTAAGACAGAACCCGAACAAAATCAATACACGAATTATATTTTTATCCTTGAGGAAGGCACCGAACCAGCTCCTTTGTTTTTGACACCTATCCACCTTGATTGATAACGTCTGTCCATTTATCATTTACATATTTGTTTTCATTGGACAACTGTTATTTTTTATTTCGCCACCAGGATAAAGCTTGACCATTTACATACATAAATATTTTACAGTTGGACTTACGTGTCTTACGTGAAATCTGTGGCTGAGTGATAGGAATAGTTATAACAAAAGTAATAATAACTAGACGCTCACTAAAATGTCATTACTCATTAATAAGTATATTAACAAGTTAAGAACTTGTAACTAGTGTGCATAACTAGTAATTAATTACTAGTAATGTGTTACAAAAATATGAAGTTATAACATACTACTGTCCGCGTATAGGTTATAACTTTTAAATGATTACTATAACAATGGTATAGTATGAATGTGATTTAGTAATAACTTGAGTACTAAACAATGTGACACCCTTACATTGATCGTTGTCACAGTAAAATGAACCCCGGTAAGATTTTTCCTTCTTTTGTACACTGGAACTTGGTTCAGGCAAAACGTGTTTGGTAGAGTGGGTAGAAGATCATTTGTCGATTCATTTGACCTTCCTGAGAGATCATTACGGTTGTGGAGGTCTGATCTGAAAAGACACTTCTCAATACCCTGAACCGGATACGGAAAATACCCATATTCGTTCGTTTGGTGCAGGAGTGACGGGCTTGTGTTCCAGACTTCTCTCAGTGAGTAGTATCTTCCATCGGGATTTTCGATTTTAATCATTTCCAGTATCTACAAGCGTAAATGTATTTTAGTAATGGTAGTGAAACACACACACACACACACACACACACACACACACACACACACACACACACACGTACGTACGTTCGTTTGACTACCCTACAAAACCGCGACATTTTCACTTTCAGTTCCATATTGCTCCATTTACCCAATCTAAAAAACCCTAATAAATTTAACCAAACCTTACTTAACCAAGCCTAACTTTAATTATATCCCAGTTTTATTATGATAAAAGATAGTACTCGTATTTATAAAGATAAACCACTGCAACCCTGCTAATGTCATGATACGCACGTTCTTGTCGAGATGGGTTGTGTGTGTGTGTGTGTGTGTGTGTGTGTGTGTATGTGTGTGTGTGTGTGTCCTAAGATTGTTGCGATTCAGGAGGGAAGACAAAAAAGCCACACACACACACACACACTCTCCTCCTCCCCCTCTCAGGTGTTGTCATAGTAATACTTCTATTTTTTGAAAACCAATGACAGAATAAATATATTGTTCATTGTAGTTTTGGTGGTAATGCTAGGACGACTATGTATTTTATTCATGCATTATTCCTAAATTTAGGGAATAGAGTAGTTAGGTTATTTCACAAACGTGGGATACTTTACTCTCCCTCTCGCTATCTCCCCCTCTCGTCATCCCCCTCTCTTTTCGCTACACCAAAAACGACGATATTACGAGATCAAACCGTGTATATGCAATCGCACAATAGCTGAAATTAATCATCATAATGTAAATGTAACTTGTAAAAGTTAATATCGAATCACGATATGATAAAAAGTATTGCATCATGAATGATCCCAAAATTCGAAGGACTGTAATTCGGCGTGTCAGATTACCATTCAAATAGCATCTAATTTTAAAATGTGATTTGAATCCAGCGACGAAATATATTAAATATATATTAATATATATGTAAAAATTATAATTCTAACATTCATTTTTGCATATAAAGTCCAAACTCTCGTGACACTAACTGTATATAAAATGCAAGTTTGGAAAAAATTTTAATTTTCTTTCTATTTTATTTTTGCTAAGTAATTGATGAATTATTTCTTTTTTAAATTACCTAATCATTTTTTAGATTAAGCTTAATCATGTAATCGTGTTAAATTCTGCAATGTTCATTTTTTATACATTTTCTCTTAGTTGTAAAAGTAAAAGATGAAGTCAACTTGCCAAAACTCTAAATTAACATTTCATTTTAAATTTTAAGCATTTAATTTTGGCTCGTATGCATGTTTAATTTTAATCCATAATAAAATGCATATTTCAATTTCCATTTTTAGTTAACTCGGCAAATCACGATAACATTAGAGCTGTCAATATGCTGTTTAAAAGAAAAATATGACTTCATCTTCAAATATCTTGCTTATCTGGCAGTATGCTGTTACAGCCCAAATTTACATTTACTTTCAAATATTTTGCAAAAAAAAATTCGGCCTATTGAGAATAAAAAACAAAATAGGTAAATATTAAATAATAATGTCACCAAATTATCAGTATATAAACTCTTGTGGTTTTTCAAATTTCATTCTGATCTGACTTAGATCTGTAATATTTTGGAAGCAGTCAGAGGATCTCTTTGTCTTCTCCTTTGAACCCTGCCTTCTCCAGAGAACTTAGTTTTAAAATAGAATAAATAATTAATTTCCCGATACACCAACAAGAATCGGGGAACTGTCAGATAATTTCACAGGCCTGCAATGGTTTTGTTGTTTGAAATATTTTATCACTTGTATAGTAATTTCTGCACGCTGATTCCGAAAATAATATTCATTTTTCGCCATCACGTACAGATTTTTCATAAAATGTCATTTCATATTACATATGTAAGTAATTTTCATTAAAATTGACTCTTTTAAATTTTGATTAAAAACTACTGCCTATAAATGCTTCCAGATCAGCAGTGACGTCATAGCGTCTTCTTGAACATTCGAGAAACGCACCGCTAGTGTATAAGTGATTGACAAGCCACGAGATAAGTCAGTCTGTCTGGTGCGTGCGAGGTTATAGTTCTTTATTATTCAAAGGTGCGCGGTGACTATATTTCTTTTGAAATTTGTTTATTTGTCGCTATGGCAACCAGAGGGTGTGTAAATAGCCCAAACATTTTCTGTTATATTTGTGGAAAATTTACTGTGAAAAAAACAATGTCGAGATATTATAGACCGTCAAGAAAGCATACTATGCGTACTTCGGAATGAAACTTGGGGATCAAGACAAATCATGGGCTCCACATAAAGTTTGCAGTGTTTGTGTCGAACAACTTAGACTGTGGAGTAAAGGTAAAAAGGATTCTTTACTGTTTGGGATTCCAATGGTCTAATGGTCTGGCGTGAGCCTAGAAATCACAGCAATGACTGCTATTTTTGTTCATGTAACGTGCAAGGCTACAATACTAAAAATAAAAAGGAAATTTCTTATCCAAACTTTCAGTCTGCTATAAGACCTGTTGCTCATGGACCAGGTATACCTGTACCTACTAAACCAAATACTCTTGATATAACTTCATCTGATTCGGTGTCTGATGACGATGGAAACGATGATATTGATTGTTTTCAAACCGAAACATCTGGTGAACCCTAATTGTGTACACAAAATGAACTTGTCTCTCCCGAAGGATTCTTCAGAGATTGTGGGATCCAGACTTCGTGCAAAGAACTTGCTTTCTCCCGGGACATCATTTTACTGGTACAGAAATCGAGAAAAAGAATTCATCCAATATTTTTCTCAAGAAAATTCACTGGTATATTGTAACAATGTTTCGGAACTAATACTTAAGCTAGGCGCTTTAGTCTATGACCCAAATAAGTGGAGACTTTTCATTGATTCCTCCAAAAGAAGTCTAAAAGGCGGCGTCCTTCACAACGGTAACTTGTATGTATTTAGCTAAGGTTAAATACAAAGAATACGGTTGGCTACTTTGTAGAAACTTAAAAGTGATTTGTATGTTGTTAGGTCAACAACCAGGTTATACGAAGTTTCCATGTTTTTTGTGTGAATGGGATAGCCGAGCAAGAACTCAACACTGGATAAAAAGGAATGGCCACGCAGTCAACCTGACACCTGGTTCTAAAAACATTCAACGTGAAAGTTTGGTTGACATGAAGAAAGTCCTTTTACCTCCGCTCTGCTTCACATAAAATTGGGTTTGATGAAGCAATTTGTTAAGGTCTTGGACGAAGATGGAGATTGTTTTAAGTATTTGTGTGGTAAATTCGCAACTCTTTTGGAAGCAAAATTGAAAGAAAGAATTTTCGTTGGTCCCCATATTAGAAAACTGACTTTGGATGAACACTTTGAAAGAACAGTGAACAATCTTGAGAAAGAAGTGTGGATTGCTTTTAAAGATGTTATCAGCAAATTTTTGGGGAACAACAAGGACCCAAATTACCAAAGCAATGTGAACAACATGTTAGCTAAATAAGTTCAAAGAGTTGGGTTGTAATATGAGTTTAAAATTGCATTTCTTACATTCACAGTTGGATTACTTCCCTGAGAATCTCGGAGCACTCAACGAAGAACAAGGAGAACGGTTTCACCAAGACATCAAAGAAATGGAGAAGAGATATCAGTGAAGGTGGGACATCAGCATGATGGCTGATTACTGCTGGATACTGAAACGGGATACTCCAGAATTATTACATAAAAGAAAAGGAACAGCACGTACATTCGAGACTAAAAGGCATACAGTAGATCTCGCAAGAAAACTCAGGACAAATAAAGATGAATATGTAATTGACGTTAATAGTCTTTCTTTTTAAAGTTGTTTGCATTTGTAATTAGTATAACAAAGCGAAATAGGTACCTAATGTAAATTGAAATAAATAATATTTATTTATGTTGTTGTTTTTTCCCTTCCAGTTTGCAGAAAATCCTTACGTGATAGAAAAAAATGGACACCTTATTCGAAATCAGCGTAGTTGAATTATATAAAATCAGTCATTAGTAAGAAAACAACTCTTACAAAGTTCTCATTCGCAGCAGGGCCGTAACTAGGGTTTAGAAATTAGTGAGGTCCAGATTTTTTTCGAGCACGGCGGGACGAGCAAAATTCAGACCAAAATGACATCTACAAACACAACCCAAGCTATACACTAAACACAAAACACAAAACGCTCGACGCTCCCTCTTTTCAAAAGAAAAGCGGTAATATGCGTTTCATACACGGAGAACGGTTCAGTCTCTTTTTTTTTTTTTTAGGAAATAATTACCGAGGTCCGGACCTCGGTGACCTCATAGTAGTTACGGCCATGAATTTCGCAGGCTTGTGATAATTTAGCAAGTTTTCACAGAATCCTCCGATCCACTACAAGAAGAAATCCGAGTCTAGTATAAAAGAAACTACTGCGATTCTCAATACGGTATCAGCTACCCCAGAGTGAGAAAATCCGTTGCTGCCACCTAATCAGAACCCCCGTCAACCTCGAACCACCCAAGGCCATAGACGGATGGTTAACATATATATTACAGGATAACTGCCCTGTTCATACTGCCAGGATCATCAGACGGTGGTTTCAGGAACAACGAGATGTCGAGCTGCTGAACTGGACCACCAAGGGGTGTGACCTAAACCCAATTGAAAATGTGTGGGGCAAATGTGGTTAACGCTTGGGAGCCTGAGCAGGAGCGGACATCTCGGCACCTGCTGGAACACACCATGACAGTGGGAACTTTTCCGCAGAAACCCCACAAGTCATCTACAATTATAATTATTAATACAAACATAACAAACACTTTTTAAGACTCAACAGGTACAAACATTATGTAAGTGGTCCATTGAAGATTAAGAGATAGTTGTCTGGAGCACTGACTAAGTAGGCCAGTGAATCACTGTACATAATGAACATACAATTGCCTACGCCAATGCTTCCAGATTTGAAATTTATAAAATATATCTGAGACCAGTCCACTAATCATGGCTTCTATTATCTTATTGATTGACTCACCAAGCCTAGTGATAAATCTAAATACAAAATTGTGAATGACACTGGCACAGTTAGGCACCTTATTGACTACAAACAGTATACTGACAGTAGAAGGAGCACCATTTATAAATCTTGGAGTTCTTAATAAGCTAAAAATATTATTATATACAACATATAATTTTCTCAAATTATACATCCTGTAGTTCTATCACAAATGAGCTGTATACATTGGAGTACAAAAAGTTTTGAACAAAACTTATCAATGTACACACATGAAATTTTCTAACCAAAGTATTTCCCTGAACATATACTGTAATTGTCTACAGTTCATTGCCTTAGAATATCAGTCATCTGAAAGACTATCAGTTAGTATGTGGCCAAGATACTTAGTCTGAGTCACTTCTGACAGCACCATACCATTCATTTGAAATTCAGAAATTTTATATATTTGTAGAGAACAGACAAAGAAACAGACAAAGAAGCAGATAAAGAACAGACAAAGAAATTTTCCTTTTCGGCGTCGGCAGACATCTTAAACACACGTGGTATTCAAGGACACAGGAACAACAGGACGCTTGTAGGCGTTTCAAAAGGCCGCGAAAACTTAGCGTCCTACGAGTCTATAAAAGGCGGAGTCCACTGAAACTCTATCTCACACCTCAGCTACGAGTCATCTCACAAATCACTCCTCTCTCCGCACTCTTCACTTCTCGTTTGATCGTGACGACAGCCTTCGTCAGCAGCAACACTCGTCAAGCCACCCGCTTTCCGGCTTTCGCAGCGGCCTGCTGTTCCTTCAAGGCTCCGGTCTATCATCAAGTTAGGCCTTCTACACTCCAGCGCCGTTCGACCTCAGCCGGCCTCAATCCCTCAAGCAACACCTCAACAATACATGAAGCGAATCAACACTTGAGGCGACATCCTTTTAACCCTGGTTTAACTCATCCTTCACCTCAAGTCAATCGGCGCCCGTTCAACAAGTTTAATATAGGCCCCGCTACCGGCTTCAAGGAAGTTTCATGAATAATTTGAACCTGGCATTAGCCCTCTGTTTTTATTGTAATACAGGGCCTTGACTTGGCTTCCCTTGTTCACACCACATTAAAAAAAGCACCTCTTGATGCATTATGAAGTTCAGCCACATAATCGCTCGAGCCAGGTCTACATGTATAAGTTTTTCTCCTAAAGGTATTTAAGTCTAGCATACCATTATTGAGAGAGGAAACAATTTGTTCATACATGTCTTTAAATGCCAAAATATATGAATAATAATAATAATAATTAATTATTAATAATGGACGATGGACCAAGTATTGAGTAATTGTGTACAGGGTGTCCCATAAGTCCGGCATCATAGGAAAAATAATAAAAAAAGGCAAAACAAAAGCTTTTATTTACAGAACGTGCTCAATATGTCCACCACTGTTTTCAATACACAAATTCAGACGTGATACCCAGTCAGCAAGCACACGGTGAATGATGTTAGGAGTAATGGCGTTACATGCCCCAATAATGCGCTGCCGCAAATGTTCAACACTCCTAATTTTCTCTGCGTATACCAGCGCTTTCAAGTGGCCCCAGAATAAAAATCTAGTGGCGTGAGATCCGGGCTTCTAGCTGGCCATTCCACAGGCCCTCAACGTCCTATCCAATGACCAGGGAATTGTTGGTACAGGTATTCCCTTACTTGGGTGCTGTAATGTGCAGGAGCGCCGTCTTGCTGGAACCATGTTGGGAAATTTCCTTCTTCGTTCAAGACACTTGGAAATGCTTCTTCCTTGAACATACGTAGGTAGGTGCCTCCAGTGACATGTTCATCGAAAAAGAGGGGGCCTATGATGCGATCCTTCCAAATGCCACACCATACCATCACCCGAGATGCACCTTGTTCCTTTGAGGTATACCAGTGAGGGTTGTTTTGAGACCGGTAGCGGGTGTTCTGTCGATTTACCTCACCATTTCCATAAAAAACAGCCTCGTCACTGAACAGAATGGTGGACGGGAAATTGGCATCCCTAGCATATGAATTATGGTTTGTAGAAATAGAAAAATATGAATTTCTCCTATGATGCCGGACTTATGGGACACCCTGTATAATAATGTTATGATTGTGATGCAGTAAATATATATTTATTTACTTGAACAATTGTCAGTTCTTTATAATTTGAACATTGTTTTGTATGTTCTGAAGAAAATCCCTAAATTTATTTGATTAATGTTTATTTTTGTAATAAAAAATTGAACCATGTTATCATTCTCTCTCCGTCGATAGAAACCTTTTTCTGGATAATCATTTGTTGATGATGCATGGACTTTAAACAAGAATGTTATTGCCTGGAGGAAAAGTCGATACTACAACTTATCTTACACTTTAACTATAACATGGCCACATCAAAATCCTATGATTGAAAATTTTTAAGGTATCCAACGTTTGTGAAATAACCTAACTGCTCTATTCCTTAAATTTAGGAATATTGCATGAATAAAATGCATAGTCGCCCTAGCATTACCACCAAAACTACAGTAAACAATATATTTATTCTGTCATTGGTTTTCAAAAAATAAAAGTATTACTATGACAACACCTGAAATGGGGAGGAGGAGAGGGAGGGAATGAGGGTGGGGGACTGGGGTTTAAGAGGGACTGCGCTGTTACCACATCTCTGAGAGGGTTGAGCGGAATTATTGCAGGCGACTGTACATTATATATTTTTGTGCGATAATTTTTAGGATCATTTGTTTATTAACCTTTATAACAACATCAAAATGTGCACAATTATTGTACTAAGCCTATGAACATTTAATATTAAAATTAATTAAGAGTTTTGTTCATTTTACCAGGGAGTTCATCGGGAAATAGAAGAAACTTGGATATCTTCTGCTTTCATAAGATTCCATTAACCATACCCAGTGTTGTAAGTTGCTTTCCCGCATTGCCTTCAAAGATATAATAAACAATAGCTTAAATTGTTAGAGAGGCTAATTAATATCAAAATGTTTGTAGAAGAACTTTATTTCTCTTTTAGGGTAAATAGGCCTAATCCTTTACGTTTCTAAGAGGACTTTAGCCCTTTAAGGACTGAAGGTACAAATTGCTTACGTTTCAAATACAAGCATTCATAACTTAACCCTACAAAAAATTCAGGGCTTAAAGGGTTAAAAGTTTAATGTTAAGTTTCATCCTTAAAATGTAATACTATTTTTTAGAATTTATATTCCTAATTATTGTAAAATATTTAAAATGAAAACGAGAATGAATGTTAAAAAGCGAGTACACTACAGTTTTTTGAAGCAAACAGTCTCTAAAGTGTACAGGGTGTTCCGTAAGTCTCTCTACCCCTGAACCTTTTCCTACTAAAATAGGGTGAGGGTAAATGGATTTATGAAACACCCTGTACCGGCCTTTAGATTCGGATAATGACGTGTATATATATTTTTTCTCTCACCTGCTGCAAAATCTTATTCTGAGAGTTTTCAGAACACAAAATTAAAATGAGCAAACGAGAGTCTGAACACGAACTCAAATCTTCTTCACAACTCCTTGACGTCAGCCATGTTTCCTTATAGAAAGATACGGACTCGGACATTTGTGAGCAACTTGATAGGCTCCACGTAATCTTTGCGTACTTGAAAACCTTTGGAACGAACCTAGCGACTGAAAAGTTAACAAGAAAACTTAAGTATGATGATAATGCCTATTGTTACTTAATGTGCTTTAATTTAGGATGGGCTACGTCGTGGACACTATTGTAACACCGCTTCCCGTCGATCAGCGAAGTTAAGCAACATTGGTTCTGGAAAGTACGAGTAGTTGGGTGGGAGACCGTCCTCTGCGTCCAGATTATGTAGTGACCAGTGAGTCATATCCCACGCAAAACTGTAGGTCCGTTACATGACCTTTGCCTTTACGAAGTAGGTTTAACAACCCAATAGAGAAATGCACTTCTAGTTTAATACATATGTAGCTTAGATTAAAGAATATGAGAAACTGTAAAAGCATATGACTGATAATTTATAAAGACAGGCCCAGCAGGCTATCCAATATTTAGTGTGACCACCTCGAGCATAGATGGTGGCTTCCCATTTCGAAGGTTACAGAGTTTGTAACCTTTCTATAGGAAGTGATTGCAATTTCAAATTTTTGAAGTCGTCTTGGCTTCACTTGTGAGAGACCTTCAGTTGTTTCCATAAATGCTGAATGAGATTTAGACAGTCTTTCAGCAGGCCCGTGCACAGGACACTTCAGATGTGGGAGATGAAAGTTAACAAAAAGGGCACCATCTCTTCCCCCCTAAAAACAAAATAAGTCTCTTCACAGCATTTGAACATTTATAGAAAAATAGAGCACTTCTGAGGCATGAAGGGGCAAATGGGAGGGCTCAAGCCCCTGTGGCCCCACCCCTCTGCACGTGCCTGAGTCTTTGTATTGGAAAATTAAGGACCCGAACTCTCCCAACCTGCTCTTGTCTCTCTAGGTAAACTTTAAATATTGCAGTATGTTTTAGGCGATTATCTTGCTAGAATATGAGTGCTTTGCCACTAAAGCGAATTCCATCCGGCAGTGCAAGCTAAACTAGAATTCTTTGGTAGTGTGTTTTATTTATATTCTCATCGAATTTTACGAGATCAGCCACCAGCTCAACTAAAGCAAAACCCACATCATTAAAAGAACTGCAACCACGGTTCTCAGTCTTAATGATAGTCATAATTAAATTTTTTATGGGAACATCGTCTCACAAACTTGCACCTTTCATTTCCAAATAGATCATTCCATTGAATAACCTTCCATTCATCACATCAGCTTTGATCGAAACTGGAGCTACTTTTTTTTATATATTTACATCACTGATACACAGTTTTCTGAAAGCAACTTCTAGCAGTCCACGTTTCGGAAGTTTTGTTTCATAGTGGACGTTCTTCGACCAATAATTGCTCCTAGCACGTCCGGAGGATCAAAGAATTATTCACTGATCCTACTGAATGGTTGCACATATTTTTTATCTTTCTTAAAGTGGTTTGTGAAGGAAAGTCTTCAAATATTGCAATCCTGTCTGGTGGTGATTATTCTTTGCTACTCTGGTATGAGTAGCCAAACTATTATTTTCCCGCATCCGATGTTGAGTTCTTTGAACTGCTGCTTTAGATAGTTTAATCCCCACTGCAGTTTCGCTTTGGCTGTTGCCCTGTTTATGGAGAACGAATATTTGGTATAGAGGATTATCAGACATTTTCGTAGAACATGTGAAACGATAAGAGAACCCTAAGTCACGTGATGTTTTATTATTTGTTAGCACACATGGTCTCGTTAAGTATAAAAATAGAGTGGATGCAATAAATTCTATATAGCGAATATAAGAATTCTACCAAAGTAACACAATTGCTGAAACTATGTAGGATATACACTGTACAAGAGACATACATAAACACGCTGCTCCACACCATACGAGTACTAATGCAGTATACCTAGTTCCGTAAGGCATAAGGTTTTCGCTTGAAAGATGAGTAGGCCTATAATGTATGTAAATTATTATCTTATATTCGGTTGGTTCGTTCCAACTGTCTCAGTTTATATTAAAAGATAATATAAAAAGATACAGAAAACACATTAACCACATTCGTCTAATTCATAAATGTGTAGAAATTGTATTTCTATCCCATCAATCCATCACGCCTGCCCTAATGGTATGCAGTTGGATGGTTGATCCTTTTTACGTCTTTGATATAGTAAATATTTACTGACCGTGTTGGCCATCACAGTAATCTTTAAAATATAAACAAACGGTAGAATAAAAACATTCAACCAACTTACCAAATTATTTGAAGCAGCAACTACAATGTTACTTTTGGTTCATACATTCTTCCATAAAACGGAGTAATCATTTTATTCACGGAATACCCTAAATCAAGTTCAAAGAAATGGGAGGGGGAACAATGAAAAATCTGCTCAGGAATTTTTTTTTATTATCACGGCGTTCAATTTAATGGTGGGGTCATAGTTTTCAAGGTTGTAGGACTGCATGCGTCAGTCTCTCTCTTTTTCTCCTTTTCTCTCAGCTGAGGGTTCAAAAGGGGAAAGAGCTCGTTTGTTAGGCTAGGTTAGGATAGACAAATATATGATGACGATTTAACGATTCTGTCCCTTCTTCACTTTCAGGAATTTCTCGAATCTTACGTTATTGCTTGTCTCAGTGACCCTTCCTGGTGGGAGAACTGGACTAACCAACCAACCAACCAGTTCTACTAATGCACCAGCGATTCAAATTATTTCAAGCAAATGAAAAATGAAGTGGTGTTTATGATCTTTCATTTTTAAAGTTTATGTCCTATAAACAGTTACTCAATCGATTGATGATTTACTCAATCGATCAATCAAAGCGATTGTAGTGAATTTATGTTGTGTGAAATATTAATTTTGATTTACTGTATAATGTGTTAATTTAAGTGCAAAAAAAGAACTTTAAAACCAGTTTCAGTTGGAGAAATTAAGACTGAGTAATAATGTGAAACAATGAGAATAATGATGAATAAGTGATAGTGTACACAGTGACATTGGAATTACTGCAAATGAAAGTAATATCCTAATGTGATTGGTTATGACTTCAACATTTTATTTTTCTCAGTCACCTATAAAGCCGAAATTCTCGTATAAGTAGTTACAAACAGGTAATGTGTTTACCAAATTTATAGTTTCTTACGCTAGACAAAATGGAATGAAATCGAGTTCCATCATTTGGCTTTGGCTTTATCGAACCTCTGTTTTAATAACCTTGGCAAATCTCAAGGAAATGTCATCACCTGCAATTACTTGCTTATAACGTATTTGCACAAAAAAGAGTACTCTTGAAAAAGGTGTTATTGTTATGTAGATTACTGCCATATAGTTATTTTTTCGAAATTCAGGCGATGACATCTTAAGATTAACCATAACCTTAAATAAAAATAGGTTTTATGGATTGCGTTTGATGGAGTTTTTAACCCCCTTCGCAACATCTAAGGTCATATGACGGAGGTGATGTACAATGCTACGTGGGATCCGAACCACGGGTCGCTACATCATCTGGATGCAGAGGACAGTACCCGTCCAACCACCACCCAGACCCGATATCGCTTAAGTTTGCTGATGGACAGGAAGCGGTGTTACGACATTGGCCACGACGTAGCCCAGGTTTTGTTTGTTCTGTTTGTTACGAAATTAGATTTTGATATGCTGTTACGGTTTGTCTGTCTGTCTGTATATTTATTTCTCTTTATATCTGTCTTTTTATTACTGATTATTTATTTTTCCATTGCTTAATTTGAACATAAAAACAGACTGGTAACTATGTGGGTTTATGGCCATCTAATTTTTGGCAACGCCCATGACCCCCTGATTGGCCGAAAGTTGGTTACGTGGGAAATAATTAATTAACCTAGAACGACGTCCTAACTTATGTTATAATGTAATGTTGTTATGTTTCAGACCAACAAAGACCCTAGGATCCACTTTTGACTGATCTACCTAACTGTGTTTGTAATTGTGTATTGCGCATGTCCTCCATGGTGGCGGAGGGGACCTACAATTTTACGTGGGTTCCGAACCACAAAAGCCTTAATTTTACTACCTTAAACTATACCCAATCTATCAACATATGCATCTAATCGATTTTTAAACATATTTATAGACGTGCTACTAATTACTTCTACCGGCTAACGATTCCAGCTATTTATTATTCTAAGTGTAAAAAAGTTTTTGGCAACTGCTATCTCGAACCTTCTTCTAGTCAGCTTTCACCCGTTATTTCTAGTTCTACTATATTGTGATATTTCGAAAAAGCTATCCCTATTTACGTTTACGAACCCATTCATAATTTTAAAAACCTGGATTAGATCACCCCCTTATCCTCCTAGTGTCTCTAGTGTAGTCAGTTTTAACTCCTTAAGCCTATTCTCGTACGACTTTGACCTATGCGACGGAATCATCTTAGTTGCTCGGCTTTGAACCCTTTCGATTTTGTCTATATCCTTGCGCATATATGGATTTCAAAATTGGATCGCGCACTCCAAATGGGGTCTAACAAATGATTTATAAAGAGGAACAATAATATCACGCGATTTGTACTCAAAATTCCTAGCTACAAAACCTAGCACTTTGTTCGCCTTATTGACCGCTGCTGTACTTTGTTTCGCTACTTTCAAATCACCAGTGGCACAATAACTCCTAAATCCTTTTCCTTCTCTACGTTTGCCGACTCCTTCCCTGACATACTATATGCAAAATTACCATTACGCGAACCTATATGTAAAATTTTGCACTTATCGACGTGAAATCTCATTTCCCATGTGACTGATCAATCAACGATTTTATTCAGCATTTCCTAGATTTTACGTCTATCTTCGTCATTAATCGCCCTACCACCCAACTTCTTCTCATCTGCAAACTTTGAAACTATACTGACTAGGCCGACATCTAAATCGTTAATATATATAAGAAAAAGCAAGGGGTCCAATACAGAACCTTGAGGAACGCCGCTTGCTACATTAGCCCAAGAAGACTCCGCTCCATCAACGACCACCCTCTGTTACTTCGCAACTACAAGTATTTTCCTATCGAATTTATTACTACACCCCTGATTCCATGAGCCTTAGTTTTTTCAATGTCTTTTGTGCGGTACGTTGTGCAATACGGTGTTAAACGCTTTTTGAAAATCTAAATACACTACATCTACAGTCCGATGACTCGTAAATTTCAACCACGCTTTGGAAAAATTCTAAAAGATTAGTTAAGCAAGATTTGTTTCGCCTAAAACCGTGCTGCGTATTTCTAATCAAGTTATGCAATTCTAAGTGTTCGACTATACGATCCCTAATTATCGATTCCAGTAGCTTACCTACAAAAGACTTTAAATTGATTGGCCTATAATTTCCTGCCGCACCTTTATTGCCTTTTTTAAAAATAGGCGTTATATTTGCTAATTTGAAATTATCTGGTACGCACCCCTCAGAAATAGACCCAGTAGTATGGGCGCCAATTGGACGAGAGCAGAGATGTTGCAGAGATAATGATCAATGTTGCAAAGGGGGTGGGGTTTCCAAGGAAGGGGGTATGCAATGAAGGGAGAGGGGGAGAGGGGAGGGGTCTTCGGGAGGAGAAGGGAGGATGACCTCCCCCGGTTGCCTTAACCTAAGAGAGGAAGAGAAAGGAGAGACGGAGGAGATCTTTGGGGGAGAAGGTGGGATGTCTTCACTCCCCCAAAGGGAAACTAACCTAAGTCTTAACCTAAGAATGAAGGAGAGAGATCTTTATTCCGCTGAAGTTCGCATCATTATGCTCCTTCTGAAGCCGAGCAGGCCTTATATAGAGGTAGGTTGAGTTGACAGATACCACTTTTTATTTTAATTATTCAGGTATACATTAATAGGGTGAGATGCTAGATACCACCATTTATTTTATTTACATGAGTTGCCAAATAGTTTTTAATTGTTCAGGTATACATTATTAGGGTGAGTTGTTAGCTATCACCATTTATTTTAATTTTTATTTATATTATGGAGAGTTGCTGAATACCACCATTTATTTTAATTTTTTATTTATGAGGATAGTTGTCAGCTACCACCATTTATTTTAATTCACACAAGTTACCAAAGCAAGTAAACTTTCTCCTTAAAGTTATTCAACAAGAGAACTAATTATTTTAGCAATAAAAGAAATACATTTAATCTGAAATAAATAAAACACCATTACAGCATTCTGTTTATTCAGACGAAGAAATATACATTGGAATGATAAAAAAAACAAAATAAAAAATAATATAAGATATACGAAAGGTATAATCGTCAAAACGTTAAATATATTGAAAATAAAATGCATACACTTTTTAATTCACACGAGTTACCGTTTCAAAAGCAAATGAACTTTCTCCTTAAAATGGTTTAGAATGAGAGTTAATTATTAAAACGAATCCCAATATTAACTCTGTCTATTTAATTATGATAATCCTTTCTTGCGATTGAAAAAGCAAATTGCATCAGAAAATAATATTACACACCTTA
>JAJOZX010005195.1:160000-190000 GCA_023014485.1 Bathynomus jamesi
GCTCTTTCCAAATTTGTTGTGTTCCACTTAGTAATTTTTTTTTAAACTTTTACAAATTATAATAATAGTTATTAAATAAATTACGAACATTCCAATTAGTAATTTTTAAACTTTACAGTACCCCGACTTCTATTGCTTAAACAAAACTTAAAATATTCTTAATCACTAGATGGTGAGAGGGAAATTTTCAAATTGATCCGAGGCTTCCTCCACAATTACAATCATACTGATTCCTCACCCAACGAAAAAATTTGTACGAAATTATAAGACCCCTACAGAGATTCCCGTGTTCATTATTATCACTATCACTATTATTATTATGGGGGAAACAAAGTGTTAATTAATTTTTTTAATTATCTTTTTATTCTAAGATACGAAAAATTCTTGTTTCCAGTCTTTGATGACTTAAAAAGAAAAATACCCTATTCTAAATATCGCATCCGATGTTTTAAGCAATACATTTATAACTATATCCGTAAGAACTAAACTGTAACAATAACACTTCTTTTCGTTGTAAAGACATCACATAATTTCACGCAGAATAAATACAAAAATATGGTCACAAATTCACCTATATATATATATATATATATATATATATATGTATATATAATAGTGGTCTACTTCTCGAGTAAACACGAGGCTTGAGAAACTGATTCCTAATTCATCACATTGCTACAAGCGCATTTTAAAAACGTGGGCTTCTTATAATTCTCGTAATTCTGTGGAAAATGCGCCAAATGCCTCATTCTACATAGACCTATAGTTTGACATGATCAACGATCCATCAGCACTAGCGTGTAGCGTCATGAGCGATCTGGAGGCACATTTCAGGTTTTGTACAATCAACCTTGCTGATTTCAGAAATCAAAAATGTTCTGCAACAAGCAGAACACCTCCTTTTTTGCATGTAAAAAATACAAAATTCTTGTTAATTACAGTTGGCAACACTGACTGACATGGTACTTCTGGCAGCTTTCTAATTATTCTCTGACTCATCCCTGGAATTTCTTAGTTCTACGCTAGCTCGCTTGAGAGAAACAAGTGTTTTTTCTGTGGATGGGGTGTTCAAAAACCCAAGGTACTAACGAAAGGTGCGTTTTGTGATGTATACATTATACACATTTCTTTGTTTTGTTGTATTTTGCATTGTTTATAAGTTTGTTATGTCTTAGGGTATATATACAGTATATACCTATGGATATTTATATACATAATACATATGTGTGTGCAGTATATTTATATATATATATATATATTGGTAAACTTATTGTTTACCAATAAACCAAGCCTTATATATAATATACTCATAATCATATATATTTTTTATTTATACGTTTGTGTTTTTGTTTCAGTGTTCCTGTGTGATACTTGTTGAGTTTTGCTGGTACAATGAGCACGCAAAGAACACGGAGATCTGCCAGCCACATTGTCTTTGGTTCTCCACTATCAGAGCTTCCTGTCTGAACTTCCAACCCGTATACAAGTTGCAAGGCATTTCCTCTTCTTGAAGGAGAACAAGTACACCAGCAACAGGGAGATTCTTCCGGAGGTATGCCAAACACTCATTGACCTTTGGAATCGTGCTAACATTCCATCACAGCCAATCAAGAATGTGAAGACCAAGCTGCTCCGATTGATGGAAAAAGGCTCACAAGCATCGAAGCAAGGCAAGCAGGCCACAAAAACCAAGAAGTTCGAGGAAAGCCTGAATCAATTGTTTGACATAGCTGTCTGCCAATGCGATGATCTGTCTGCATGCCACTGTGAAAAAGAAATGAAAGTTCCACGACGAAAGCATGCCTTTCTGATCGACCAGAGAACCACGCGGATCATGCAGATCAGTCGGGTGGATACGAATGTGACTCAGATGATGGAGAGAAGGAAGTCAAGAGAGGATCGGATGCAAGAAAGACAAGAGAACAGAAGAAAAACGGAACGGCAAGTGGTACCATCCTCTGCAGATGTGGTCGAATCAGCTCTAGCAGAAGCAGACTCCAGTGGTGAAAGTGTTGGTGATGAGTGGATGGGTGATAGTACCCAGGAGGAC
The DNA here is from genome assembly GCA_023014485.1 of Bathynomus jamesi. Classification (NCBI taxonomy): domain Eukaryota; kingdom Metazoa; phylum Arthropoda; class Malacostraca; order Isopoda; family Cirolanidae; genus Bathynomus; species Bathynomus jamesi. The sequence goes on from JAJOZX010005195.1 coordinate 162,051, forward strand.
AGGAACATCACACCGATTCCCACTGTTGCTTTGGAAGCTGACCGGTATGGTGTATCGAACAGGGCTGCTGCAGCTATCAGCACTGCAACATTGGTTGGACTATGGCATCATTAGTTCTGATGATCAGATAAACGTAATTGACCACCACAAAGTATGGAGAGCACGGCAGAAGGTACGGAGGGATATGAAGGAAGCAGTAACTTACCACGATGTGGAAGTCACTGCTTTATTTTTTGATGGGCGGAAAGACATGACACTTGTCAAAGAGAAAAAGGGGAACAAATGGTACAGTACAAAGAAAGTTGAGGACCACTATGTGCTGGTCGGAGAGCCTGGAACCTTCTATCTAAGCCATCTGACACTGGAACGAGGAACTGGCACTGTCATTGCGGATGGACTTCAAAATGCGACTGAAGAAATGGGTATTGCAGACAAGATAATTGCAGTGGGAGCCGACAAGACAGCCACAAACACAGGGCACAGAAGTGGAGCAATACACCTGCTAGAGTGCCGCCTGGGTCGCCCTTTGCACTGGTTCATCTGTAGACTGCATTTAAATGAACTCCCACTGCGCCACTTGTGCAAGGAACTCATCGGCCCAACAGAATCTGCAACTCAATGGAAAGGACCAATTGGCAAAGCTTTGGCCACATGTGAAAGTTTGCCACTTTCCTCTAGAGGAATTCAATGTATTGCTGATGGCCACACTCTCCCGGATGTTGACCTTACTGAATTGAGTCGTGACCAAGCCTACTTCTACAGAATGATGAAAGCGATTAATGAAGATCTACGAGAGAAGCCTGGACCAATCTCCCATGCAAGATGGGTTACAACTGCCAGCAGAATTTGTCGGCTATATGTAGCGATGGCGCAGCCAAGCGATGAACTGTATTCACTTACACAGTTTGTCGTGTGCCACTATGGACCCATGTGGTTTAGCATCAAGTGCCATCCAAGGTGCACAGATGGCCCAAAACATTTCCTGGAGCAAATCAAGCTACTACGATTACTGCCACCAGCTAGCAAGACTGTCACATGGCCTGTGATCCAAAGAAATGCATATTGGGCTCACCCTGAAAATGTTCTACTGGCAATGCTTGCAGATGCAGATCAAGCAAACCGGAAATTGGCCATCGATGTAATCAAGACCATTCGACGAGCTACCAAACCTGCTCAACAGCAAATCAGAGAATTTCGGCCACCAAAGATCAAACAAAGTGTTCAGAATTTGAAAGATTTACTTCCACCAGTGGAGGAGTGCACAATGGAACCACCACTCACGAAGCAGTTCTCTGTCGAACAACTCGATAAGATCACTGAAGATCCCCTTGTTGTCCGGATACCATGTCACTCCCAAGGTGTAGAACGCTGTGTTAGGATGGTAACTGAAGCGTCTGGGGCAGTGTATGGAAAGGATTCAAGAGATGGTTACATTAGAGCAGTACTTAAATCCCGTGACTTTATGCCGTCATTCGAAACTAAACAAGATTTTAATGTATCATTTACTAAATAAAACTATCTAGTCTACCTACCTACCTACCTACAGTGTATATGTTTATTCCAAAAATAAATTTTTCTAGTTTTCCTGAAAAGCAGTACATTGTAAGGGATCAAATGATAGCTCAAACCCTAGGAAAGCAAGTGTCCAAAAGTTATGGGTAACTATAGCAATTTTCACGATTTTCACATGCGAAAAAGGAGGTGTTGCACTTGTCACAAAAATTTTGTTTTCATTTTTGAATTTAGGGAGGTCAATTGTACAAAACCTGAAATGTGCCTCTTGATCCGTTACACTTTGCCCAATGACGCTACACGCTAATCAGCACCCATCATCTTAAACATTAGATTCCCTTAATTTAATAATTTGTTTCCCCTCACAGATAAATTATTTATTTTTTCAGACCCTGAAGTTTACACATAGCGTATACAGTTATTTAATTAGTAGTACAAGAAATAAAATCCACAAAGAAAAAACGAAAATCGCATGTAATTATTGACTAAATGACATTCTCAGGAAGGGAGATTAGGTGACTTATGGCAATATATATATATGTCTGTCTTATTTTATTCTTATTTGTTCTTTTAGATAGGAAGAAAAATAAACAGAAAAGAGAAATAAGCGAATATTCCAACCATAAAAATGAGAACACGGTTATAGACAAAATATAATATATATATATATATATATATATATATATATATCTCTCTCTCTCTCTCTCTCTCTCTCTCTCTCTCTCTCTCTCTCTCTCTCTCTCTCGCTAAGATGCTGGAATTTGTCGGAGATATGTTTCAAAATTACGTCAAATTTATATATATATATATATATATATATATGTGTGTGTGTGTGTATGTGTGTGTGTTCTACGTTTCTGAATTCCAATTAGTAATTTTTTAAGCTTTTCACAATTTCTGCTACGAAATAGGATGCCCATTTTTCTACCAACCAACCAGACATTTTCGTGCATTTTCACGAACTAAACACATTTTATTCACACTCCGGCACACTATTTGAGAGAAGCATGTGCCCATATTTTTCCTTTTGCCTAGCAAACGATACTCGTCTAAATTCTATTAAATACTCACGCAGACCTTTAGCCACAATCTCGCTACAAACCTCGTCATGATATATATTAATATAGTGGTAAAAATACTTAAGATTGTCCATGATGATAAGATTTACATTTTCAACCGTAGGGTACGAGTAGTCGGTATGGTGTAACATGATATAATACCGCTTGTCACACCACTCATCCACAAGACACACTACCCATAACGGCTGCTTATCTTCTGAACGTGTTTCTTTTACTTCACGATATATGTAAGCTTTTATAAAGTTTAGTCCTTCAACATACCTCAACACATCACTTGTACCACGAAATCCAGCAATGCTCTCGCCAGATTAGCCGTAGAGTATTTGTACCTCTTGTTCCTTCGCACGGTTCAATGTAGCCTTAAAAGCATCAAAAGATGGTAGAATAGGGGTCTTCCAGTGTTCACCACATCTTCACACTTTACCGAATATCACTTCATAAAACTCGAGTACGCAATATTAAAGGTAGCCATCACTATTTTTGGTCTAAGTGAGAGAATACACATCTGAGATCCATGGCTTGCACCGCTCAACTGAGCACGCAGGGGTAGAGATATGCCCAGGTAGTAGCAGGAGGCACGTGACCGATCATACAAGGGGCGGTGCTTAGGACAGATAACTCAAATGAATGAATTTATTAATATCTTACCACCTGTTAATTTCTAGGAGAAAGAATAAGCGCGAGACATCCCATTATAAGTTACGCCAGGAATTCAAGCAGTACAGGGGCACAATAGTACCCCGATGTTTAGTTAACTTTAAACTTGCTTTTTTGTTATGTGTTAAAACCAACTACTTATTTGAGGTTTAATAGTTCTTCCTCTTTCGAGCTCTGTTATCTGAAAGCCCTTCACTCTGTGGTCCTTAAGGTTTTCAATCCTATTTATTAATGTTGTCTTTAAAGGACAGGACGTAGAAGTGAATTCTTACTGTGATAACTTTATTCTCAAGTGATAGGAGTTAAGTTTCTTTAGAGGAGTATTGAGTTGGTGAAGGAGAGAGTAGGTCTTTTCTTACAAATCACACTTTTATAGTATTCAATTCTTGAGTGAAATCCTATCACTGCTAAATTTTACATACAAGTTGTATGTCAGTTAGGCATTTGAACGAAACGTTTTTGTAACACTGATTTCGATGTGAAACATTAGCGCAACTTCTCCAGACTGATATATATATATATATATATATATATATATATATATAGGCTGACCATACGTACCGTTTTGAACGGGACAGTACCGTTTGTTTTATATTTCCTGGCCGTCCCGTCGTTTTAATAAAAATGTCAATTTTGTCCCGGTTTATGTACTTACTTTTTCATGAATACAGAATATTACATAACCCCGTCCCTTTTTTGCCATCCCAATGTCCCGTTTTTGTCTCAAGGAAATATGGTCAGCCTATATATATATCTCAATCTATAATAGAAGAAAGCAGTTTTAGTATTTTGGTAAATATATTTATATTTAGATGTTATATTGACGTATTTGACCAGTGATGAAAATATATACATATGTACAACGAATCAGAGAAATAAAGAAATTAGCACATGGTTAACAAGCATTGATTAAAAGCGAAAGACATTTTAACAAGATATTGCTAATTTTATACATTCCATATTCTATTATTCTATTCCTACTACTACTAATGGGAAAAAAAACCTTGGTTTAACTTTACTTGTTATAATGCTAGCAGCAACAGAGATGAGTTTTTCAGAAATTTACGTTTTCAGCCCTCTCCTAGCTCATATTTGTGCCCGGAATCGTGCAAAATCTGTTCCTCGAGCCGCCAAAATTTCCTTCATGCAATAAAATTGTGAAAATCTATAAAATTCTAAGTCTTCTCGCTATTTCTGGCATCTAGTTAAGAACCTCTACATCAACTTTACATGTTCTTCCTTTCCTCACCTTTTCCAATCTGGCTCAGGAGCCATCTCTTTTCACAAAGCTGAACTATTCGCGCGAACTTTCGCTTCCAACTCAACCCTGAACGATTCCAGTGCTATTCCTCCGACATAGTTACGTCTGAAACAACCACAATCGCCTCATTGTGCTTTACTATATTCAAGACCAAATTCATGCCTAAAGACACCTTAGCCGTGAAAAACTCTTTCGTCTTTGTCTTTCATCTGATACTATTCCTTCCTGCTTGAAGTTCGCTTTCATTCAGCATGTCCTAAAGAAGGGTGGTCACTCTCAACCCTCCAACCATCTTCCATTTGCTTTGTTTTCTTGCCTTTGTAATGTTTTTGAATCCATCCTTAATAGGAAAAATCTTAATCACCCCTCTTCTTACAGTCTTCTTTCAGATCGTCAGCATGGGTTCTACATGGGAAACTCTACAGGCGATCTTTTTGCATATCTCTCTAACTCTTGGTCATCCCCTTTTTGGGATTTCGGTGAAACCTTTGTTAATGCGATATACATATAAAAAATTTTGATGAGTCTGGCACAAATCTTTGATTTCAATCCTTCTATCTGTGCCTGCCTCTATTTTCCTTTCGGGACGATCTACCGATGCGGATGTAGCTGGCCACTGTTTTTCTCCTAAAGCTATTAACAGTGATGTTCCTTAGATTCTGTACTGTCACCCACTCTTTAACTTTTATTGATCAATGATCTATTAAGTCGCACTCTCTGACCAATCCACAAACTTTACCAAATTACACACTTTTCAATGGAATAAATGAAACATTTAAATAACCCAATCCTTTATTATATAAAATATATGATTAGTTTGTATAATACACGACCTTAAATTATTAAAAGCGCCTGGTAATGACGTCACAACGACATTGCATAAAAGCAGGCGAAACTTTCACTTTAATTCATTACAAGATTGGAAGTAGAGGGTGGAGTCGTGTCAGTTATCTCTCTGTGCCTTGACCAATTGCTAAGTGTTGAACATGATATCTGCCGTTCCAAATGTTTTGAAGCACACAAGTTGATAAATATATCGCTCGGTAAGATTGCGGCCAGCCGTTCCGGAAGAACTGGTGCATCTTTGCATAAATCCTTATTAGTTGCCTCTGTGTTACATAAAGCCCGTTTTGTTTACCTAGAAGAAGCACATAATTACCACCACATCATATTTTTCCCACCACAAGGACAACCTGAGGAGTTTGCCCCCGACCCACCTCGTGCACTCACACCATTACCTGAAGTGACCGTTACCCCAGTGGTGACGTCAGTGATACCTCTCGATTGTGGTGATAATAATACCTACCAAAATGATTATTCAGCCATTGACTGCATTAGTGAAGAGTGTAAATCTAGATTAGAAGACAGTGACAGTGAAGTAGACTCGTACAGTGAATATGGTTGCAACGATTCTTTGCACCATACCAGAAAAAGACGGAGAGTTTCTGATCAGGAAACAGAGGCAGCAGTTTCCTCAATTTTACCAAAACGATTAAAATCTGATTTAGAACAGGAACAATGCTCAGGCTGTTATTTTAGCGAACCCAGAATTTTGTGTTCATGTGGGTTCGATCTCACCTCTTGTTGTTCTGAGCAGTCAGCGGACGACGAGATTTGAGCATGGAAGTTGACCACATAACTTCTCTTGTGTCTATCTTCAGTTTCAATCAGCAACAGCAACAACAAACAGATTTGTGTTCGACGCAGGCCCACCACCAAGCAGATTCCGTTGGCCTCCTGTGGTGGCACTGATGACGTAGCGAATTTGTATATATTGTGAATATATCCTCGCTTCAAATGCGTCCTGCATGAATCGAGTTCGACTCTTATTCTACAGCGACTGCTTCAAGTACCTGATGCTCCATTAGCCGACCCCATCTTCCAACCCTGACCCTCGTCTCTCTTAACTGTTGCTGCTGCCTCTGTCTACTCAGCACTTTCTGCCCTTCGGTAGCTGCTCGACTTCAGTAACGCATCAGCACTCCCGACGGCGGTGTGTGGAGGACAACGTTTATTTCTTCGACAAACTTGGACGAATCGTGATCAACTTGGACTCCTTGAATTTCTATAAACTCACTCCAGACGGCCTTCGTCTCGTGACTTCTTAGTAAAAACGTTTTTTATTAATGTAGTTTGTACGTACTCATTCATGCACAGTGTAATTCATTACGTGGTAAGAGAATTTATATTTAAGGTCGTGTATTATATAAACTAATTATATATTTTATATAATAAAGGATTGGGTTATTTAAATGTTTCATTTATTCCATTGAAAAGTGTGTAATTTGGTAAAGTTTGTGGATTGGTCAGAGAGTACGACTTAATGGATCATTGATCAATAAAAGTTAAAGAGTGGGTGACAGTACAGAAACTTAACTCAGTAGGTCTTAAAAGACGTGTTGCAGCAAAAAAGCCACTTTTAAGGAATGGAAATAAAGGGAAGAAAATGTGCTTTGGAACACAAGTATTGGACATCTGAGACCTACTGAATGAAGCTTCCTACGTACAGTAGAAGGATCAACTGAGACACCTGTTGTTTTTTCGAGATCCGCTGCAAGTGAAGTGCTGGATTTGTGTCTGTCTCGAAGGGAAGTAATCTTTTAGATATTGTAGATCAGAGGGAGAAAGCTTAAAGGGCCTCCCTGATCTAGGACGATCAGCTGGGGTCCCATTTGATTTGTGACGAGCCAAGATTTTTTGTACACCAGTTTTGGAAACGCCTGTAGATTCACTTATTTTTCTTTGACTCAGTCTCTCACCATGCAAATGTATTATTTTATATCTAATCTCATCAGAAATTGTATTTTTTGTCATTTCTTAAGCCTGTGAAAGAAAAAAAACAGCATGAATTAGGATTATAATGAGAAACGTTTTGGAAGAATTTGTTTTGCAGAATTTGAGTGAATATGTCAATACTTTTAATTGTAAATACTAATATAACAATAGCTTAGGAGCATTTACTGCAGATCCATCAGTAATAGTTCGCTAGATCTTTAAACACATGCGTTATAAGTAATATAATGAATCAACCCTCAAGTCCAATTTATACAGACTAAAGGGTCTTCCAGCTTATACAACTTTATACACTTAAGTAATAACTTAGTTATACGTTAATATGAATCAGAGGTTCTAGTTAATATGTATTTTAGTATCAAAATCAATTTTCATACAACAAATTATTTAATAGTTATCAGATCGATAGTGGTCTCTGACTTTTGCTTTTTCAATCGCAAGAAAGGATTGTCATAATTAAATAGACAGAGTTAATATTGGGATTCGTTTTAATTAACTCTCTTTCTGAACCATTTTAAGGAGAAAGTTCATTTGCTTTTAAAAACGGTAACTCGTGTGAATTAAATGGTGTATGCATTTTATTTTCAATATATTTAACGTTTTGACGATTATACGTTTCGTATATCTTATATTATTTTTTATTTTTACTTTTTTTTTATCATTCCAATGTATATTTCTTCGTCTGAATAAACAGAATGCTGTAATGATGTTTTATTTATTTCATATTAAATGTGTTTTATTGCTAAAATAATTAGTTCTCTTGTTGAATAAGTTTAAGGAGTAAGTTTACTTGCTTTGGTAACTCGTGTGAATTAAAATAAATGGTGGAAGCTGACAACTATCCTTATATAAATGAAAAATTAAAATAAATGGTGGTATTTAGCAACTCTCCATAATATAAATAAAAATAATAATGTACACCTGAACAATTAAAAAACTATTTGGCAACTCGTGTAAATAAAATAAATGGTGGTATCTAGCAACTCACCCTATTAATGTATACCTGAACAATTAAAATAAAAAGTGGTATCTGGAAACTCAACCTACCTCTATATAAGGCCTGCTCGGCTTCAGAAGGAGCATAATGATGCGAACTTCGGCGGAATAAAGATCTCTCTCTTTCTTTCATTTTTAGGTTAAGACTTAGGTTAGTTTCCCTTTGGGGGAGTGAGGACATCCCACTTTCTCCCCCAAAGACCTCCGTCTCTCCTTTCTCTTCCTCTCTTAGGTTAAGGCAACCCCTTTGGGGGGAGGTCATCCTCCCTTCTTCCCCCGAAGACCCCTCCCCTCTCCCCCCTTCATTGCATACCCCTTCCCACCTTTGCAACATACCCCCGACTCCCTTTGCAACATTGATCATTATCTCTGCAACATATCTGCACTCGTCCATTTTGCGCCCATGCTACTAGACTCATTAAAAATCTTTGTTAACGGTACAACAATGCCTTCCTTTAATTCTTTAAGTTGTATGGGTAGGATATATGGAATCCGGCCCCGGTGATTTATGCATTTCCATTTTGCAAATATAGTGCAGTACCTCCCTTTCACTCACCACAATATTATTTAAAGTTTTACCATTATCGAAAGGTGTTATGTCTATGACCGTAGGGATATTCGTTACATCTTCTATTGTAAAAACTGACGTGAAAAATTCGTTTAGCAGAGTAGCCATTTCCTTGTTCTCGGAAACTAGCTGTCAGAATTTCTCAACGGTCCCAACATGCTCTTTACTGGATTCCTGTTAACGAATTGAAAAAATCGCTTGGGGTTTTCTTTGCCGTTCCGAGCTATGGAAATTTTAAAATCGCGCTTAAACTTTTTTTATTACGCTTTTCGCTTCACGCCTTAAAGATATATAGTTGTTTCGTAACTACAAATTGTCTTTATCGCATTTATGCGGCCTATAAGCCCTATCTCTACTCTTTATAATATCCCCTACTCTAGAAGTAAGGGTTTGTTATTTACTTTCGCACACTTAATCTTGTACGGTACACATTCTTCATTTATAGTCCTAAACACTGTTTCAAACGATTCCCACATTATTCTTGCGTTATGAAATGGGCGAATCACTGACTGAAAATTCTGGTGGCCACGAAACTGCATATTAACCGATAAACATAAACTGATATGAAAGTTGTTTTTTTAAATCATAATGTTTACTTTTCAGGTTGTTGTAATATAGTTTGTTTGAGTTCCATTGTTATTTCGCGTATAATATAGTGCACATAGTGTATGTAGTACATATATGATAGTAACGATCGCTAGTCGTGGTTCGGATTCTACGTTAAGCTGGGGGTCTAAGGTAGGGCGAAAAGCTGCTTTATTTTCGTCAGAACCATTTTAGATCGTAAGAAGAGTGTAAACATTAATAAGAATATACAGATGGTGTACATAAAGTCCTGTTACGGTTTTGAATGCAATTAAACAATATTAAGTATACTATACAAAAATTGTTTCATTAAAAACAACAAACAAAAGAATTAACATGTATAAGATATCAGTTTTCAACATGTCTCCTGTCATTGCGTAGACAGTGTTGTAATCTTTAGAAATTGGCGAAAAATGAAAGTTCCTGAGAGGTTATAGTATTTACTTCATGCTTAACTCTTTGCTTAAGGTCTTCTACAGCTTTAGGATTAGTTGCGTAGACATGAATTTGAATCTTTCCTCAACGGTAGAAATCTAATGGTGCACGGGAGATCGGGTAACCTGGAAACCCGTGCAATGGGACCATAGCCTCCAATTCATCTTTCCATAAACGTGTTGTCAAGGGAGGAGGAGGCTGTAGACACCAATCGACCAGAGAAGTACTCCGGGGGAAACGTTAGGCAGGAGACAGGGAGTGCTGGAACTCCCGTTTCTCGTGTTACTATCCTCCTTAGCTGGTCTTTTTCCGTGTCTCATCTACTCTGTGAGCAGTCCAGCATGCTCTCAAACCACACGATTCTCCCACTGTTTCTTACTACACATACATGCATTTTACATACTACACAATCTTTTCAAAATTAAAAAAATAAATTGGGCCTTGATTTTGATTTTTGGCTCTCTTCTTCCTCTATGGGGGAGGGAGCGTTTTTGCGGGCATTCGCCCTTGGCCCCTCCTTCCTGCATAAAAAAAGAATACTTACAGCATAATGAGGTGGAGCTTCGTCCTGCCGGAAGATCAGATTATCCAAAAGGTTTCAACTTTCAACCTACTCTCAAAATGAAGAAGGTCTGAATCATCATCAAATATGAGGTACCGTTGAGATGGATCAGTTTGGTTTTTAAACTTTGCCATTAACTTGGAAAATAACGTCTGAGAAACATAACCGACCTAGAAATGTTAATCCATTTCTATAAAATCCAGCAATTCAGAACGAATGACTACGTCTGCCATAATCATCCTCCAAAAGTGACTGAACTGAGGTACACGAATGAAGCTTACCTCGCAGAACATTATGGACAGTCGACCTTGACATCCCCAGTTCATCAGAAGCACGATGTTCAGATTTTTGGGAACTTTACTCAAAACATTCTCGGACACATTCAACGTCTAGGGCTAAGCATTGCCTTTCTGATCGCGGTAAATCATGAATTGAGCCAATTTTCGTAAACTCCACCACCTACCTGTATAGTGACATTATGCTCTTTTCTAATTTTTCTTTGAAGTGTTATTGCAAAGTCATAGTTATATAGTTAACCGTAACGCGCAATATGCCTCCTCTACAGTCGCCATTTTTGTTTGTTTGGCGTTTTAGCATTGGTGCAATTCCTTCATAAATACCATAGACTACACTGCAGTGATCGGCAACCTCTGACCCGCGGGTCAATTGTAGTATATATAAAATAATAAATATTATTACATGAATAGTGTTTTTCATTTTAAAATGTCCCGAAAATAGTATATTTTTTAAAATTTTGAACACTGACCTATTATCAAATTACCAATAAATCAAATTAACCTAGTTTCAAAAAAGGTTGCCTACCACTGGACTAGAATAAACTGAAAAACTTATAATATATTATGTTTAGATTTCTTGGATATTCAACATTAATTTACATTCAAAACTATTTCCAACTGGGCAGTCTTTTAAGCGTGACGCATTTCACACTGCGTAATATTAATATTTGATATACTGTATGTCAGTAACTGAATCACCTTTTAATATCTCAATAATGGAAATTTTCATGTTTTTAACATTATTTATTGTTTATGTCGTACTGAAGTTACAATGGCCTATAATAATTAATTTATTGTTACATTTTTAATGTATAATTCGATAATTATTGGCTTACCTTTTCCATTATCCGTGCAAATGAGAATACGATTCAGCGCTAATGTTTTCATCATTACGAGCGACAGCTTCAAATGAGTATATTTTTCATTTTTATTTGTTTCAGGACCTTCTTCAGCATACCGAAGGTCATCCTTCTGCGTCAGGTATGTTTGTCCAGACTTCCAAGGTTTTTCTACCTTGTTTATTAAAATGTCGTTTTGGGGGGAATTTTGAATGTCGCCGCAGTAGTTTGTGTTAATAAGTGAACAAATTGACAATATCTTCAGTAACATTTTCTTCGCATAAATTTAGTGTTTGCACAAAAGAGAATTTTCAGAACAGTTTTTCAAGTAAAATTATTTTGGAGGTTTCTCCAACCAATTTGTATATGAAGAACAGGCTATTTTAATATATATATATATATATATATATATATATATATATATATATATATATATATATATATATATATATATGCCTAAATCCCCAAGTAGCACTAAGAGTAAACCACCTTTTTTACCAATTAAGTCGATTTTGTAAACAAGTCGGATTTTCTCGTACGACCTACTTTTTCGAGGTTACTTTACACTAGGTTAAGTTAGATTACTTTAACATAACCTTACCTAAAGGCTGAGGAAGCATAAAGGACGGCTTATTTGACTTCGAGTTGTTTGAATTAAAGTCCAACGCGAGTGAAATTCGAAAAAATGATCAGTGTATCTGGTAAAAAAGCACTTTCTCTAAACTTTCTCACAGAACCCTCCCTCCCTTAACTTAACAAAAGCGAAAGTGATTAAAAATTTGAAAAATAAAATATATATAACTTGTTTGACCTACTGGGTAAAAAGTGGACACGAACGGAAATTTTCACGTTTGACGAACTTAGGCGTTTGTGATTTTATATATATATATATATGAACTCGCAAAGTGTGTGTATATATATATATATATAATATATATACCTATATATATGCCTCGGTGATGTTAGTGGTTAGCATCGCTGACTACGAGTGTAGTAACCACAAAAAAGTGGTTAGTACATAAATGGATACCATGGGTAGGTCGTGAAATAGAGTCTGGGCGAGGACTGTAATTTCTGACCACCCGTGGTGGGTCGTGGTTCAAATTCCACATTAAGCTGTGGATCTAAGGTGGGGCAACAAGCTTGACCTACGTCAGAATGAACAATTCGGGCGAAAGCAAAACCAAGGTTACCAAAGTATATATATATATATATATATATATATATATATATATATATATATATATATATACGCGCGTGCACACACGAGAAGAAGCGGCAATCCATCAAAGACAAAATATTAATGCCTTTCGATCACACAAGACAAAATGTACAAAATGACTGACCATGTAAAACTGAGCTGATATTTTAAGTTTTTTTCCTGACATGCGTTGTCCATCGCAAAAGAAGGGATTGGGTTTTGGGGGTGATTAGGGAGTGAATTTTAGGGAAGAGCTGGGGGAGTAGCGAGAGTGAAAGGAACAGTAAAGGGGTGATTGTTTTCTTTTGGGGGCTTCGCTGAAAGTAGTAGCAGTTCTGGATAGTGCTTAAAGTTTAATGGAAGCCATTATTCCAATATATAATAAAGAAAGCATAACGTTGGTAACCTTGGTTTTGCTTCCACCCGAATTGTTCGTTCTGATGGTGTTAAGTTTGTTGCCCCATCTTAGACCTACAGTTTAACGTGGAATCCGAACCATGACCCACTACGGGTGGTCAGAAATTACAAAGTCCTGTTACAGCCCGGAATAAAATGGTATTGACAATACAAACAGGCCCCCCCCCCTTAACATACACACGCTGTTGCCGTTCTTTTCATTTGGAAATTATGTAAAACATTATTTGGATATCAAACGAACTATTTGCATAGATTTGCTTGTACGCTTTATATACTTTTGTCCGTCTTGCGACCGACCCTCCTGTAGCATCCCTCTTCAGTTGTGGGATGTGATGAAGGAGAGAGTTGCTTTTGTACTATCATCTTACCATTGTAACCTGCCACATATGACTTGGCTTAAAAAGGTGTGAAGACGCTTTTCGAATGTTAACTGAATATTTCGTAGATTGCGTAGTTTCTCTGGGAGGATGTTAGATGGGTTATATATATATATATATATATATATATATACATACACACGGTGTTTCATAACATGTGAGGGGCACTTTCAGGATGGATTCAGGACCTGAAAACAATGAAAAAAAAGTTTATATAAAGGAGTAAAAGACGTAAACAACAATGTTATCGTGATCACATAAAAACAGTCCAGTGGGGAGAGGTCAATTGAATGAGGCGGCCAAGCAACTGGTCCACCTCTACTGATCCACTTGGCTGGGAAGACTTCATTCAAGAACCGTTACACTTTCAAAGTATAGTGGCAGGGAGCACCGTCCTGCTGAAAGATGATGTAATCTGAAATATTTAATCGTCTTAGTTTCCCTGTCACTATATTTTGAATGCGCCGCAACAGTTGAATGAAGTCTTCCCAGCCGAGTGGATCGGTAGAGGTGTTGATTAATTGCTTGGCCGATTAATTGCTTCACCCGATCTATCCCCTATCCCCACTACTTTTAAGGGACTGCGTTAAAAGTATTATTTAGCCATCAAAACCACTTTCTTTGGATGAATTTAGGGCAGGATCACGAATGCAATTCGTGAAATCATTCAGCAGCAATTGGAAAAATGTTTTCAAACAATTCTATAATCGGATTAAACGATGTATCGCGAAAGATGTCGGTTATGTTGAGGCCTACAAATTTGTAATGTAGTGTTTATATATATATATACAGTATATATATATATATATATATGTATATGTGTGTGTGTGTGTGTGTATATATATATATATAATATATATATATATATATATTTGTAAATGAAAAAGAAGTGGAACGCAAGTGAAGCCCTCACAGTTAGGGGGTCTGGGGGAGCGCTGTAAGCTACCCCAGCGGGGTCCGGGGCGGCGCCCCGGAAACCAACGCATTTTAAGCGCTTTTTCTGCGAAAACTGCGCAACACGCAAATGAAAGTTCTTCGAATACAGTATTATTTTAAAGAAAAAGTTAGCCTGTGATTGCAACATCTAAGTGAAATGTTATTTCATCTAAGTGAAACAAAATATTATATGTATTTGAAACAAAATAAAATTGCTTTACTTACATGCTATGGCTATATATAGGAAGTTGATAGAATAATCACATTAATTTCCACACACACTCCAAACTTCTTTCTGCTTGATCGACTAGTTTTCGCTTTCTACCGTCTGTATTTCGTTGGATTTTAAATTACGAAATTACGTTGCTGACCTTTTTATTAAAATAAAAACTTTGTTTTTTAATTAGGTTTTAAAATAAAAGTACCGGAACGGCGTTCCGGAGCGTTCCGTCACAAATTAAGCAGTGTGTGTATGTATATATATAATATGGAATATTACAGTGGTTAAGCGCGCTTTTGCATAATGCAAAACTTATCCCACCAGGATTCGAACCCAGGACCTCTTGATTAGTGGCAAGTATTTCATCGCACGAAGAAACGCTTAACACTTTCGCGCGTGGTGGTTTACGTACTAACACCCCAGTGCTATACCAGATGGATTTGAATTAAACACTGTCATGGGTTCGAATGCAGGAGGGTTAATACGTAAAACACCTCTGGGCGCGAAAGCGTTGTTTCCTCGCGCAATGAAATACTCACCAGGTTGTAATGGCTTCTGGCTAGTTGTAGCACAGTGGCAACGCCCACAACTTCTAGTCAAGAGATTCCAGGCTCGAATCTTGGTGGTGTAAATTTTGCGTTATGTGAAAACGCGCGTGATCATTGTGTGGTATTCCATATGTATATGCATGTAATTTTTCTTTTCGTCGGTGGTAATTGAAGTTACATTAACTCCGACATGATGTCTCTTATTTTTCAAAATTCTTATCACTTACGCCGCCGTTGAGGTAGAGGGGGTGTCCCATTAAAAAGTTTAGAGAGTGCGCTTTTCTACCCTATGCAATTATTATTTTATTCGAATTTCCCTCGCGTTAGGATTTTAATTAAAAAAAACTCTAAATCAAATTACTACAGGGTCTGTATAAAGTAACGCAAGTGAAGGGACAAATCTGATTTGAACTGGCTTAAACTTCACTTGCGTACAAAACCTGGACAGAGACAAATCCGACTTGAACTGGTTTAAACCTCTTACAAACCTTACAAACCTTATAAACTCTTATAAACATTACTATTGAATATACAGTTGTTATAAAGTACATTTAATAAATATTACTTGTCCATGTTCACTTGCGTTAATATTCAAATCGGATTTGTCTCTTCACTTGCATTACTTTATACACACCCGATACTACTTCATGCTACCTCAGGTTTAGGTTAGGTTAACAACAAAGTACGAGTAGTAGCTACTTTCCGTGTAGGAGGAAAGTGATAAAAGATAGCCCTGAATCGGAGAGAACGTAACTATACCCTATAATCTATATGGTGTAAACCCATAAGGAAAAAGAAAAATTATTCCAAGACCTTTCGTGTATTCAGAAGTACACCTCGTCAGGGAATGAAGGGAGAAGGCGAGATGACGAAAATATATACATGTGTACAACGGAACAGGGAAATAAAAAGATGTGCACATGATTAACAAGAGTTGATTGAAGGCAAAAGGCATTTTAACAGGATATTTCAATTTTATACATTCCCGCAATATTATTGAAATTATTTTTAAAATCGATGAATGCACATTGTAGAATATTCCTTTCAATTATATCTGTGTTTTTAACGAGCGCTCGTTAAAAACACAGATATAATTGAAAGGAATATTCTACAATGTGCATTCATCCATTTTAAAAATAATTTCAATAATAGTGCGGGAATGTATAAAATGGACAATATCCTGTTAAAATACTTTTTGCCTTTACTCAACTCTTGTTAATCATGTGCTAATCTTTTTATTTCTGTCCCGTTGTACACGTGTAAAAATTTTCGTCATCTCGCCTTCTCCTTTCATTCCCTGACGAGGTGTACTTCTGAATACACGAAAGGCCTTGGAATAATTTTTCTTTTTCCTTGTGGGTTTGCATCATTCATTCATTTCATGTGTTTAATTGTGAAATTTATCCCACGTTAACATATAGTATACATATAGAGTGTTGAAATGCATTTGATTTGTAATGGAGTGTTAGAGCGACTGGCGAATCCTTTGTTCATCGACTGTAATTGGTGGGTTGCTTTGTCAATACTGGATGAACTGCATTTATCATGGTTATATTCCAGATAGCTGAACGAAATCGATCTGCACAATGTCCATACTAAAAAGTTAGTTTAAATTAGGTTAGATCCAGTTGCGTTTAGTTAGGTTACGTTAGGTCAGGTCAGGTCAGTTCAGTCATTTTCATTGAAAATCTGAAATTAGTTTGAAATCTGAAATCCATATATTTGCATAAGGTCGAACGTCGACATTATAAAATTAGATTTTGTTCATGGAATGCCTATATTCATAGTTGAACAATGAGTATAAGAGACTCGGAGTTAATGCTGTAGTCGAGACCACCATGGCTGAGACCGAGACTGAGACCTAAGCACAGGGCCGCCGAGAGGGCGGGGAAGCCGGGTTAAATCCCCAGGGCCAGGACCTCTAGGGGGCCCGGCAAGAGGAGGGGATAAAATCTAAAAATATTAATAAAGCAACTGATTCAATAACGGAGGAAATATAATTAATGAACATACACTTTATAGAGATTATCATACTGTATGTTTTGAATAGTGACTTGGACATATAATCAGTTTGCTTGTTATGTACACAAAAAACATTCGTAATAAAATACTAAGTAAACAGGGGGGGCCCATATACCAATCCTTCCCCGGGGCCCGTGGCAGCTCTCGCCGGCCCTGCCTAAGCACCCGAGACCACGACCATATGCAATTTTTGCATGTATTCAATATTGTGTAATGCCTAATTCCTAAGCTCTGCATTTCACATTCGGAAATAAAGATTCTAAAGAGGTTATGAAATGACAATTGCAAAATTTACTCATAATTTATTCACAAATTCATAGTTTGTGACGTTTTTCAGCAGTTAACTGCCTACTTAAAACAAGAAAGTGTTCTTTGCCCTTGAGGAACATCATAGTGTAGTCGAGACGACCAAGACCAGAAAAAAAAGTCTCGGTCGTCTTGACTTCATCACTGCTGGGATATTTTTTTAACTTGAATAAATAGCCCAATTCATAGGTTAAAAGCAAATATACATTTAATGTTAATTTAAGGGTTAAGATTCTTTTTACATGAATCACCAAGATATTTTCAAGTATGAAACTTTTGGATCCATGAGATGGTAACGAACATTGCACATTTCAATATAGCCTATATTTTGGGGTTCATATTGAACTTATTTAGGTATTTCCGATAATCTCCATTAAAGTTTATTGATAAACCATTTTCTGAAATATTCATTCGTTACAAATCTATATGGAAAATTATATACATTAGTATACACGATTTTCTATCGTCATTATTAAATTAAAGCGGTACCGGGCTACCACACTGTTCAATATCGAAAAAGTCTTATGCCTTGCTACAGGTAGTGATTTCCAATAGATAACGGCTTTTGATGTAAATAACTTTGATCCACTGTAAAATGTTCTTGGTCATTACGACACTATGACGATCTATTACGCTCTAATGATGTATAAAATGCATTTATAAATTTTCAAAGCAAGACCTCATTTTTTTTCGCATTTCTACTAAACGCCTTAAAATTGCATTGTTCTGTTAAAGAAATTTTTATATTCCACTAAAAACCGATTTTGCAGCTGTACTTTTTTCTTCATCTTTCTCTCCATATTCTATTTCCTTCATTCTTCCCAAAACTTTGAGAAAATCCGTTTCATGTTAAAATTTTTCTTTACTTTAACGTCAACTTTATTTAAAAAAAAAAAAATTTGTGGTTGTATTCCCCCCCCCCCCTCTCTGTCTAGCCTTTTTTTAGACATTCTTTGGCTTGAGACAACCTCTGATGGAACCAACTTCCCTCAGAGGTTGCTTCAAGCCAAAGTGTAAATGTGTTTAAAAATAGGCTAGACAAAGTACTAAATACTCTCGTGGTTTAAGACTAAAAACATAACTTAACTCTGCAGGAGTTCGCCTGCGCGGTGTCTATGTGGGGCATGCGTAATTACAGAACTATCTTATATATTCTCCAAATTTCTGTAAAATTTCCTTGGCTACTTTTCCATGATCAAGGTATTTTCTTCAACCATTTTCAGTATCTGCCCCTGGCAGAGAGGGAGCGGAGGGTGGGAAGAGAGCCTTATATTTTTCTATCCAGTTCTCTCTCTCTCTCTCTGAGGCGGACGGAGATGTTTTGTGTGGTCTCTCCAGTATTTTTTTCGACAGTTGTGTGAAACAGTGTTGTAACTAAGTTTAATTTAACAAAATTTATTAAGTTGTTGAGATAAGTATAATTATATTTATTTACTTTATTATTGAGGCTAGGCAAAGCATTATTGCTTATTAGTTAATTACTTAATTTATTTCCTTTTCCGGTTTCTTAATTAAAATTAACTAACATAATTCTGCATTGTTTACTAACGGTCGCAACAGATTCTATTTCTTGGACGGGTTACATCAGTGAAATTATATTTTTCGGCTGAAATGCTATGTTAAAGTTAACGTGACATAATTTTGCACTGTTTTTAACGGTTGCTACAGATTCCATTTTTTGGACGAGTTAAATAGTAAATTTTGCATATTCGGGTCCATTTCCGTTTCTGGTCTGTAACACGTGCTTCTCGCTTGTGGTGTTTATTTCTGCATTCACCATTTCCCCCTCACCATCCGTTGTATTAATTAAAGTAACATATTGTATTATTTAAAGTAACGTATTGTAAACTTCATTAAAAACACAAAATATGACAGGGCCAGCTAAACTGAAAGCTGAATGCTTTAAATGTAAAGGTCATCATTGGTATGTCAACTTCCCTGAAGGTAATTTCAGTGACATTACATCCTTGAGTAAACTTAGAGAAAACTATGAAAAGGAAGTTAAAACACTAAAGGAATTGATAAAAAAGCTTGAAGCTCGGGTTGTGGAAATCCAGCCCAGTGGACAAAAACAGAGTGAAAACCCATCATCAGATATAAACTCCAAGGTTAAACATTTAGAACAAAGCGTGGCCCGCTTGGAAAATACAATGAGTATTCTGGAAAGTAGGACGAAAGAACAAGAATTCCAAATGGTAAAAAAAAAAAAGACCCTCGAAACCAAAATACAAGGATTCAGAACCCATTATAATAAAAAATAGGTTTCACTTGTTGACGAAGAGGAGGAATCCATTTTAGTTGGGAATTCTCTCGTCAGGAATCAAGTGGACTTTTTCGGAGCAAGACGTGTGAACAAGAGAAAACTCCTATGTTTTCCAGGTGCCACGAACTAGTTAGCCAATAAATAGGGAATTGGACAACACTAATATCAAGAATAAAAGTTGCCCCATCATTGTACATGTTAGTAGCAATGACGTTTTTTAGGGAGGAGCGGGAGGGCAGACAGACATCACTGTAGAAGAGCTGAATATTCTAACTGATAAGGTTAAAGAAAAAACAGATATGAGAATGGTTGTAGGGACTCTCCCAAAAATGCGTGCTAGTGACTGTACCTTAAGTAAAGCCATTAGCATAAATAATAGAGTGAAATGCATTTGCGAAGTAAAAGGAATACAGTAAAGTTTGTTGATTTTTTTGCCTAAATTTTTCGGAAAAGGAAGCTATTTTGGCTCGGACGGGATACATTTTAATCAAAAGGGTACGAAGTATGGTGATCTACTCAATATTAATTTGTATAGTCTTTTCAAATTAGGACCCCCAAAACCAGCAATTGATCCTGCTCCCCCAATTGTTAAACCTCCTCCCCCAGCGGTCGGTCCTCCTCCACCAGTAGTTCATCCTACTCCCCCCAATAACAGTTAGTCCTGCTTCCCCAGCAGTCAGTCCTCCTCCGCCAGTAGTTCATCCTACTCACCCAGTAGTTGATTCACCTGCTTCGGGAAACGATTCAGGCCATTTAGGAAAAACAGCAACTTAAAATCTCTAAATATTGTGCTATTCAATGCGAGGTCAATTAGAAACAAACTAATGGAATTTATAGTGCTAGTCAAAAGTGAGAACTTTGATATCATAGGAATAACGGAATCCTGGATTCATTCTGAACGGAAGGGAAGGCGGCGGTGGGCTTTTGTATGCTCGTGACTTCCTGCACCCGGTAAATTGTAAAATCGTATCTGCTCATGAAATATTGGGCATTGATCTAAACCTAAAAAATAAAGTAGTGCATCTACTTCTAGTAGGCCACCTCACTACCCCGTTGATAAGGATATAAACTTGTATAATCAATTAAGCAGAGTAGTGAATAATAAGATTAATGTGATTTTTGGAGATTTTAATTGTGGTAATATAAAGTGCGAAAACAAAACGGCTGATGCTGAGGGCTCAAGACTGTTGGAATTTGCAGATAATTTATTAAGTCAGTGGGTAAACTACATTAGATCTCATATTCACGAACGAAGATGAATGTCTCTAACCTGACAATTGACAATTAGTGAAAATTTGAGTAACAGCGATCGCAATTTGATTAGGTTTGACCTCGGGGCTCCAATTAATACGCGAAAAAACTGATGAAAGACTGGATTTTTCCAGAGCAAATTTTGAAAGTTTGCGAAGTAGTTTAGACACACTTTAAGTTCTTATAAGTGAGGATGTCACTGTCGCCTGGAGCTCATATAGGGATCAATTTAGAATATTACAGGACACTTTTATACTCACTAAAATAGTTTCCTTGTCATCAAAGTCGCCGAAATGGTTTAACAAGGAAATTGGCAATGCTATTATGGAGAGAAATAGCGCCGACAAACTACTCGTCACATTTCAACCAGACTAATTCAGAAAACTATATAAACCTACGTCAGAGGGTTAAGTCCTCAATTAGATCAGTTAAACGTGATGAAGAAGCTAGAGTTGCCTCACTCTGTAAAGTTAACTCGAAGGAGTTTTTTGCCCATGTTAATAGCAGAAAGCCAATTAAAAATTCTGTAGTCCCCTGAAAGATAGAAATGTCGTACTGAAATTCAATGGTAAAGATGTAGCTAATACTTAAACGAGTTCCTCGTTAGTCTTCACGGAGGAAGACTCAACTAAAGTGCCAAATCCTCGGATAACGGTGACCATCCCATGGAGACCATAAGTTTTACGAGAGATGAGGTGCAGCAACTAATTGACAAGATGAATAAATACAAATCACTTGGTCCCGACTTATTTCTTCCAAGGGTATTAAAAGAGGTCAGCCACAATGTTGTTGACGATTTAGTAACCATATTCAAACAGTCAATCGAGTTAGGGAAAGTTCCAACCGACTGGAAGTTAGCAAATGTAACAACAATCTTTAAAAAGGGTGCTAAGGAAAATCCTTGTAATTACCGCCCGATCATTTTAACATCATTTGTTGGCAAACTGTTTGAATCCATTATTACAGAATGTATCGTGTATCACTGAATCTAACGATCTAATTTTTTATTCTCGACATGGATTTAGGCGACATAGATCTTGCGTGAAAAACCTATTAGAATTTTTCCATAATATGCATACTCTATACCAGTGGTTCCCAACCGGTTTTGGCTTATGGCCCCCTTAGGAACCTTATTTTTTCCTGTGGCCCACATAAGCATTATTTTCAGTAGGTAATATGCAGATTAACTCTATTTTACAAAAACAAATATATATAAAGGATATTAAAACAACTATTTGTATTCAGGTACAATATTATTTGTCACATAGGACTATAAACATAACAAAAACTAAACAGTGGCTAACAAAAATTTGCAGTTATTTACTTATATTATGTATTAATTATAAAAAAATATAATCAAAAGAAATACTGTACTTATAGCAATCTATTATAAATTAAAAAAACTAGTAAAATTACTACAACTTCGCAATATTAGGGTAAACAAATAAGAGCTACTTACACACTACAGCGACGATCCACGTGGTAAACAGACTAAGGATTTCAACCTGAAGTATTTTTATCAAGTCAACAACGCTGCCAGGCGCATAACGATCAAGCGCACAATGGAGTGCGCCGCACAATAAGCTTGTAAGATGCAAAATATTTGTTTACAGATAAATTCAAATTCTATTATAAAATATCTAAAAAAAAGGAAAATATATGTATTAATAATTTTTTAAAATGTAATTCAACTACATAAATTAAAATTATCTATTGGCCTAACTATAATTTAGGCTTCAATAGGTTGAGTCCTGTGGCCCCCTTCATGGAGTCTGTGGCCCCTCTAAATCTTAACATTTTCCTGTGGCCCCCTTCAAATGTGCCATGGCCCCCGGTTGGGAAACACTGCTCTATACGATGCAAGTAGGGCAATAGATATAGTGTATCTCGACTTTCAAAAAGCCTTTGACAAAGTTCCTCACGTGAGATTGATGGCTGAAGTTAGAGTAGTAGGAATCATTGGGCTCGTTTCCAACTGGATTGAAGATTGGTTAAAAGATAGAAAGCAGAGCGTGGTAATAGTGGAGTGGCTTCGGAGTGGGCGCCCGTCACTGGTGGTGTCCCACAGGGTTTCGTTCTGGGTTCTTTGCTTTTTATAATCTATATTAACAATATAGACGTCGGGCTTCTAAGTACAATTTCCAAATTTGCAGACGATACGAAATAAGGAAGTAGTGTAGGTACTGAGGAGGGCGTAAGAACGCTTCAGAACTGCTACTTGGAGAAAGACTTAGGAGTCTATATCATTAATGATCTCAAACCATCAAAGCACCGTGCTGAAGCCAAAAAGAGGACCATTTCTGACCATTAGTATAACCACGAAAATGTAGAGTGCAAATCAATTGAATGCAACATGATCAATAATGCTCAAAGGGGGGAGGGTGGTGGTGGTTTAAACCCTCCAAAGGGGGAGATGGGGATAACCTAACTTGGTAGCTCAGGCCCACAAGTGTGTATACATATATATGAATTGTATGTGTGTATATGTGGGTGTGTATGCATGTAGGCTTCTATAGAAAAGGTAAAACCTTTATTAAGACGTGTATGCGGGCCGGAACAAGACCCTTCAAATGTGGAGTGGGTAACCTAACCTAACAAGGGTAATAAAACACAAGGAGGAGAGAGAGAAGATCCATTCGTGGCCATGGAGCATCGCATAATTGTGTCTTTACAAGCCTTCCTGGGTGGCTTTAGCATCACAGCCAGTTGGCTTAGAAGGCAGCCAATCGTATGGCGTAAACTCCTCACAGCTAACAGGCCCACAAAAGTGTATATATATATATATATCAGTGGCGTACGGTGGTTAACAAAACAGGGTGTGCTGAATATTATAAAAAGTTACTTAAAGCCTAAAATTTAAGTTATATATAATAAATGGTGTGCTTTTAAATGGCAGTGTATATATACAGGGTGGGCGGAAAGTAGCTCCCTATTTTGGATTGGTAAAAAAATACGTATATTATCCATTTATTTCAGAAGAAATAATATGAAAAGGTAGGCATACATGGTAGGTTTTCTCTAAAATTCAATGTGGGCTCCAACTCTTTCCACCAGCTTCTGGAGCCGCCCAGGAATGGCGTCCACTGACTTTAGCAGGAACTCCGGCGGGATGGAGGACATGACTTCCCGAATTCGGTCCTCCAGTTCTTCCAATGTCCTCGGTTTGGTGCGGTAGACTTCTTCCTTTACCCACCCCCAAAGAAAGAAGTCGCACGGTGTCAAGTCGGGGCTCCTGGCTGGCCATTGATGTGGACCACGACGACCCATCCAACGCCCAGGGAAGTGGGCATCCAGCCACTCACGGACAACAAGAGCGAAGTGCGGAGGGGCGCCATCTTGCATAAATATCAGATCGTCGATGTTCTCCCATGTGCTGACAACCGGCCAGACCTCGTTTCGCAACATAGCAAGGTACCGCTCAGCATTCATGGTGATGTCGAAGGGCGACCACATCTTCGAACATCTGCCACAGACCCCGTGGTCATGAGCTTCGAGTGGCAGTTCTTGATTGTTTTCGGGTCCACTTGGGCACGTGGTCCGTGAATGGCCCGCCACCATCTTTGAACTCGAATGACAGATTGCCAAACTTCGTACCGTGAAGCCAACTGGGCACGCTCCTGCAGTGTTAAACGCTCAGCCATGTTACCCTTCAATCTGAAATGAAAAAAAAAAATGAACGTTACAATTGTACCACTTTAGAGAACACAAAGAGAACACTTTAGAGAAAAAAAGATTACCGTTACAATTGTACCACTTTAGAGAACAAACCATAACAATATAACAATACAATCACAATTTATACATAATTTATATGTAATTTAAATTAGGGAGCTACTTTCCGCCCACCCTGTATATATATATATATATATATTTATATATATATATATATATATATATATATATATATATATATATATATATGCGAGATAGAAAAAACTAGCGTAGAAATGCATTAAGAATTGGAAAGTTAAACAAGCAAACAATAGTGATTCGTTAAAAATGAACGAATCATGCAAATCCGCTTCTCTTTCTGCGGTGCATAAGTAACAAAAGTAGGCTATATTATGGAACGACACTGCGAAACACACCCACACCAAAGGAAAAGCTGTGTGCTACTGCCGCTCCGCTCGACTAAGTCGACTTCAGTCAGTAATAACCCCCACTATTCCAAAACACTCCCTTTCATCTTCCCTATATCCTGCCTGTCTTCACTTCTATCCATCCTCCCTAAAGTGTGCGAGAAAGGTTCAGCTCAACCGCAGATATAAGCAGCGAACAGAAAGTACCTGCTTCAGGTACTTTCTGTTCGCTGCTTATATCTGCGGTCGAGCTGAACCTTTCTCGCACACTTTAGGGAGGATGGATAGAAGTGAAGACAGGCAAGATATAGGGAAGATGAAAGGGAGTGTTTTGGAATAGTAGGGGGTTATTACTGACTGAAGTCGACTTAGTCGAGCGGAGCGGCAGTAGCACACAGCTTTTCCTTTGGTGTGGGTGTGTTTCGCAGTGTCGTTCCATAATATAGCCTACTTTTGTTACTTATGCACCGCAGAAAGAGAAGCGGATTTGCATGATTCGTTCATTTTTAACGAATCACTATTGTTTGCTTGTTTAACTTTCCAATTCTTAATGCATTTCTACGCTAGTTTTTTCTATCTCGCATATTTATATATATATATATATTATATATATATATAATATATATATATATATATATATATACTGCCATATATATATATATATATATATATATATATATATATATATATATATATATATATATATATATATATATATATATATATATATATATATATATATATATAAAAATATGCGAGATAGAAAAACTAGCGTAGAAATGCATTAAGAATTGGAAAGTTAAACAAGCAAACAATAGTGATTCGTTAAAAATGAACGAATCATGCAAATCCGCTTCTCTTTCTGCGGTGCATAAGTAACAAAAGTAGGCTATATTATGGAACGACACTGCGAAACACACCCACACCAAAGGAAAAGCTGTGTGCTACTGCCGCTCCGCTCGACTAAGTCGACTTCAGTCAGTAATAACCCCCACTATTCCAAAACACTCCCTTTCATCTTCCCTATATCCTGCCTGTCTTCACTTCTATCCATCCTCCCTAAAGTGTGCGAGAAAGGTTCAGCTCGACCGCAGATATAAGCAGCGAACAGAAAGTACCTGAAGCAACAACGAAGGTTAATACTGTGTATTAATGCATGCAAAATTATCATGACCTTTTATTTTTATTAAATATTATTTAGTATAAAAGATTTAATAATTTATTTATTAATTTTTTAAAATAATTATTTTACAGCTTTTGTGGGTGTGCGCCGCACACCCAGCACACCCTGAATATACGCCCCTGATATATATATACACACAATTCATATATGTAGGTAGGTGTGTATGCATGTTTGCATGTATGTGTGTGTTTGTTAGTAACAGTATAAATAAAAACTTTTAGGAGCACCACCCATCAACAGCACGAACCCGAGATAGGGACTACACCAATCGTCTAAGTATAGGCTTTAAAACCTCAGCAGTAACACAGTATTACATCGCGGACTTACTTTCGGCTTTTACTTACCACCCAGATTTTACTTACCAACACTTGATAGACCAGTAAGGTCTCAAGAAACGACACAAACATGAATGCAATAGGCATGTTATTTGTCTTATAAAGTATTAAAAATACGCTTATGAGGCCAGGGTTGTATTGGTGTGTGATCCGTTTTTTCAAACAAAAACTGAAACATGGTAAACAAATTTTAAAGCAAAAAAATTTTTTTGCCTTTAATATACAAATATAACTTTAAATTCTATAAAAAATATTAATTTAATTGTTAAATAAAACGATTTTAGTTTTAGGGCTAACTTATTTATTTTTTTTATCAAAAATAATTTTACCACGCATTAACGAATCTATCGAATTATTTAAAACAAATTTTACATTAACTGACTTTCTCTCTCTTTCACGACTTGGAAGAAACTTAACAACCGCCCACTAAAATTCGCTCAACCAATGAATGTTTTGCTTTCTGAAAGTGCGGGGGAGGGGGAAGTCTTTTCTTCAGCATGCCCCATTCTAAGGGGGTCTTCAACCTGCCCTATAAAAACGGTAGCAGTGACATGCGAATCATTTTACTGTTGGAGCCGCATTTCAATTGTTGCACACAAGCTCATAACCAAGAATGCAGTCTGACGAGCACCCCAATATCATTTTGTAAGTAATTTTACTTCGTACATATTCTCTTCTAAATATACAGAAGTAGTCTTATTCAATAGTGCTCTGAGTGAAATATATAGAAGTTAATTCTTCTGTATCAGCATTTCTGTAGAAGTGTGTTTTCTGTGAAATTTTCGTGATTGTAGTTTATTGTGATTGTGCCCAATTTTATCTTATTATTTTATTTGAAAGGACCGATTCATCCATACACAAGTGACTATCTGAATATGCTCCGCCACTTATATAGCTCTGCTGTGATACAGTGTGAGTACTGCTATATTATCTATATATCTTTGATTATACTTTATAATATATGGGATTGAACTCAGAATGGTCCCCTGAGGAACTCTTCTCGGAAAATTAAATGCACTATAGTCCGAATAAGTAATGGTAAATGACAAACATTATAATTTTTCTTTTTCATGATGTTAGCCCGACGTGGTCAACGGGTCACTCGCAAAGAAGCCCCAAATTATAGCTTCCCTCACCAGCTATCTGAAAAGCAGATAGGATCCAGCTTTGGGACAGGATCTAGGTTTTAAAGCAGCCAGCCCAATTCAGAGCCTCAATATAAGCAAACG
>JAJOZX010005195.1:195000-197500 GCA_023014485.1 Bathynomus jamesi
AAATCAAACTTTCCCTGGTCGATGGATCGGCCGCGGTGGTCCCATTCAATGGCCACCAAGGTCTCCAGACCTCTCTCCGTTAGATTATTGTTTGTGGAGGTGGATGAGAAGTCAAGTTTAAAAAAGAAAGGTGGATACACGAGACGAATTGCTCGCGCGCATTTTGGATGCTGCTGCCCGCATAAAGGAACGTGAAGATCAACTCAGACGAACAACACGCGATCTTCGCACACGAGTTGCAAAGTGCATTGAGGTTGACGGTGGGATTTTCGAAAACGTGTTGTAAACTGTAACGAATTCGTTATTTCTGTATCTGATACCATTCAAAATGTCAATGTTTAAACATTGAATGTTAGAAACTAACTGGTTTCTCTTGATTACCATTAACAATGCTTTTGTATTTGTAGATTCAAACAGCTATATCTCCGTAATCATTCAGAATTAAACACATGTTCATATGAACTTTTTTTCTCACAATGACCGATACTATCACCTCCCGAAGTATTCACCTTTCCTCCCGAAACACTCTGTATATGTGTGTGTGTGTAAAAGATATATATATATATATATGTGTGTGTGTGTGTGTGTGTGTGTGTATAAGATATATATATATATATATGTGTGTGTGTGTGTATATATATATATATATATATATATATATATATATATATATGAGGGGTTGCGCGTCTTAAGGTACCTAAGCGCCACCACAGGCGAAAACGTGTTTTTGATGGATATCACTATTTTCACCCTTCTTCTATCCCGTGGTTTGGGTTATAATGACCTTACGACACTAGAAGTATGGTTGAAAACCTTATGAAGCGAACTACTTTTTTCACCTCTATCGCCAGGTGGGCTCTGCCGCCCAGATGTGATGCGCGTCTTAAGGCCCCAATATCCCGTTCAACTGGTGGGAGGTGATGGGGGTGGGTGTGGGACGCTCGGTCTCTGGGTGGCGAGAACAGCAGGAGGAACGCGAGCCAATGAAAACATGGCAACTACGCCGCTCTGCTTTCTGATTGGCCACCCGCTCCACGCGCCGAGAGACACGACACAAACATCCCGCCAGTACCTTAAGACTCGCGTTGCTGTTAGCAGGCGTCCTGAGTTCGTGCTCATGTTGCTGAATATTGCGTGGATTATTCTATTCACCCGGCTTCTAACTATTATCAACGTGTGCAGCAATGTCTCGCCGTGCTAGTGATAGTGATGAAAAATCAATAGAATCATTCTGTGCCAGAAATCGCACCCAAAGTTCGGCATAATAAGAAAATAAAAAAATTTAAAAAATGTATATAAAATATGAAAATCTATTCCAAAAACTCATCAACATCTTCATTAGCATACTTAGAACTCTAATTTAGCCAAAAATTAACGTTCTAGCTCAATTAATAACGGAGATACTATTGCCAGAATATTGCTGAACTTTGGAGGCGATTTCTGGCGAATTTTAATTTTGGCGCTTAGGTACCTTAAGACGCGGGACCCCTCATAAAGGAGGGGACAGATCTCAAGCAAAAAACTATAGACCACTTGAGACCCCTCAATTATATATATATATATATATATATATATATATAATATATATATACAGGGCGTCCCAAAAAAATGTATACACACTTTAACAGCTGATAGCTCAATTGATGTTTCTTTCTTTCCAAGTTAAATCCATTAGAATTAATAATGGCAGTCAGACTAAGCTTTGAACAAAGGAAATTCATTCTAAAATTCTACTGGAAGTGTGAAAACGCAGTTGAAGTGCAAAGACAGTTTAGGAGGGAGTTTCAAACAGATCCACCAACGCGACTTACCATCACTCGAATTAGAGATAAGTTTGAAGCCGATGGAACTGTTCAGAATGTCCACAAGAAGCGTTCCGGAAGACCACGGACATCGACAAGCCCCACAAAGCAAGAAAGAGTACTGGAAACGTATCACCAAAGTCCAAGAAAATCTGTGCGGCAAGCGAGTCGTGAGGTAGGAATTTCAGAATCGTCTGTCCAACGCATTTTGAAGCGCTGTCAATGGAAAAGTTACATTCCAAGATTAGTCCATGCTATTAACGAAGATGATCCGGACCGAAGAGTGGAGTATTGCGAGTGGTACTTGGCACGATGTGGATGTGGATTGGACGAAGGGGTTTCGTAGAATGCCCTCCGCGTTCACCAGACCTCACACCACTAGACTTTTTTTTATGGGGATACTTAAAAGACAAAGTCTACGCTATAAAACCTGCAACAGTCGCTGAATTGAGAGCAGCCATTGAACGAGAATGCACACAAATACCAAACGAAATGTTTCGTGATGTTTGCGATTCCATTGCTTCGCGTTATCAGCAGTGCCTGGACCAGAACGGACGTCAGTTTGAAACAGGCGCTGACAAAACAATTAAATAATGTCTGTAGATTCTATTACATTTTGAAAATGAAATGTATTTTAATAAACACTGCCTTTATAATTATTTAAAGTGTGTATACATTTTTTTGGGACGCCCTGTATA
>JAJOZX010005195.1:202500-237500 GCA_023014485.1 Bathynomus jamesi
TCGCTTACATCTCATCTCACTAAAATATTTGAAAGAATAGTTAGACAGAAAATCTGTGACTTTTTGGAAACTCAGAAAAAATTCAATGATAACCAACACGGGTTTCGATCAGGCAGATCATGCCTATCACAACTAATGGAACACTACAACAACATTATTGATTCACTTGAAAGTAATGAAAACTATGATGTACTATACACAGACTTTGCTAAAGCGTTCGACAAGTGTGACCACGGAATCGTAATACATAAACTGAAATATATGGGAATAACAGGAAAAGTAGGGAAATGGATATATAATTTCCTTAGTGAGCGGAGGCAAGTCGTTACAGTACAAGAAGTATCTTCATCAGAATCAGAGGTCCTCAGCTCAGTACCACAAGGAACAGTATTAGCTCCACTACTCTTCATAATCATGCTAACTGACATAGATGAGGACGTTACCAGAGACAGCACAGTAACATCCTTTGCGGATGACACAAAGATCAGTAGAAAAATAAGAAACCCAGAAGACATAGGATCTTTACAAACCGACATAAACAAAATCTACAAGTGGACTGAAGACAACAATATGAAGTTTAACACCGAGAAATTTCAGCTATTACGGTACGGAAAAAGAGAAGACCTAAAGTGCATGGAATATTATACCCCAAATGGACAGGAAATTCAGAGAAATTCCAGAGCAAAAGATTTAGGGGTTGTAATGACAGATGATGCGAAATTTGAAACACAAAATAAGATTGCAGTAAACAGAGCAAAGAGAATAACGGGTTAGATATTGAGAACCTTTAAACGAAGGGATAGGAATGTAATGATTCCTCTACTGAAAACCCTGATCATACCCAAATTAGAATACTGCTCGGTCCTAACTTCCCCATATAAAAAAGAAGACATTAGACAGCTGGAGGGGATCCAAAGAAGCTTCACAGCCAAGATCAATGGGTGCAAAGAACTAAATTACTGGGAAAGGTTACGAGAACTAGACCTATATTCACTGGAAAGGAGAAGAGAGAGATACACCATTATTTACACTTGGAAAATAATGGAGAAACTAGTCCCTAATCTTACTCTGAATCCCATAACTCCCCAAACAACGATGGAAAGTAGAAGCGGTAGACTGTGTCGTATTCCCAAATTGAAGGCGAGACAGGGAACATCCTTAACCCTGAAAGAAAATAGTTTTGTAGTGAGAGGACCAAAACTGTTTAATCAGTTGCCCAAAGACCTAAGAAACACGAAGGGAGTTGCAGTGGAAATCTTCAAAAGAAGACTAGACGCCTGGCTCAGAACAATCGCCGATGAGCCGGGCGTACCTGGCTATGTGAGGTGGAGAGCGCAAGAATCCAACTCACTACTTCACCAGGCCAACTCGAGAGGAGGGGCGACAAGCTTGACCTTCGCGAAATGAGAAATCATCGCGCGGAACCTTTGTAAGGTTGTAAGGTAAGGTAAGGTATATAATATATATATATGTAAAAATGAACAATGAATAATCAATATTCATTTTTACATGAGAAACCAAAATCGCCTGAGCGAATTTGGATAGAATTTCGATGTTTGCTTTCTATTTTTTTTTCAGTGTCACAACCATGCGACCTACCATTCCTATGGTTTAAGTCGTATCCATATTTCCATATCTTCTCTTGACCATTATCCTATATAAATTTATTAAATATTCATTTTTACTCGTGTTAGTCTACGAAATGTGTACAAACTTTACACATCCATACCTGTTCGTTCAAAGTCGTGCAAATACGTTCGCATGTATTATTTTTTTTCTTTTAAGTGCGTTCACCTCTCGCAAGTTGCTCATTCATGCTGATTCAGGGTGTTCGAATTCCGATGACGTCGCCAAAAGCAAGCATCTGAATTCGAAATCCTCTCTCTTGCTTCTGCTACAAATTTATAACATAAGGTGTTATGTTGTATGTTATGTTATAATATACTGTATTGTTTCCCTGCCTGGCCACTAGTTCGTTATCGGCTTACGTCACATAGTTATCCCCGTTCTCATTACTTGTACTTACTATTTCTACCTAATTGTCATTCAAATTCTATATTACTTATGTATTACGTTATCATAAATGTCCGTGTACTTCCAATGAAAAGTACACTGGATTTTTCTCCGCTTTCCTCATCGCTGGCTAATTAGACTTTCAAACTCTGATAACCAGCCAGGTTCTAATAATATTTGACATAATTTGGCGTAATTATTGTTAACTATAAATATATAACATTGTTGTTAATCCCCTTTAAATTATAGAACAACGGTTAACTCCCTTCATTATATCAATTGTATCACCTATTTACATTACTTCAGTAGTAGATATGTCAATTAACAATTTGCTAAAATTGTAATTAAATGTAATACTTTAATATAATGTAATTGATAATCCGTACTTTAATGAAACTGTAATTAATGATAGTAGTTTAGTACTGTATAATGTAATTAATGTATTTTAATGACGATAATTAACGATAATAAGCGAATGTGAATTGGTTGGTAATTGTAATCATAATTGTAATAAACCGAAGTTGCAATGTGCTCAGTGATGTACTTGGATTATACTCAATGTACTACGAAATTATGTCGCCCTTTAGAAATGTATACTCGGCGTAAATACGATAATTTTTTTATTATTTTTTAATTTTATTTGGAATCTTTCAAAAATCTGATCATGTGTTTAAAGGGGAAAACTTAATCTTCAAACTGCACTCCCTCAAAATTTAGATTATATATAAAGCATGTAATTGTAAAATAACGTTACTTCGATTACTTCGATTAACACTCCCTTGTTAGCAGCCTCTCAGCGAGGAGGGGGCAGAGGCCCCTTGCCTCCTTAATTTTTAGATTCCGGCCTGAGCCATGGTCGAAAGAGGTCGAACATCTACCCCTGTAAATTCAGAGCACTACATGTACATTTTAGAAGTAAATCACAGTAAAAGAAAGTTTTTTTTATCTTTTCCTTCGAGCCGTGCTCTCGTCCGAGAATTCAGTCAATAGAGAAAAATAACTTCCAGCTACGTTATAAGAAGCATCAGGGAATCTTCAGAGAATTTAGTAAGTTTTCACGGAATCCTCCGAACCCACCCAGTGGCATAGAAAGAGAAGAATTAACAGTCTGTCGACCCTATAGCGACAGAAAAAAAAATTAGAATGTTATAGAAGAAAAACTATCGCGAGAAATATCCGTTGCTGCTTCTCAACCAGAATCCCCGTCGATTCGAACCAACCCAGGGCCATAGACGGAGGGGTTAGCAAGTCTGGCGACCCTGCCCCAGGACAAAAAACCCTATCGACCCCTGCCCCAGGATAAGAAACTGACGACCCCTGCATCCAGGATTCTTCCAGCCTTCCAGACCCTAGAAATCGAGACAACCATAAGCACATAGAAGAAGGAGGATAAAAAATTGTAGCGACCCTACTACCAAGATAATAAGACTCACCATTTGGCCGGCGTGTCACGACTTCCAGTTCGTCACATTCACCCTTGAACTGGTGTGTAACGACTGCAAGTTATCCACGTCTCGTCTCATCTAGAACAAGTAGCCAGCAAGACACGTTTTCAGGCCACGTCGCTAAGGATTTCGCCGTAGAAATTTTGTTAAGTACAGAGTTTTTTTTTTTAAGTAATTTGTAAACAGTTGAGAAGACAGCATTATTTATTAACAGTTAACTAGTATTAAGTCAGAATTAGCAAGAAACACAGTGAACATTTCAGACACCAGTGATACATTTTTTTTTATTGAAACAGTTAATTTTCACAGGGAGTTAATTTTTTTCACAGGGAGTTAATTTTTTTCACAGGGAGTTAATTTTTTTCACAGGGAGTTAATTTTTTTCACAGGGAGTTAATTTTTTTCACAGGGAGTTAATTTTGTTCACAGGGAGTTAATTTTCACGGTTATTTCCACTATTAGAGTTAGTATAGAATAATTTTATTTTATGTACCAAATATAATATTACTGTACCTTCGCGTACATTCGAGTGAAATGTTGCTTACATTTTTTATTTTTGTTTACAATTTTTTCAAATTATTGAATTGAATTGACTTGCAAATTAAGAAAGAGAGAGTTTATAGAGAGTTTATAGAGTTAGAGATACTTGAAGCAGTTTCAGTTTTCAGTTTCAGCTGGTTGCATCCAAGAGAGACAACTAAACCCCAGAGATTATAGAAATACTTGATAGCAGTTCAAGTCAGTAGGTTGCATCCAGATGGACAACCGCCCCAGAGATTTATAGAAATACTTGATAGCAGTTCAAGTCAGTAATTCAGTTTAAGTCAGTCTCAGCCATTTTTTAAGTCAATCTCAGCCATTTTTTAAGTCCAGAGAATTTAGTTTTTTAAGAGAAGAGAATTTAATTCCTTTTTGGTATAAGAGAAAATTAAATTGAACCTGAATTGATCGGTTTGTCGTCTTTAGTTCAACCTTCTTTTTTTGTTGTTGTAAGGAAATTGACCGATTTGTCTCCTTTTTGCATGCAGTTATTGCGTATATAAATATATAGGTGAAATTATATATTTTAATGTAACAAAAACAGATTTACAATTGTTTATAATGATTTTGATAATTATTGTAATGTATATGTGACGATAATAGTTGTGTAATAATTAATCGATCATGTCCCAATGACCTCCTTTCAAATTACTACGCTGAGGAACATGCCGTCCCTCCGTTTTGTTTTACCTCCTTTAATTTTTGTTCTAAGCAGTGTGACAATGTCTTCGTAAAGAGCAAAGTGCTCACGAAAAGACGTATTGTCAATTTCAGACATATCTCCCCGCTTAGTCACTCAATTCCCCCGAATATGGTACTCCAAACTTTGTTTTTTATTTTATATTATGTTAACACCCCAACCCCAGTTGAACCCAGTGTCAACCAGAGAAATGGTTCAACCCTGGTTAATTCTTCTTTGGCTCCAGTCAAACCACAGTTTAACCATCTGTTTCCTTTCCCCCCAGTTGGTCCAGATCCAACCAGGAGCCTCTTTGGTACTGCGGAAAATTCCTCAGTATCAAACTGATAATTCCAAAGTTTTTTTTTTTTTTTTTTTTAAAGAGAAGGACCCTACAACCTCATGTTAGTTCATTATAGTTGTTAATTGATTTCTGTTTTCAATTTTATATTTTGTAAAATTTTGTATTCAATTAATATTGAGTAATTGTCGTTAAGGTATTATATAACTTTGTTAATTCATAAACCTCCCGAATCCTTACACACACACACACACACATACACACACACACACACACATGTATGCCCACTATATATACTATATATACAAACCTTATGCTAAAATCATTGGATATCACAATAAACTATTTCATTGCGTGTAAGTGCTGACTATGCTATTTAATCTTAATTATTTTGCTTACTATATATAAATTTTTGCTCATGTATTAAGTTATTTTAACCAAAGCTAATCTGTTCCTTAAAGTATATATATATATATAAATATAGATACAGATATAATCCTAATCCACCAATGACCACTAATGATCTAGTTCTTCACGGGATGAACCAATCACTCTCATAATCCACATACTCAATACTCATGTTCTACGTACACGTATATATACGTATGCGCATTTACGTATAACCAACGATAAATCCCTTTTCCCCATTTGTACATATCACCAACCACTACACTCTGTACCTAATACACAAATACACATTTGACCACAGGTCTATACATCATCCATTACGTAATTCATTTTTACCTACAATAGTCAATAAAATTAGTTTATAGATTATACGATCATGGTAACTTTGAAAAATTCCTGAAACTTTAAAATTTATAGTTTTCCCTTTTACCTACTATTCATTATGTATGTAATTTTTCCCACAGAAAAATAAAATTTTGTTAAAAATTTAACAATATCATTGTTTGTCTAACTTAATTGTTTGTCTAAATTAACATATTAATCCTTTTATTCTGTTTGCATAAATTAAAGTATTAATCTTTGATTTTTTTTAATATTTTATAACTCTAAGCAAGTGCCATGTTAAAGATTTGATTACTGTGCATTGTAAATCAACCACCCGAACTCGCTTGTTCTGTATATAAATTTGTAATTATAAAAACCATTAGTCATCATCTAGTTTGAATTAGTTGGGAGGGTGTGTTATTGTATTGTATTAATATAATTTTAAAGGGGAGAGCCCTGTAAAAATGAACAATGAATAATCAATATTCATTTTTACATGAAAAACCAAAATCGCCTGAGCGAGTTTGGATAGAATTTCGATTTTCGCTCTCTATTTTTTTTTCAGTGTCAACCATGCGACCTACCACTCCTATGGTTTAAGTCGTATCCTTATTTCCATATCTTCTCTTGACCATTATCCTACATATATCCATTTTATTAAATATTCATTTTTACTCGTGTCAGTCTAAGAAATGTGTACAAACTTTACGCATCCATACCTGTTCGTTCAAAGTCGTGCAAATACGTTCGCATGTATTATTTTTTTCTTTTTTTTCTTTAAGTGCGTTCACCTCTCTGAAGCTGCTCATTCATGCTGATTCAGGGTGTTCGAATTCCGATGACGTCGCCAAAAGCAAGCATCTGAATTCGAAATCCTCTCTCTTGCTTCTGCTACAAATTTATAACATAAGGTGTTGTGTTGTATGTTATGTTATATTATTATATATAGTGTATTGTTTCCCTGCCTGGCCACTAGTTCGTTATCGGCTTACGTCACATAGTTATCCCCGTTCTCATTACTTGTACTTACTATTTCTACCTAATTGTCATTCAAATTCTATATTACTTATGTATTACGTTATCATAAATGTCTGTGTACTTCCAATGAAAAGTACACCGGATTTTTCTCCGCTTTCCTCATCGCTGGCTAATTAGACTTTCAAACTCTGATAACCAACCAGGTTCTAATAATATTTGACATAATTTGGCGTAATTATTGTTAACTATAAATATATAACATTGTTGTTAATCCCCTTTAAATTATAGAACAACGGTTAACTCCCCTTCATTATATCAATTGTATCACCTATTTACATTACTTCAGTAGTAGATATGTCAATTAACAATTTGCTAAAATTGTAATTAAATGTAATACTTTAATAAATGTAATTGATGATCCGTACTTTAATGAAACTGTAATTAATGATAGTTTAGTACTGTATAGTGTAATTAATGTATTTTAATGACGATAATTAACGATAATAAGCGAATGTGAATTGGTTGGTAATTGTAATCATAATTGTAATAAACCGAAGTTGCAATGTGCTCAGTGATGTACTTGGATTATACTCAATGTACTACGAAATTATGTCGCCCTTTAGAAATGTATACTCGGCTTAAATACGATAATTTTTTTATTATTTTTTAAATTTTTATTTGGAATCTTTCAAAAATCTGATCATGTGTTTAAAGGGGAAAACTTAATCTTCAAACTGCACTCCCTCAAAATTTAGATTATATATAAAGCATGTAATTGTAAAATAACGTTACTTCGATTACTTCGATTAACACTCCCTTGTTAGCAGCCTCTCAGCGAGGAGGGGGCAGAGGCCCCTTGCCTCCTTAATTTTTAGATTCCGGCCTGAGCCATGGTCGAAAGAGGTCGAACCTCTACCCTGTAAATTCAGAGTACTACCTGTGCATTTTAGAAGTAAATCACAGTAAAAGAAAGTTTTTTTAATCTTTTCCTTCCAGCCGTGCTCTCGTCCGAGAACTCAGTCAATAGAGAAAACTAATTTCCCGATACGTTATAAGAAGCATCAGGGAATCTTCAAAGAATTTAGTAAGTTTTCACGGAATCCTCCGAACCCACCCAGTGGCATAGAAAAAGAAGAATTAACAGTCTGTCGACCCTATAGCGACAGAAAAAAAAATTAGAATGTTAGAAGAAAAACTCGCGAGAAATCCGTTGCTGCCTCCCAATCAGAATCCCCGTCGATTCGAACCAACCCAGGGCCATAGACGGAGGGGTTAACATATATATATATGTGTGTGTGTGTATAATATATATATATTATATGTGTGTGTGTGTATATATAATGTATGTGTGTGTAATATATGTGTGTGTGTGTGTGTATATATAAATATAATATATACTGTGTATATACCGTAAATTCGGTGTACAAGTCGATGTTTAAAGCCTTAAAAAATCTTTAAATTTTAGGGTCGACTTATACAACAAGTATGAAATCAGAACCTTAATCCAAGAGAGGTAAACTGGTGCACATGATCAAGGATGAGCTCAAATACAGATATTGAATTACACTTATTTATTAAAAACACAGTTAAAAGGTTAAAAGACAATAAAAACTTTAAAAATTTAGTTAGGATTAGGATCAAGGTCGCCATATGTATCTGAATCTGAATTGGAATCGCTTAAATTGTTTACTGCATCTTCTTCGTTATCACTATCTCTCCACAACAAATCATCTTCCATCCCATCCATTTGATTACTAATCCCACATTTTTTGAATGAATGGTTGGATGGTTAGTGGAGGAGTGGGGGATCGACTTATACAAAGGATATATCTTGAAACACGAATTTCTTAACCAAAATCTTGGGTCGACTTATACACCACGTCGACTTGTACACCGAATTTTACGGTATGTGTATATATATATATATATATATATATGTGTGTGTGTGTGTGTGTGTGTGTAATAAATAAATATATATATATATATGTGTGTGTGTGTATAATATGCCTGTGTGTGTACATAATATATATATATATATATATATATATATATATATATATATATATATATGAAAAAATTAATAATTCCTGTATGATCCTTATATTCAATTATTAATTTTTACATAGGGACCAAACTCGCATAACGCAAATTATATATGTTGTTCAATTCACACGTACATATATGTATGTTCACATGTATTCTTTTTAAATTAATTAATTTCTCGCGATCTCATAAATGCTTATGCGAGTGTTCAAATTCTGCTAACCACCGCGGAAGTGACTCTGCTCTAATTTAATTTTATAAACATTATCAAGTGTGTTATTATATATATACAGTATATACAGGGTGTCCCATAAGTCCGGCATCATAGGAAAAATAATTAAAAATGGCAAAACAAAAGCTTTTATTTACAGAACGTGCTCAATATGTCCACCATTGTTTTCAATACACAAATTCAGACGTGATTCCCAGTCAGCAAGCACACGATGAATGATGTCAGGAGTAATGGTGTTACATGCCCCAATAATGCGCTGCCGCAAATGTTCAACACTCCTAATTTTCTCTGCGTATACCAGCGCTTTCAAGTGGCCCCAGAGATAAAAATCTAGTGGCGTGAGATCCGGGCTTCTAGCTGGCTATTCCACAGGCCCTCGACGTCCTATCCAATGACCAGGAATTGTTGGTACAGGTATTCCCTTACTTGGGTGCTGTAATGTGCAGTAGCGCCGTCTTGCTGGAACCATGTTGGGAAATTTCCTTCTTCGTTCAAGACACTGGGAAATGCTTCTTCCTTGAGCATACGTAGGTAGGTGCCTCCAGTGACATGTTCATCGAAAAAGAGGGGGCATATGATGCGATCCTTCCAAATGACACATCATACTATCACCCGAGATGCACCTTGTTCCTTTGAAGAGGTATACCAGTGAGGGTGTTTTGAGACCAGTAGCGGGTGTTCTGTCGATTTACCTCACCATTTCCATAAAAGACAGCTTCGTCACTGAACAGAATGGTGGACGGGAAATTGACATCCCGAGCATATTGTTCCGTAGCCCATTCACAAAATTCCATCCGCCGGTCAGGATCATCTTCGCTTAATTTCTGTAGGATCTGAAGTTTATATGGATGCCATTTGTGAGCCTGAAGAATGCGATGGATGCTACTTTTCGACACTCCTGTGTCGGCGGACAATCGCCGAAGAGACTTATTGGGACTTGTGTTAAAATAAGCCAGGATAGCAGTCGCTGTATCATCGTCAGTGGACCTCCTTGAAGGTCCACTGCGTGGTTTATCTTCTATGGATCCTGTTTCCTTAAACTTTGCAACAAGTCTGCTAACACAACTCTGTGTTATTGGCTCGCGGTCTGGATGCAGTCTGTTAAATTCAGCAGCGGCCTCTCTTTGACTCCGATTTCCTATGAGTAGAATTATCTGGATTCGTTCTTCCTTGCTCACAGACATTATGGCCTGTAGAAAGAGAAAAATATGAATTATAGTTTGTAGAAATAGAAAAATATGAATTTCTCCTATGATGCCAGACTTGTGGGACACCCTGTATATATATATATATATATATATATATATATATATATATATATATATACCGTATATGCACATGTACTTTGTATTATATTTCTAACATCTTAATTGTCTATTAATATGAAACACTAAAAACAAACCAAAGCTATAATTGACTGTAATTAACTGAAATAATTTAATATAATGTAATAATGTACTTAATAACGTAGTAAAATGTACTTTAATGAAATTGTAATTAACGATAATAAGTAAATATGAATTAATTGGTAATTATAACCATAATAGGAACAAACCAAAATTACATCGTACTCAGTGATGTACTTAGATTGTACTAAACGTCCGACACGACATTATGTCGCCATTTAATGTATACCCGCGATATTATTATTATTATTTTTTTTTTTTTGTTCATTGGTATAAATTTTGGAGTTATAAAAGATGAAGTCATGGTTTGCCTTAAACTTTTAATTATTTGCTCATGTACATATCTTAATATAAGAATGCCTAATTCAATTCTCGTTCTAATTAACTCGGCGGATCAGGAAAACAGCAGATCTAATAGATGCGGTTTAAGCTAAAAATATGGCTTCCTCTCCCTTTTATCTGTTTTAACCATTTTTTTTACTTTATTTTTTTAACTGTTGTGCAAAAATAATACAGCCTCTTCAACATTTAATAATGATGATGTAAAATCGGGGTATATAAACCCCAGAAATATCTTCCATATTCATTCAAAAGTAAATTCAGAGGCTGAGCACTACCTGTACATTTTAGCAGTAAATTACAGTGAAAGATAATCTTTATCTTCTCCTTCGAGCCTTGCTCTCTTCAGAAGAACTTAGTCATTAAACTTCCCTGATACGTTATAAGACGAGTCAGGGAATCTTCAGAGAATTTAGTAAGCCTCCCTGAATCCTCCGAGCCACTATAGAAGGACTCGGAGAGTAATATAGAAGAAAACTACTGCAAATAACACATCCGTTACTGCCACCTAACTAGAACCCCCGTCGACTTCGAACCAACCCAGGCCATAGACGGAGGGGTTAACAACTGGCGATCCTGTAGCCAGGATTTTAACAACTGACAACTTCTGCATCCAGGTTTCTTCCAGTCTTCCAGACCCTGGAACTAGAACCAACAACCAGTTGACCGGCGTGTCACGACTTCTAGTTCGTCACATCCACCCTTGAACCGGTGTGTCACGACTCCAAGTTCTCCACGCCTAGTTTTCATCCAAGAACAAGTGGCCAGCAAGACACGTCTTCAGGACATGTCTCCAAGGATTTCGCCGTAGGAATCTTGTTAAGTACAGAACTCTTTTTTAAAATAATCTCTAAACATTTGAAAAGTCAGTATTATTAACAGTAATAATTAGTATTGAGCCAAATTAACAAAAACCAGTGAACATTCCATACACCAGTGATACATTTCTTTTTAGTGAAACCGAGTTATTTCCAGTATTATAGTATAATTTTATTTAATGTACCAAGCATAGTACAAGGATAATCTTGTTACATTTTTTTTTTATTATTTTGTTTGCAATCTTTTCAAATTTTCCCTAGTTAGGCAAATTGTTGTGCATTTATGTTTTTTTTAGATAGTAGTTAGGAAAACCCCTTAAGTGATCATTCCATAATTAAGATCGGTCAAGCAGACCTAATTAGAACACATTAATAGTACCTTCACATATGAGCGATTCAGACGGTGCGCTTTCTGACATCGAAAATTTACCTACACCCATTTTTCCACCTACCCCGCGCCCTTCAAACATATTCCCAAACACACAAACTTCAGATCCTCAAGCCAATATGTCTCAAACCCCCCCCCAGCATACATTAACTTAGGCAGACTAGTAAACTTCCCATACTGTTTAATTTTTAAGGGGACCATAGATAATCGTTTGTTGAACCACGCGTAAGACCTTGGATTGAGTCTTTAGAGCAACATTTCTTACGCGAAAATACCGATGATGATATAAAAATTAGGAAGCAAAAAGATTTATCGACCCTAAAGAAGGGAATGCTCATGACACAGTCACTACGTCCCATCAATTAGCGAAGCTACAACATGGGACATTTTAAACAAAACTTATTAGAATTTTTTAAAGAAATAACTTGCACAACCCTTAGCCACGTTAGAAGCAGTCTTCCAAGCTAAATGGAAGAAAGAGGAACACGAGATTTAAACAATTTTATTACACGACACATAAACTTGTAGGAGAAGCCCTCCGGCCGCAGAAAATGCATGTGGCATAACTTTCACTTCGAAACAAAGAAATCTAATAGTAGCACACCATTTACCAAAACCTACCCGGAGCACCTAAAAAAAAGTTTCAGGAGTTTTAAATGTTGACAAACCTGTAAGTGTAGCCATAAACAAAACACGGGAACATTACCCATTTAGCAAACCAAACTACCGAAAGGGTAGAGAAACCCCCGTACATTATTCAGCAGCAGCAACACAACAACAACAACCCTATAAATCGAGGCCAATGCAGGGAACACCCCCCAGAAACAAGCCCCCCAAACCCAGAATACACGCCCTCCTCCACAGTGTTTTAACTGCGATAGTTTGGGCACATGATAAGTCAATGTAATTACCCTCTTGCTCCCACTGTCACGAACATGGTCATCGCCGTGGCGATCGCCAAAAATGTGCTGATAAAGCCCCTGCAGGGTATAGACCCCACTTTCCCAAACCAACCCCCAACGTTCCCAAAAGTCCCCAATCCCCAGAAACCAGTCCATTCCCAGCCTCAGTCGAACCACCAACCAATAGATCACGACCACAGGGTCAACACATCTTACCCCATGTACAAACCCCAATACAACAGCAAGGTCATAGTTCGGTACGTAGAAGTACCCGGGAGGAATCATTTTCCCCAGAGAACAGTTTTCAAGAACACCCTCCAGCGTATGATATCCCATAGAATATGACCAGGTCCTCCCATAGAAGACATTCGAGCCCTTTTTTAGACCCTACATTGGAGGCGGCAGTTCAACCTCCTCCCTCCTAAATTACAGTAATGCCCAGATACGCACACAAACTCCCCATCAGGATAATAGGTGCGGACCTCTAGATTTAATAATAAATTGTACGATAACCAAGATTTAACTGCTCTCCTAGATACAGGAGCACACGCGACGTTAATTAAGAAACAATGTAGATGAATTACTAGAGAGTACAATTACAAATATGAACTTAAGGCACCATCCTGCCAACTCAGAGGAGTTACGGGCACA
Source organism: Bathynomus jamesi (assembly GCA_023014485.1). Taxonomy (NCBI): domain Eukaryota; kingdom Metazoa; phylum Arthropoda; class Malacostraca; order Isopoda; family Cirolanidae; genus Bathynomus; species Bathynomus jamesi. The sequence continues at coordinate 215,968 of JAJOZX010005195.1, forward strand.
CCCATACCCACATACGGAGAAATTGAGTTATATTTAGAAGTTGGAAACGCGGTATACCCCGCGAAATGTTGTATAGTGGACACAGTCGCCACCTTTCAGACAGACATCCTACTAGGTATGGATTTTTTTAACCGGAATCAATGGGAGATTTACCCAGCCGGAAAGTTAGTAAAGTGTCGAAATAGGACACACCATCTCCGAGATGACAGACAACTTAATGCTAATAGACTTAGTCAGTTCAGATTTCCGAAAGAAATAGGAAACCCCCTCCACTTGATAGCAGTCAAGTCGGGTTGCATCCAGAGGGACAACCGCTCCAGAAATCAGACCCCAGGGTAATCAGTTCCAGTTGTTGAATCCAGTTGGATCAACACAGTTTCCAGCAGTCAGTTTCCAGTCAGTCAGTTCAGTCAGAGTTTTCCAGTCAGTCAGTCAGTTCCAGTCCAGTCAGTCAGTTTCCAGTCACAGTCAGTTTCCAGTCAGCCAGTTTCCAGTCAGTCAGTTTCCAGTCAGCCAGTTCAGTTCAGCCAATAAGGCAAATTTTAGTCGCCGAACCAGAATCAGATTCACAATTTTTCATATGCCCTACCGAGCATATAACAGTAGCACCTTATGAGAAGATTTGTTTCCTAGCAAAAGTAGTTAACAGTCAAGGAAAATTATTAGAGTCAGAGCGTACTCTGATTACAGAGAAAAGTAATTTCAAAAGAGATGTTCTTATTGCCCAAGTCCTTAGTCAGAGTCAGAATTCAGCTATCCCTGTTGTTTGTTTAAACAAAGGAAAAAGCCTATAGAATTAACTTCAAATCAGAAAATAGGAACTGTTTCCACAGTAGAAATAGATTCAGATTTCCCCATCAGTACGATAAATCGTGTTTCCAGTTCCTTAGAATTAAACCTTCAGTATTAAAAGAAGAATATAAGAAATGTCTGGAACACTCCCTTCAGGAGTCACCAGCTTTACAGGATCCCAAACTAATGGAATCACTTCTCGATTTCCTGATAAGAAATAGAGATGTGATTGCCCTAAAAGGAGATCCTCTGGGCCGAACTAATTTGGTCCCTTTTGAAATCAAGTTGGAACCCAATTCCAAACCCATTTTCATTCCTCCCTATCGGGTTCCACATTCCCAGTTAGTCACTATTGAGGAACACATCAAGGACATGTTGGAGCAGGATGTCATTCAGCCTTCAGCTAGTCCCTGGTCCGCTCCTATGATTCTCGTCTCCAAAAAGGACGGAACATCTCGCCCTTGTATAGATTTTAGACGCCTGAACAACATTACCATCCCAGACCGTTTCCCGATTCCAAACATGCAGGAAACAATTCTGAACGTAGGGAAAGCGAACTTTTTTTCATCCCTCGATTTAGCATCGGTTATTGGCAAATGGAGGTCAGTCCCGAATCTCGGGCATTGACTGCTTTCTCCACTAACCGAGGCCATTACGAATTCCAGGTTTTACCTTTCGGAGTCCGAAATGGGCCTGCTAATTTCTCTAGGTTGATGAATATAGTCCTTTCCGACCTATTAGGTGTCGAAGCTCTCGTTTATCTTGACGATATTATCGTTTAGTTCGGACATAAAAACACACTTTCAACGCTTCAGAATGTGCTATCACACTTGAGAAAAGCACACCTTAAACTGAAGCTTGCAAAGTGCAATTTTTTACAAGAATCCCTGGTATACCTAGGATTCCTACTCTCCACAGGAATTAAACCTGATCCAGCCAAACTCGAAGCCTGGAAAGGTACCCTGTACCCAAACCATCGACGACGCCCGTGCATTTATTGGTTTTGTCGGATTCTATCGGAACTTTATCCCCCAATTTTCGAATATTGCTAAACCCATTACTAATTTGTTCCAGAAAAATTCGAAATTTAACTGGGAATCCGATCACCAACATGCCTTTGAAACTTTAATTTAAACTAACCTGTCATCCCATTTTACAATATCCTGATTACACAAGACCCTTCATCATAGCCACAGATGCTTCCTCCTATGGACTAGGAGCCGTCCTGTTACAGGACGTAGACGGTGTGGAATTACCCATTGCTTATGCCAGTCAACTTCTCTCTGCACCTCAACGGAATTATTCCACTACGGACCGAGAGGCCCTAGCGGTATATTGGGCTTTGAAAAAATTCCGAAATATCGTCTATGGCTACGATGTAACCATCAAGACTGATCATAAGCCACTCACGTACCTCTTCAAGGACAAGCTACTTGAAGGACGATTGAGTAGATGGGCTCTGTTGATTCAGGACTTTGCGAAAATCGTATACAAACCGGGAAAACTGCAAGTTATTCCAGACGGATTGTCGAGACTCAAGCCCGACGCCCAGTGAATAAAATAGGAATTCTTCCTGTGTTCGACTACGAGTGTCTGCAATACTCCCAACAACAGGACCAACACACCCAAAACCTTCGGGCGCGCCTGGAACAAAAGGAACCATCGAAGGTAAAAGAACAGTACAACCTCAAAGATGGGCTCGTACATTTCAGGAACGAAGATGGAAACGACCTCGTGGAGATACCAAAGGATCTCGTCGATATAGCCATTGGACTTTGTCACGACTCACCTTTGTATGGCACATGGGGCCGGATCGCACCATCAAGAGTCTTTTGGAGCGATACCATTTTCCCGAGATGAACAGAAAGGTACATGAATACATCGCCGAATGTCCGTCGTGTTTAAACAAAGGGCAACGTACCATCCACAGCTCCATGCATAAATATCCAGTATGCCAAGGCCCTGGCAAAGAACTGGAATGGATATACTGGGACCATTTCCCAAAACATCAAAGGGAAACAGTACATCATTGTGTTTACGGACCACTTCTCGCGTTACAGCGAAGTAGCCGCCATTCCAGACCAGACCTCGGAAACTGTGGCAAGAGCCCTAGTGGAACGCGTCATCCAAATCATACCACTCCTTCCATCCTAATCTCGGATAACGCCCTTAGTTTCACTTCCAAACTGTTCGAGTCACTCTGTAACATGTGTAAATTAAAAAACATTGTGGCATACCATCCGCAGGCAAACGGCTTAGTGGAAAGGCACAATCGAAAGATCTTAAGCCCTGCGCCACGTTGTCGATGCATCCTCCCGTACATGGGATGATTCCCTTCCCATGGTACAAACAGCCATCAACAATGGCTATAATGTGTCCATCGGGGACACCCCTCATTTCGTCTCTATCACTACGACAAGCGTCTACCTTTTGATTTGCCCGACCAAACCGACCCGGCAGTCCTAACATCTTCCGAAATGGCAGAAGCAAATCAGCAACTAGCTGAACGATCTTTCAAGATTTTTGACATAATCCGCTATGCCCTCGACCAACGAAACCAACAGATGGAGCAAGAGCAACATAGGCGTCATCCCCGTCAACGGACTATAATCGTCGGTATGCGATGTTATCTGAAGAGCGTGAAACCGCCAGGGCTCATCGCAAATTATACCCAAAATGGGATGGCCCATATAGGATTATGAAAACCTCGGAAAAAATCGTTATGAAATCCTCGACCTCCGGGATCATTCCAAACTAAAGATCATTCACGCTGACAATTTGAAGATAGCTTCCGAACAACACCTTCCCAAAAAACAGCTGCCAGGCGTTCGAGCCGCCTATCCTTCAAAAGGTCAAGATATTAACAAATCGGCAGGGATAAAAAAACTGAAGTGGTCACCGCGGGAACCGCTACCCATGACGAAGATTGGTACCTCGTAATACCACCATACTCGAGGCAATCTCTGAACAAGAGGAGGCCCCAGAGCCAAGCGTCCCATCGGACCCAGACCCTGGAGAAACCCCTTCGAGAGGATCACTCAGTGGAACTCCACCATCTCCCTCGTCACCACCCTCACCGATTGATGATCGACGCACGGACCCTACATACCGCCCGCAAATGCATCACCACGTGAACTAGAACCTTCACATAAGAAACGAACCCGCTCAGAATCCGAGCTCAACGGTCGACCCCCATTGCCACCAAAACGAGGCCGACCCCTTCGCCCCAAACACAAGTATCCACACGGCCACCCCCAGCTCCGTATAACTAAGGCGTAGAAATGAATAAAATTGTCCCCCTTATAATTTTCCAAATTATTTACTCTTGTAGCCTAGCATTAAAATTTCGACTGGAGTTGTCATAGAAAGCTTGCAGAAGGTAAATTTTTGAAAGGACATGCGGACCTTTTATCAATTTGCAACCCCCTGCTAGAATCAAGATCAATCTCCTTCAGATACAAACCCAATTAAAAATGTTTGAAAGTAAAGTTCAGGGTTCTTTCCAGGGAAAAGATCAGATTAGTCGCGTTCTGTTAGAAAATACCTTGTAAAATATTCGAACTACAACACGCGCCCTATCAGAAATATTGGCATTACCATGGATACAAACGGAAACTCATAACTCGGAAAAAATTAATCAAAGAAATAAAAGGGACTAATAGATGTACTCACTCATGACGTATATAAATTTCACCCTTTCCGAACACCCTACCAAAACAACTCTAATGTCTAGCGATTGTATTTACTCACCGTACCACCTTACCTTTTCCTCGCCAAAAGATCTGTCAGCCTATTCTATGATGTCAGATAGCGACGTCCGGCATTGCGGATTCCCGCAAACAAATAAACGACTCGTTTGCCCTCCACTCAAACCCGTCATTCTTCCAACTACTAGGTCTTGCTTTATCGACTTAATTCGTGACCGGCATGCCCCGGTATGTTCATTTACAAAATTTCATTCCTCTAAAACCGTCCAACTACGAATTGGCCCAGACATCTGGGTTTCTTTCGCGAACAGGACTGCCGCTACTCTCGAGTGTCCGTCAAATTATTCCCTCATCACAATCCCTAAGGTAATTCGGCTACCAATTGGTTGCTCCTTGCGTTCAAAAACCGTGACTCGGGGTTTGTTGGGGGAATTTGATATACCGGGTTTTAAACTGTTTACTAATGATAGGTTACATAGGTTTGGTGGCGGCGTTTTGCTGTACATTCGTAATTCCGTTAGGGCTATTGAGGTTAAGATAGATTTTCCGGCAGCAATTAATGCGATATGCGTTGAAGTTAGGGCGCGTAGTATTAGTTTTAATTGTGTTGTTGTTCATAGACCTCCCATTCAACCCTTCGATACCGATACCAGATTTTACTCACTTCTTGGTAACTTTATTGACAATCGGAATAGTATAATTGTCGGAGACTTTAACCGCCCTAATGTTAATTACGAGACTTTTACTGGTAATGAGGAGGGTTTGAGATTGATTGAGTTCATGGAGGATAATTTTTTACGACAGATAGTTACCGAACCAACGCGCGGTAACAATATTTTAGATTTCGTGATGACGAACGGCGAAAATATAGTCGATAGTTTAGAAGTAGGTGAGAGTTTAGGATGTAGTGATCATCAAATTCTTAGGTTTAAGTTATTGATAGAAAACACTAAGGATAGTAACGTAATTGAAGTCCCTGATTTTCGTGGGGCTAATTTTGATAATTTTGCGGATAGGATGAGAGTAGTGGACTGGGATAACTTATTTATGGGTAATGACACAAATTTGCATTGGGAGGCGTTTAAAGAAAGTTTTGTGAATATTGAAAGGGAGTTTATTCCTCAGAGGCCCAAGCGCGCTAGAAATCATGGTAGGCCCAAGTGGTGGAGTAGGGAAATAGGCGAGTTCATAAACGAGCGTAACAGAGCGTATAGACTTAATAAGCGCAATGACACGGCAGCTAACTTTAATAGATATATCGAGCTTAGACGTGAGGTTAAAAGATCAGTTAGGAATGCTAAGCGTAATTTAGAGATAATTATAGCTGCGGATAGTAAACATAATCCAAAAAGTTTTTTGAATACGTCAATAATCGTAAGCCGATAAAAGATAACATAGGTCCTCTAGTGGATGTTAACGGCGCTTTGGTTTCTGACGGTCAGGCGATGGCGGGTATTTTCAATAACTTTTTTGCGATAGTTTTTACCGTAGAAGACGTAAATAATGTCCCCGACGTGGACGATATCGTTCCATTTAGTAGCGAGACTATTTTGGATGAAATAACTGTTTACGAGGGTGAAATTGCGAATTATATCGATAGGCTAAAAGTTAGCAAGGCTCCAGGCCCTGACGCTTTTTATCCCAGACATTTGAAAGATTTGAAAAACGTTATCATAGGCCCCTTAACGAAGATTTTTAATCAGTCACTCGAAACGGGGATTAGTCCTGAAGACTTCAAATAAGCTAACGTCACGCCCATTTTTAAAAAAGGCGACCGCACGGCACCTAGTAATTATAGGCCCATTAGCTTAACGTCAATTGTAGGTAAACCTTTGGAATCCGTAGTTAGGGATCGTATCATCGATCACTTAGAAAGTAGAGATTTGATTAATAGTAGTCAGCATGGGTTTCGACGCCATAGATCTTGTTTAACTAATTTATTAGAATTTTATAATGAAATAGTGCGCGATTACGATAGGCATAGAGCGGCTGACGTTATTTATTTAGATTTTAAAAAGGCGTTCGATACAGTTCTGCATGGAAGATGAATTGCGAAGGTTAAAGCGCACGGTATACGCGGTCAGGTAGGTAACTGGTTAGAGGAATGGCTTCGTGCTACGAGACAGAGGGTCGTTGTTAATGGTAGTGAATCGGGGTGGTTGGATGTAGGGGCGGTGTCCCAAAGGGTTCAGTGTTAGGCCCATTGCTATTCGTAATTTACATTAACGACATAGCTGTAGGTTTGTCAAGTAACGTGTCAAAATTCGGGGACGATACTAAAATAGGCGGTGAGGTTGTTAACGAGGACGATAGAAATAGGCTCCAAGACGATGTAAATAGGATTATGGAGTGGACGGATAAGTGGCAGATGCAATTTAACGTAGACAAATGTAAAGTTTTCCATGTAGGTTCTCATAACAATAATTACACGTACACGATGGATGATAGAGAGTTAGTGAGTGTTGACGAGGAAGTAGATTTAGGCGTACGCGTATCTAAGGATTTAAAGGTTAGGAACCAGCGCCTGGAGTATTGCGCAAAAGCTAATAGGATGTTAGGCTTCATAGCGCGTAATTTCGAATTTAAATCGAAAGATATTATATTGCCCCTTTACAAGTCCCCAGTCAGGCCTCATTTAGACTATGCCGTTCAGTTTTGGTGCCCATATTTGCGTGAGGATATTGATAAGTTAGAAAGGGTTCAGCGTCGTGCCACGAAACTAATTCCGTCATTGCGCAACAAGCCTTATGAAAATAGAATTAAAGAGTTAGACTTGCATTCACTCGAAACTAGGAGATTAAGGGGGGCGCTTATTGAAGTTTTGAAAATCGTTAATAACATCGATAACGTAAATTTTGACAAACTGTTCACTTTCGATAATAGCAATACTTGTAATAACGGGTTTAAGTTGCGTGGCAGACGTATTGTTACTAATATCGCTAAAACTTCTTTACGTTTAAAGTAATTGATAAATGGAATAATCTTCCCGCGCCCGTCGTGAACTCTACCAGCGTTAATGTGTTTAAGAACCGTCTGGATAGGCATTTTAAAAATATTAACGTTGTTTAAAATAAAAAAAAACAATTAACAACTGGAGCTATGCTATGGTGGTGGTGGTCGAGGATGAGTCGGTTGACGATAATGCCAGTTTGTGTGATATGCCAGCAAAAAAAATTAATAAAAAAAAAAAAATTAGACTAACACGAACGTAGATGTAGCTCGTAGCGTAAACTAACCCACTTTTTGTTTAACTTTACCTACTTTTTTTCTTTTTCTTATCCTCTCCTTACTTGCATGTCTGTAGTTTGCATGGTATGACAGTGAGTTAAGACTGTGTTTGCATGGTTTGTAAGCGTTCTTATTTTACTTCTTTTCATCTTTCACCCCTTTCCTATTCTCTTCGACTATTTTTCCGACTTGTCGGCAGTGGCCAGCGGATGATGATGGTGTCTTTTTTCTCTTTTCCTGAATGAATGTTAACCCACGAGGTGATAAGTGTTGCTACTTACTTAACCCCATATTCTCTTCTCTTAACCCCCTAATCTTTCCTTTCTCTCGGGCTAACCTTAGAGTGGATCTTAGGGTCTTTGTTAGCCTTAGCTTCTGTAGATCTGTAGAAGGTTACCATTAATAACTCATTCCCCTTCCCGTCACAAATCAAATTTAAACCCGTCATAGAGATCTTAAATCTCTCCATGAAACCTGTAACCATCCTACCCGATCTACATGCCCCTGAATGGAATGATCAATTAAAGTCGGTTTAAAATTTCGGATGATAACCAAAATAACCTCTTGCAAATAATACAACCTGTAACAATTTTTTCAACATCTGCGTTAGTATCATTATTGTAATTGTATGTGCTATTATCCTCGGTATAATTGTGATAAAAAGAAGGTACTTGAAAAAAGAAAAACAAGAAACACCGAACCACGTGAAACTATTTATGTACGACCAAGAGTGCGTACCCAGACCACGTGAACTAGACTTAGCCACCCCGACTTATGTTGTGTATATAAATCTAAATTATAAAACCAATGGTTATCACCTAGTAAGCATTAGTTAGGATGTTATATTATCGTAATAATATCATTCTAGAGGGGAGAGCCCTGTAAAAATGAATAATTCCTGTATAACCTTTATATTCAATTATTAATTTTAACATAGGGACCAAACTCGCATAACGCAAATTATCTGTTGTTCAATTCATACGTACATATATGTACGTTCACAAGTATTCTTTTAAAATTAATTAATTTCTCGCGATCTCATAAATGCTTATGCGAGTGTTCGAATTCTGCTAACCACCGCGGAAGTGACTCGGCTCTAATTTAAATTTATAAACATTATCGCGTGTGTTATATATATATATATATATATATATATATATAATATATATAATATATATATATATATATATATATATATATATATATATACTGTATATGCACATGTACTTTGTATTATTTTTCTAACATCTTAATTTTCTATTAATATGAAACACTAAAAAAAACCAAAGCTATAATTAACTGTAATTAACTGAAATAATTTAATATAATTGGTAATTATAACCATAATTGGAATAAACCAAAATTACACCGTACTCAGTGATGTACTTAGGAAAAACAGCAGATGTACTTAGGAAAAACAGCAGATCTAATAGATGCGGTTTAAGCTAAAAATATGGCTTCCTCTTCCTATATCCTGTTTATCTGTTTTAACCATTCTTTTACTTTATTTTTTTAACTGTTGTGCAAAAATAATACAGCCTCTTCAACATTTAATAATGATGATGTTAGTAAAATCGGGATATATAAACCCCAGAAATATCTTCCATATTCATTCAGAAGTAAATTCAGAGGCTGAGCACTACCTGTACATTTTAGCAGTAAATGGGGTCTAACTAATGATTTATAAAGAGGAACTATAATATCGCGCGATTTGTACTCAAAATTTCGAGCTATAAAACCTAACACTTTGTTCGCTTTATTGACCGCTGCTGTACTTTGTTTCGCTACTTTTAAATCACCAGTGACTATAACTCCTAAATCTTTTTCCTGCTCTACGCTTATCAACTCTTTCCCTGACATACTATACGCAAAATTACCGTTACGCGAACCTATATGTAAAATTTTTCACTTATCGACGTTAAATCTCATTTGCCATGTGACTGACCAATCAACGATTTTATTCAGATCATTCTGGATTTTACCTCTATCTTCGTCATTAATCGCCCTACCACCCAGCTCCGTGTCATCCGCAAACTTTGAAACTGTACTGACTAGGCCGACATCTAAATCGTTAATATATATAAGAAAAAGCAAGGGGCCCAGTACAGAACCCTGAGGAACGCCACTCGCTACATTAGCCCAACACGACTCCGCTCCATCAACGACCACCCTCTGTTTCCTACCTCGCAACCACTCTTCTATCCAATTTATTACTAAACCCCTGATTCCATAAGCCTTAGTTTTCTCAATGAGTCTTTTGTGCGGTACGGTGTCAAACGCTTTTTGAAAATCTAAATACACTACATCAACCGCCCGATGTCTGTCGTAAACGTCAACCACGCTTTGAAAAAATTCTAAAAGATTAGTTAAGCAAGATTTGTTTCGCCTAAAACCGTGCTGCGTATTTCTAACTAGTTTATGCAATTCTAAGTGTTCGACAATACGATCCCTAATTATTGATTCCAGTAGCTTACCTACAACAGACGTTAAACTGATTGGCCTATAATTTCCAGCCGCACCTTTATCGCCTTTCTTAAAGATATGTGTTACGTTTGCTAACTTGAAATTATCTGGTACGCACCCCTCAGAAATAGACTCATTAAAAATCTTTGTTAGCGGCACAACAATGCTATCTTTTAATTCTTTTAGTTGTATGGGATATATGGAATCCGGCCCCGGTGATTTACGCGTTTTCATTTTATCAATATAGCGCATTACTTTCCCTTCACTAACTACAATATTATCCAAAATATTACCATTATCAAAGGGTATTATGTCAACGACGGTCGTGATATTCGTTACATCTTCTATAGTAAAAACTGACGTAAAGAATTCGTGTAGCAAGATAGCCATTTCCTTGTTTTCAGAAACTAGATCTCCGTTAACATTTTTCAACGGCCCCAAGACACTTTTTACTGGATTTCTATTGTTGACGTATTGAAAGAATCGCTTGGGGTTTTCTTTACCGTCACGCCTTACCGTCACGCCTTAGAGATATGTAATTTTTTCGTAACCACAAATTGTCTTTATCGCACTTATGTAGCCAATAAGCCCTATCTCTACTCTTTGTAATGTCTCCTACTCTAGAAGTAAACCACAAGGGCTTGTTATTTACTTTCACACGCTTAATTTTGTACGGTACACATTCCTCATAGTCCTAAATACTGTTTCAAACGATTCCCACATTAGTTTTGCGTTGGAGTTCCCCATTACGTTTTCCCAGTTGACGTGTGACAGTTTATTTCGAAATTTACAAACGTCTGCGTGTGGAAGTTAGGAATTTTAGTCGAGTTAGCTGGTTTCGAGTGACTTACTGAGAGGACAAACTCTACCATATTGTGATCGCTATTGCTTAACGGTCCTATTACTTGAAGATCAGTAATTAGCCTATCATCCGTAGTTATTACTAAATCTAAAATACTGTCCAACCTCGTAGGTTCCCCAACCTTTTTAATAAGAAAGCTATCCTCGAGAAAATTAACTAAACGATTACCTTACGGGTCTCCTTGCATTTTATCGTAATTCACGTTGGCGCAATTAAAGTCACCCATAACTAAAGCCTGCTCACTACCTATTATTCTCTTTAGTTCACGATATAACGCTTCGTCCGTATCAGCTGTTTGATTAGGGTGCCTATGTATAACCGCAACAAGAAGTTTGAAATCGTTCAATTTAAGTTCTGCTATAGTCGAATCTATTGGGTCTGGAATTGTGTGCTTTACTTCTATAACGTTCACGATATTATCTTTGATATAGAACATAACACCGCCTACTCGCCTACCTATTCTGTTTTTAGCAAAAAGTCTATAACCTCTAATTTCATACTCCCCTACAAAGTCACGTGTTTCCGTGCTAATCCACGATTCATTTATCGCAATTAAAGAAAAAAATTTGTTTATTTTATTTCGTAAGCTACGAGCATTTAAGGATAGAACCTTCAAATTGTTTGTAATTGCGACACCTTCGAGAGCGCGGGGGAAATTTGTAGAATTTACGCTGGGACCGTTCGAGTTACGGCAGCCTGAAAAGAAGAGACAGTATTATGAAATAGTGTTCCTAAACTCGCAGCTCCAACGTCATTAAGATGAAGTCCATCTCCGAGGAACAAGTCCCTTCTGCCGTAGAAACTGTTCCAAAAATTCGCAAAATACACTCCTTCCTGTTGGCAAATAGACTTTAGGTTATTGTTAATATAGGTCGCCTTGCTGTAGAAATCTTTACGTTGGATAATTCGAGGAAGTATACCTGTTAAAACAATCTTATTAGTATTCTCCTTTAATCGCTCTAGTAAGTCCCTGTACCTAGCCAGCAGTTCTTCCGATCTAGAATTTAAAACGTTATTAGTACTGACATGAATAACATACGTTTTGTCTTCGGCGGTACCTTCTGTAAAATGGTCAACACTATTAGTTACATCCTCCATCCTTGCACCAGATCCTCCACCCTTGCACCAGGGTAGCAATAACGGCGCCTACGACGAGGATTTCTCCAACAGAATTCCTCGAGCTGCCCTCGAACAATGGAATCGCCAACGAGTCGTATTTCCGGTTCATCAGCATCTTCAAAACCTAAAACAGAAAACTTATTGTTTGTTATTACTGGTAGACAAGTCTTAGGTTTTCTCAATGGGGCTCCATTACGCACTCGAACGAAGGGTTGGGAATTAGGGGAAGAGAGAGGGCTATTAGTACTATTTATATAGTTAGGAGAAACTAAGGCAGGAGGGGTCTAACTGGAGTCTCAAGGGATTCTAATTTTGCCGTCAGGAGCATCACGCTTTCTTCAAGCCTAACTCTGGCCTCCCTCTCACGGCCTCCATGCTTGAGCACCACCTGCAAACTAACTGTTCATTATTATTAACCATTGTAAACGCATAAGCGGCAAATTTCCCTTCACAGCGACTGCAAGTACTTGACGGGGGTGCCATGCTCTTAATTAGTTAAAAAAACAAAAAACAAAAAACGACCGCTTGGAAATTAATAAATTACAACGTAGCTCTACCGCGTTCTTATTGCGCCGTCACCTGAGCAAACCCGCAAAAATATTCCTGAAATGCAGAAACAGATTCTTGTAACAAATTTATAATAAATGAATATATAATTAAGCTACCGACGAAAGATCTGTAAAAGAAAGAGTATTAATACAGTAGTACTAATCTGTCCGCGATTCGACCGACTTTTTTCCTTTTTTCCCCACGGTGTGTGACCACACTCTACCTGACCTCCCGAAGGAAAAATAAACCTTATGACTCCTCGTCTTCTGATAGATTTGAAAAATAAACAAGGCAAGCCACGTGCACTATCCTTAGTTTAATCAAATAATATAGTACTGAATAAAGTCAATAGATGAAATATATTCGTAATGAATGATTAGTAACAGGAAGTAATTTAGTTAAGAATGCACCAAACACTATTTTTTTTTTTAAAGACACGTCAACCAACGAAAACCACTTATTCAATTGATAACACTGGACACTCAATAAAACACGTGTGTGTGTATATAATATATACATATATGTTTATGCGTATATATAATATATATATGTGTGTGTGTGTATAATATATATATGTGTGTGTGTGTGTATAATATATATGTGTGTGTATAACATACATTGTGTGTGTATATTAATATATATATGTGTGTGTGTGTATATAATATATATGTGTGTGTGTGTATAATATATGTGTGTGTGTGTGTGTGTGTATATATATGTGTGTGTATAATATATATATGTGTGTGTGTAATATATATGTGTGTGTGTATAATATATGTGTGTGTATATATAATATATATATGTGTGTGTATATATATATATATATATGTGTGTGTTATATATATATATATATATATATATATATATATATATACACACGTGTTTATTGTATATATACTATATATATATATATGTGTGTGTATAATATATATATATATATGTGTGTGTGTCATATATATGTGTGTGTGTGTATAATATACACACATATATGTGTGTATAATATATGTATATATATATATATATATGTGTGTGTGTAATATATATATATATTCATTTAATATAAATTTATGGTACAAGAACCTGTTTCTGTGTTTTAAGAACGCGGTAGACGTACGTTGTAAGTTATTAATTTTTTTTTTTGTTTTTTTTTGCGTTTTTTGTTTTTTAACTAATTAAAAGTATGGCACCCCCGTCAAGTACTTGCAGTCGCTGTGAAGGGAAATTTGCCGCTTACGCGTTTACAATGGCTAATAATAATGAACAGTTAGTTTGCAGGTGGTGCTCAAGCATGGAAGTGCTGAGGAACGAGTTAGAACGTGAGAGGGAGGCCAGGGTGAGGCTTGAAGAAAGCGTGATGCTCCTGACGGCAAAATTAGAATCCCTTGAGACTCCAATTAAGACCCCTCCTGCCTCAGTTTTACAATAATATAAATAGTATTAATAGCCCTCTCTCTCCCCTAGTTCCCAACCCTTCGTTCGAGTGCGTAATGGAGCCCCATTGAGAAAACCTAAGACATGTCTACCAGTAATAACAAACAATAAGTTTTCTGTTTTAGGTTTCGATGATGCTGATGAACCGGAAATACGACTCGTTGGCGATTCCATTGTTCGAGGGCAGCTCGAGGAATTCTGTGGGAGAAACCCTCGTCGTAGGCGCCGTTACTGCTACCCTGGTGCAAGGGTGGAGATATAACTAATAGTGTTGACCAATTTACAGACGGTACCTCCGAGGACACAACGTGTTATTCATGTCGGTACTAATAACGTTTTAAATTCTAGATCGGAAGAACTGCTGGCTAGGTACAGGGACTTACTAGAGCGATTAAAGGAAAAAACTAATAAGATTGTTTTAACAGGTATACTTCCTCGAATTATCCAACGTAACGATTTCTACAGCAAGGCGACCTATATTAACAATAACCTAAAGTCTCTTTGCCAACAGGAAGGAGTGCATTTTGCGAATTTTTGGAACAGTTTCTACGGCAGGAGGGACTTGTTCCTCGGAGATGGACTTCATCTTAATGACGTTGGAGCTGCGCGTTTAGGAAGACTATTTCATAATACTGTCTCTTCTTTTCAGGCTGCCGTAACTCGAACGGTCCCAGCGTAAATTCCACAAATTTCCCCTGCGCTCGCGAAGGTGTCGCAATACAAACAATTTGAAGGTTTATCCTTAAATGCTCGTAGCCTACAAAATAAAAGAAACGAATTTTTTTCTTTAATTGCTTGTAAAGACTATGATACAATTGCGATAAATGAATCGTGGCTTAGCACTGAAACTCGTGACTTTGTAGGGGAGTATCAAATTAAAGGTTATAGACTTTTTGTTAAAAACAGAATAGGTAGGCGAGGAGGCGGTGTTATGCTGTATATCAAAGATAATATTGCGAACGTTATAGAAGTAAAGCACACAATTCCAGAACCGATAGATTCGACTATAGCAGAACTTAAATTGAACGATTTCAAACTTGTTGTTGCGGTTATATATAGGCCCCCTAATCAAACAGCTGATACGGACGAAGCGTTATATCGTGAACTAAAGAGAATAATCGGTAGTGAGCAGGCTTTAGTTATGGGTGACTTTAATTGCGCCAACGTGAATTACGATACAATGCAGGGAGACGCGGAAGGTAATCGTTTAGTTAATTTTCTCGAGGATAGCTTTCTTATTCAAAAGGTTGGGGAACCTACGAGGTTGGACAGTATTTTAGATTTAGTAATAACTACGGATGATAGGCTAATTACTGATCTTCAAGTAATAGAACCGTTAAGCAATAGCGATCACAATATGGTAGAGTTTGTCCTCTAGTAAGTCACTCGAAACCAGCTAACTCGACTAAAATTCCTAACTTCCAGCACGCAGACTTTAGTAAATTTCGAAATAAATTGTCACACGTCAATTGGGAA
This sequence comes from Bathynomus jamesi, assembly GCA_023014485.1. Classification (NCBI taxonomy): domain Eukaryota; kingdom Metazoa; phylum Arthropoda; class Malacostraca; order Isopoda; family Cirolanidae; genus Bathynomus; species Bathynomus jamesi. Next base: position 231,595 of record JAJOZX010005195.1, read on the forward strand.
AACGTAATGGGGAACTCCAACGCAAAACTAATGTGGGAATCGTTCGAAACGGTATTTAGGACTATAAATGAGGAATGTGTACCGTACAAAATTAAGCGTGCGAAAGTAAACAACAAGCCCTTGTGGTTTACTTCTAGAGTAGGAGACATTATAAAGAGTAGAGATAGGGCTTATAGGCTACATAAGTGCGATAAAGACAATTTGTGGTTACGAAACAACTACATATCTCTAAGGCGTGAAGCGAAAAGTGTAATAAAAAAGTCCAAGCGCGAATTTGAAATCTCCATAGCTCGTGACGGTAAAGAAAACCCCAAGCGATTCTTTCAATACGTCAATAATAGAAATCCAGTAAAAAGTGTCTTGGGGCCTTTGAAAAATGTAAACGGAGATCTAGTTTCTGAAAACAAGGAAATGGCTACCTTGCTAAACGAATTTTTTACGTCAGTTTTTACTATAGAAGATGTAACGAATATCCCTACGGTCATAGACATAATACCTTTTGATAATGGTAATATTTTGGATAATATGTGGTTAGTGAAGGGAGTAATGCGCTATATTGATAAAATGAAAACGCGTAAATCACCGGGGCCGGATTCCATCCCATACAACTAAAAGAATTAAAAGATAGCATTGTTGTGCCGCTAACAAAGATTTTTAATGCGTCTATTTCTGAGGGTGCGTACCAGATAATTTCAAGTTAGCAAACGTAACACCTATCTTTAAGAAAGGCGATAAAGGTGCGGCGGGAAATTATAGGCCAATCAGTTTAACGTCTGTTGTAGGTAAGCTACTGGAATCAATAATTAGGGATCGTATAGTCGAACACTTAGAAGTGCATAAACTAGTTAGAAATACGCAGCACGGTTTTAGGCGAAACAAATCTTGCTTAACTAATCTTTTAGAATTTTTCCAAAGCGTGGTTGACGTTTACGATAGACATCGGGCGGTTGATGTAGTGTATTTAGATTTTCAAAAAGCGTTTGACACCGTGCCGCACAAAAGACTCATTGAAAAAACTAAGGCTCATGGAATCGGGTGTAGTAATAAATTGGCTAGAAGAGTGGTTGCGAGGTAGGAAACAGAGGGTGGTCGTTGATGGAGCGGAGTCGTGTTGGGCTAATGTAGCGAGTGGCGTTCCTCAGGGTTCTGTATTGGGCCCCTTGCTTTTTCTTATATATATTAACGATTTAGATGTCGGCCTAGTCAGTACAGTTTCAAAGTTTGCGGATGACACGAAGCTGGGTGGTAGGGCGATTAATGACGAAGATAGAGGTAAAATCCAGGAAGATCTGAATAAAATCGTTGATTGGTCAGTCACATGGCAAATGAGATTTAACGTTGATAAGTGCAAAATTTTGCATATAGGTTCGCGTAACGGTAATTTTGCGTATAGTATGTCAGGGAAAGATTTAACAAGCGTAGAGCAGGAAAAAGATTTAGGAGTTATAGTCACTGGTGATTTAAAAGTAGCGAAACAAAGTACAGCAGCGGTCAATAAGGCGAACAAAGTGTTAGGTTTTATAGCTCGAAATTTTGAGTACAAATCGCGCGATATTATAGTTCCTCTTTATAAATCATTAGTTAGACCCCATTTGGAGTACGCGGTCCAATTTTGGAATCCGCATATGCGCAAAGATATAGACAAAATCGAAAGAGTTCAAAGACGAGCAACTAAGATGATTCCGTCGCTTAGGTCAAAGTCGTACGAGGATAGGCTTAAGGAGTTAAAATTGACTACACTCGAGACAGGAGGCTAAGGGGTGATCTAATCCAGGTTTTCAAAATTATGAATGGGTTCGATAACGTAGATAGAGATAGCTTTTTCGAAATATCTCAATATAATAGGACTAGAAATCGGGTGTAAGTTGACAAGTAGAAGGTTCGAGACAGCAGTTGCCAAAAACTTTTTTACGCATAGAATAGTAAATAGCTGGAATAGTTTGCCGGTAGAAGTAATTAGTAGCACGTCTATAAACATATGTTGCTAGATTGGGTATAGTTTAAGGTAGTAAAATTAAGGCTTTGTGGTGATAGATCCCACAGCTCAACACAAGTGTTGTGGGATATAGGGAGCAGCATCTTGGGTTAGGGGATACTCTCTGTCCTTACACACCCCATTTAAAGAGATTCCTCTGCCGAGCGGTGCCCCCCATAGTACTGTGAGGTATTGAAAAACTCATGATCTTCACTTGCCCCACAAACACCTTGAAATGGGAGACCCAAAATGGGTGCACACACACATTTCTACATTACTGTACAGTCTTTACAGCCACACCTACACTTTTCCTCCTAAGTATATATTGTAATGTATATGGTTGTAAATTTTGACTTGGTCCGCAATCGATATGGACCGTGACTTATTTTTGGTTGGCAAGGTACTAGTATTGATGGATACCGTAATGAAATTGACTGGATTCTTTGGATCTGATATATTTGCATGTCGGTTATAAATAGATATAGAGTGTAACATATTTGTGGATAGTAGTCTATTATGACTTGATCCTCTGGATCCAGAGATTCTATCTTTAGTTTTAAATCGATAATTAATTAGTTTTAAATTGATAATTATTTAGTTTGGTAAAAATTGGTTCGTGCCAATGTACAGGCAGTTTTTTTACATAAATTTCTTATGTTCTTGTGGTTCGGTTCGGAACACACGTAAAATTGTAGGTCCCCTCCGCCACCACGGAGGACATACACAATTACGAACACAGTTAGGTAGACCAGCCACGAGTAGATCCTATGGTCTTTGTTGGTCTGAAACATTATAACATTATTAGGTGGACAGTAAATGATAACGTTTATTTTGAGAATACATATACAATTATATTTAATTTTTTTGTATACTATATACAAAATAAAAAAAAAAATTAACGTACCAATACAATACAAAAGCACTGAAAATTTTATCAACGCAGGTGCTCAAATTGCTGTCCATCACAATTTACACAGCTTTGAAGTCTACCTTTCACACTTCGACAACATTTTTGCACAAGTTTCTTTGTGCATTAATTTCTTGAAATGCATCTCTGATGTAATTTTTCAAATCACCAACACCGTGGTTTTCGACTATAAACTTTGTCCTTGAGTACTCCCCAAAAGAAAAAATCCATTGGGGTAAAGTCAGGTGAACGTGCAGGCCATTCAATTTGACCTCTTCGGCCGATCCATTTCTCGGGAAATGTTTCATCAAGATACTCACGGACTGCTCTTGAATAATGTGGAGGGGCCCCATCTTGTTGGAAATAGAGGTCATGTGAATTAGGCTGTTGTTGTAAGTGTGGAACAACTTCATTCATTAGAATTCGAGATACTTATCACCTGTGACTGTTCCATCAACAAAAATTGGTCCTAAAACACCAGAACTTGAAATACACCCCAAACAGTGACACCAGGCTGGTTTAGTTGCTGCTCTAATGTTAAATGCACGTTCTCACTATACCAGTAAAAACAATTATGTCGGTTAACATGACCTGATAATTTGAAAGAAGCCTCATCGGTCCACACAATGTTATCTAAAATTATTGGATTTCCTTCAATTTCGTTCAGCATGATCTCACTAAATTGCAGCCGCCTGTCTGGGTCATCCTCCAATAAGCCATGAATTAGCCGTGGACGATAAGCTTTCAACCCAATAGATTTCAGAATTCGTATAATAGAGGTTTGTGAAATGTCCAGTTCTGCTGAGGCTCTTCTGGTGGACTTTTGGGACTGTGAACAAATGCTTCGGCAACAAGTTGCTTATTGTCCTCTGTGCAAACTGTTTTGGGTCGACCAGTTCTTGGGGCATTAAGAATTGAGCCAGTGGCATCAAATTTGTCACGAATGCGGTAAATGGTTTGTCTCTTTGGGGCTTGAGTACCAAATGTTTCAACCCATTTTGTTTCTAACAGTTTCAGTATTTTGAGATTTCCAATACTCTTTTAACACCCATTTTCTGACATCAGTATTTAAATTATTTGCCATTATAGGTTCTCTGAACTATCTGAAAAGAAAAAAGATTAAATTTAAATAAATTTAGTTATAATATTTAATATAATATAACACAAACACCATAGTTATAATGAACACCATAGTTATAATATAATATAACACAAACCCTATTCAACCTACTGTCCACCTACTTTTGGTTCACTTGGTACTATATATATATATATATATATATATAATATATATATATTGTGTGTGTGTGTGTGTATAATATACACACACATATATATGCGGGAATAATATATATATATATATATGTGTATGAAAAATATATACACATATATATGTGTGTGTGTGTGTATAATATACATATATTTGTGTGTGTGTATATATAATATATATACACGTGTGTGTGTATAAAATATATATATGTGTGTATACATAATATATATATGTGTGTGTGTTCTATATATAATATATATATGTGTGTGTGTGTGTGTATATAATATGTGTGTGTGTGTGTGTATATAATATATGTGTGTGTGTGTGTATATAATATATGTGTGTGTATATAATATATATGTGTGTGTGTATATATAATAAATATGTTTGTATATATATATATATATATGTGTGTATAACATATATATATGTGTGTATATAATATATATATATATACACACATGTGTGTGTGTATTAAATATGTATATATGTGTGTAACATATATATATATATATATATTGTGTGTGTGTGTGTGTGTGTATATGTATGTGTGTGTATAATATATATGTATGTGTGTGTGTATAATATATATGTGTGTGTGTATAATATATATGTATGTGTGTGTATAATATATATGTATGTGTGTGTGTATAATATATATGTATGTGTGTTATAAATATATATACACGTGTGTGTGTATAAATATATATATATGTGTGTGTGTGATAATATATAATATGTGTGTGTGTGAATATATATATATGTGTGTGTGTGTGTGTAATATATATATATATGTGTGGGTGTGTATATAATATATGTTGATAGAAAGGGTATAGTTTCAAGGTAGTAAATTAAGGCTTTGTGGGATAGATCCCACAGCTCAACACAAGTGTTGTGGATATAGGGAGGCAGCGTCTTGGGTTAGGGGATACTCTCTGTCCTTACACACCCCATTTAAAGAGATTCCTCTGCCGAGCGGTGCCCCCCATAATACTGTGAGGTATTGAAAAACTCATGGTCTTCACTTGCCCCACAAACACCTTTAAATTGGAGACCCATAATGGGTGCACACACATTTCTAACATTACTGTACAGTCTTTACAGCCACACCTACACTTTTCCTCGTAAGTGTATATATTGTAATGTATATGGTTGTAAATTTGACTTGGTCCGCAATCGATATGAACCGTGACTTGATGGATACCGTAATGAAATTGACTGGATTCTTTGGATCTGTTATATTTGCATGTCCGTTATATATAGATATAGAGTGTAACATATTTGTGGATAGTAGTCTATTATGACTTGATCCTCTGGATCGAGAGATTCTATCTTTAGTTTTAAATCGATAATTAATTATTTTTAAATTGATAATGTATAGGTTGTAAATTTTGACTTCGTCCGCAATCGATATGGACCGTGACTTGATGGATACCGTAATGAAATTGACTGGATTCTTTGGATCTGATATATTTGCATGTCCGTTATAAATAGATATAGAATGTAACATATTTGTGGATAGTAGTCTATTATGACTTGCTCCTCTGGACCGAGAGATTCTATCTTTAGTTTTAAACCGATAATTAATTATTTTTAAATTGATAATTATTTAGTTTTCGTAAAAATTGGTCGTTGCCAATTTACCGGCAGTTTTTAAATAAGTTTCTTATGTTCTTGTGGTTCGGAACCCACGTAAAATTGTAGGTCCCCTCCGCCACCACGGAGGACATACACAATACACGATTACGAACACA
>JAJOZX010005195.1:240000-260000 GCA_023014485.1 Bathynomus jamesi
TTGTCCATTTTTACATTTATATATATATATATATATATATATATATATATATATATATATATATATATATGTGTGTGTGTGTGTGTGTATAATATAACTAAAAATGAACAATGAATAATCAATATTCATTTTTACATATGAACCAAAATAGCTTAACGCGAGTTTGGATAAAATTTTATTTGTTGCTTTCTATTTTTTTTCAGTGTCACAACCATGCGACCTACCATTCCTATAGTTTAAATCGTATCCATATCTCCATATCTTATCTTGACCATTATCCGATATCATTTTTGTTAAATATTCATTATTACTCGTGTCAGTCTATGCATCCGTACTTGTTCGTTCAAAGTCGTCCAAATACGTTCGCATGTATTATTATTTTATTTTTTTTTCTCCTTTAAGTGCGTTTACCTCTCGCAAGCTGCTCATTCATGCTGATTCAGTGTGTTCGAATTTCGATGACGTCGCCAAAAGCAAGCATCTGAATTCGAAATCCTCTGTCTTGTTTCTGCTACAAATTTATAACATAAGGTGTTATGTTGTATGTTATATTATTATAATATAGTGTATTGTTTCCCTGCCTGGCCACTAGTTCGTTATCGGCTTACGTCACATAGTTATCCCCGTTCTCATTACTTGTACTTACTATTTCTACCTAATTGTCATTCAAATTCTATATTACTTATGTATTACGTTATCATAAATGTCTTTGTACTTCCAATGAAAAGTACACCGTATTTTTCTCCGCTTTCCTCATCGCTGTCTAATTAGACTTTCAAACTCTGATAACCAACCAGGTTCTAATAATATTTGACATAATTTGGCGTAATTATTGTTAACTACAAATATATACCATTGTTGTTAATCCCCTTTAAATTATAGAACAACGGTTAACTCCCCTTCATTATATCAATTGTATCACCTATTTAGATTGCTTCAGTAGTAGATATGTCAATTAACAATTTGCTAAAATTGTAATTAAATGTAATACTTTAATATAATGTAATTGATGTAGCGTATTTTAATGAAACTGTAATTAATAATAGTAGTTTAGTATAGGTAGTGTAATTAATGTATTTTAATGACGATAATTAACGATAATAGGCGAATGTGAATTGGTTGGTAATTGTAATCATAGTTATAGTAGACCGAAATTACAATGCACTCAGGGTGTACTTGGATTGTACTCAATGTACTACGAAATTATGTCGCCCTTTAAAAATGCATACTCGGCGAAAATACGATTATTTTTTATTATTTTTCCGTTGGAATAAATTTTGATGTGCTTTCTACTTTGCCAAATAATTGGTGACTTGCTCTTTTTAAAATTTCTTAATCATTTTTTAGATTTAGCTTAATGAATTCTGAGAAACTTTTTGCAATGTTCATAATTTGTATACATTCTCTCTCCGTTATAAAAGATGAAGTCATGTCTTGCCTAAGCATTTAATTGTAAATCTTAAACCTTTAATTTTTACTCATATGCATATTTTAGTGTAAAGATGCATAGTTCAATTTCCACTTTTAGTTAACTTGGCAGATCATGATAACGTCAGATCTGAAAATACGCGGTTTAAGATAAAAATATGGCTTCATCTTCAAATATCTTGTTTATTCGTTTAAACCTTACCACAGTTAAGAGATTTACTTTATTTTCAAATATTGTGCGAAAATAATGCAGCCTCTTCAACATTGAATAATGATGATGTTAGTAGAATCGGGGTATATAAAGCCCACCAATTTCTTCCATGTTCATTCTGATTCCAACTACGAGGCTGAGCATTACCTGAAACAGTTTAGGAGTAAAACACAGTAAGAAAAAGTCTTTATCTTCTCTTTCGAACCGTGCTTTCTTCAGAAAACTTAGTCATTAGAATCTCCCGATAAATTACAAGAAGAATCGGGGAGAAACCTCAAAGAATTTAATAAGCCTCTCAGAATCCTCCGAGCCACTAAAAAAGAACTCGGAGAGTAGTATAGAAGAAACTACTGCAAGTAACAGATCCGTTGTTGCCTCCTAACCAGAACCCCGTCGACTTCGAACCAACCCAGGACCATAGAGGGAGGGGTTAACAGTCTGGCGACCCTGCATCAGGATAAAAATCAAGACGACCCAAGCACATAGAAGATATTGGCATAACAGTCTGGCGAGTCTGTAGCCAAGATTTTATCAAGTGGCGACCCACCATTTGACCGGCGTGTCACGACTTCTAGTTCGTCACATCCACCCTTGAACCGGTGTGTAACGACTCCAAGTTCTCCACGCCTGGTTTTCATCCAAGAAGAAGTAGCCAGCAAGATGTCTTCAGGACACGTCTCTAAGGATTTCGCCGTAGAAATTTTAAGTACAGAGTTTGTTTTTCTAAGTAATTTGTAAACATTTGAAAAGTCAGCATTATTAACAGTTAATAATGAGTAGCAAGCCAGAATTAACAAGAAATACAGTGAACATTTCAGACAATAGTGATACATTTTTTTATTGAAACAGTTATTGTCACCGAAGTTAATTTTCACCGAAGTTAATTTTCACCGAAGTTAATTTTCACCGAAGTTAATTTTCACCGAAGTTAATTTTCACCGAAGTTAATTTTCACCGAAGTTAATTTTCACCGAAGTTAATTTTCACCGAAGTTAATTTTCACCGAAGTTAATTTTCACCGAAGCTAATTTTCACCGAAGCTAATTTTCACCGAAGCTAATTTTCACCGAAGCTAATTTTCACCGAAGCTAATTTTCACCGAAGCTAATTTTCACCGAAGCTAATTTTCACCGAAGTTAATTTTCACAATTATAGTTAGTATAGAATAATTTTATTTTATGTACCAAATATAATAGTACGGTACCTTCGCGTACATTCGAGTGAAATGTTTACATTTTTTATTTTTGTCTACAATTTTTTCAAATTATTGAATTGAATTGACTTGCAAATTAAGAAAGAGTGAGTTTATAGAGATTTAGAGAGATACTTGAAGTAGCTTCAAGTCAGTTTTTGTAAATCAGTTTTCAGTTAGTTTCAGTTAATTGGTTGCATCCAAGAGGGACAACCGCCCCAGAGAATAATAGACTTCACTTGATAGAAGTTCGAGTGCAGTCAGTTTCAGTTTTCAGTCAGTCAGTTTCCAGTCAGTTGGTTGTATCCAAGAGAGACAACCAAACCCCAGAGATTAATAGTCTCCACTTGATAGCAGTTCAAGTGCAAGTCAGTTTCAGTTGCAAGTCGGTTGCAATTTCCAGTCCCAGTCATTTTCAAGTCTCAGTCAGTTTCAAGTCATTTTGTTTTATTTCAAGTCAGTTTCAGTCAGTTTTGAAGTCAGTTTCAGTCAGTTTTATTTGAAGTTAGTTTCAAGTCTCAGTTTCAAAGTCCCAAGTCAGTTTTCAAAGTCCCAAGTCAGTTTTCAAAGTCCCAAGTCAGTTTTCAAAGTCCCAAGTCATTTCAGTGCAGTCAATTGAATTCAACTTTTTTTTGTTGTTTAAGAGAATTTAATTCAACCTTTCTTTTTGTTGTAAAAGGAAATTAAATTCAACCTGAATTGACCGGTTTGTGTCTTTAGTTCAACCTTTTTTTTTGTTGTAAAGAGAAACTGACCGATTTGTCTCCGTTTTGCCTGCAGTTGTTACATATATAAATATATAGGTAATGATGTATTTTATTATTTGTAACCAAAACCGTTTTGTTTGAACTCTTTTAATTTTTGTTCTAAGTAGTGTGACAAGCAATCTCTTAAAAAAAAGAAAAAGGAAAGCGCTCACGAAAAGACGTATTGTCAATTTCAGACATATACCCCCCTGCTTAGTCACTCAATTCCTCCGAATGTAGTACTCCAAACTTTGTTTGGTACTATGGAACATAACCTCAATTTAGGTTTGTTTTTTTATTTTTAAGAATATTATGTTTAGTTCATTATAGTTTATAATTGATTTCTATTTTCAGTTTTTATACTTTTATATTTTTTTTATTCGATTAATACTGAGTAATTGTCGTAGTCGAATTTAATTAATTGTGTCGAAATTCAATTTTGATACCGTGAGATTTACTTTCATTAATTGTAAGTTCTTCTAAGTGCGTTTAGTTTATTACCTTAATACGTGTAACTGATTTAATTAAATACTTAAATACTACCTTGAACTTAAAAGATCCTATAACCCTACTCTCAATTTAAATTATTATATAACTTTGTTAATTCGAAAAGCTCCCGAATCCTTACACACACACACATGTATGCACACTATATATACAAACCTTATGCTAAAATCATTGGATATCACAATAAACTATTTCATTGCGTGTAAGTGCTAACTATGCTATTTAATCTTAATCATTTTTGCTTTCTATATATATATATTGCTCATGCATTTATTCAGTTAATTTAACAATCCTCTCAGCTAATCTGTCCCTCAAAATTATAAGATACACACTTTGTACCTATTACACACAAATCCACATTTACCACAGGTCTATACATCATCCATTACGTAATTCGATTTTTACCTACAATAGTCAATAAAACAAGTTTATAGATTGTACGATCATGGTAACTTTGAAAATTCCTGAACATTAAAATTTATATTTTTCCCTTTTACCCACTATTCATTGTATGTATTTTTTTCCACAGGAAAATAAAATTTCGTTAAAAATTTAACTATCATTCTTTGTCTAACTTAATTGTTTGTCTAAATTAACATATTAATCATTTTATCCTGTTTGTATAAAATTAAAGTTTTAATCTCTGAATTTTTATATTTTATAATAGCCCTCTAAGCAAGTGTCATGTTAAAGATTTGGTTACTCTGCATTGTACCCAACCACTCGAACTCACTTGTTCTGTATAAAATTTGTAAAGAAAAATTTGTCATCTAATTTGAATTCGTTAGGATGTTATCTTTATGTTATTGAGTTGTATTAATTATACACTATTATATTATTGTATAAATATCATTTTAAAGGGGAGAGCACTGTAAAAATGAACAATGAATAATCAATATTAATTTTTACATAAGAACCAAAATCGCTTAACGCGAGTTTGGATAAAAAATTTATTTGTTGCTTTCTATTTTTTTTCAGTGTCACAACCATGCGACCTACCATTCCTATGGTTTAAGTCGTATCCATATCTCCATATCTTACCTTGACCATTATCCTATATAAATTTTATTAAATATTCATTATTACTCGTGTCAGTCTATGCATCCGTACTTGTTCGTTCAAAGTCGTCCAAATACGTTCGCATGTTTTATTTTTTAATTTTTTTTTCCTCTTTTAAGTGCGTTCACCTCTCGCAAGCTGCTCAATCATGCTGATTCAGGGTGTTCGAATTTCGATGACGTCGCCAAAAGCAAGCATCTGAATTCAAAATCCTCTCTCTTGCTTCTGATACAAATTTATAACATAAGGTGTTATGTTGTATGTTATATTATTATAATATAGTGTATTGTTTCCCTGCCTGGCCACTAGTTCGTTATCGGCTTACGTCACATAGTTATCCCCGTTCTTATTACTTGTACTTACTATTTCTACCTAATTGTCATTCAAATTCTATATTACTTATGTATTACGTTATCATAAATGTCTGTGTACTTCCAATGAAAAGTACACCGTATTTTCAAACTCTGATAACCAACCAGGTTCTAATAATATTTCACATAATTTGGCGTGATTATTGTTAACTACAAATACATGCCATTGTTGTTAATCCCCTTTAAATTATAGAACAACGGTTAACTCCCCTTCATTATATCAATTGTATCACCTATTTAGATTACTTCAGTAGTAGATATGTCAATTAACAACTTGCTAAAATTGTAATTAAATGAAATACTTTAATATAATGTAATTGATGTAGCGTATTTTAATGAAACTGTAATTAATAATAATAGTAGTTTAGTATAGTGTAATTAATGTATTTTAATGACGATAATTAACGATAATAAGCGAATGTGAATTGGTTGGTAATTGTAATCATAGTTATAGTAGACCGAAACTACAGTATGTCACCCTTTAGAAATGCATACTCGGCGAAAATACGATTATTTTTAATTATTATTTTTCTGTTGGAATAAATTTTGATATGCTTTCTACTTTGCCAAATAATTGGTGACTTGCTCTTTTTAAAATTTCTTAATCATTCTTTAGATTTAGCTTAATAATGAATTCTGAGAAACTTTTTGCAATGTTCATAATTTGTATACATTTTCTCTCCGTTATAAAAGATGAAGTCATGTCTTGCCTAAGCATTTAATTGTAAATCTTAAACCTTTAATTTTTACTCATATGCATATTTTAATGTGAAGATGCATAGTTCAATTTCCACTTTTAGTTAACCTGGCAGATCATAACATCAGATCTGAAAATACGCGGTTTAAGATAAAAATATGGCTTCATCTTCAAATATTTTGTTTATTCGTTTAAACCTTACCACAGCTAAAAGATTTACTTTATTTTCAAATATTGTGCGAAAATAATGCAGCCTCTTCAATATTTAATAATGATGATGTTAGTAGAATCGGGGTATATAAAGCCCACCAATTTCTTCCATGTTCATTCTGATTCCAACTACGAGGCTGAGCATTACCTGTAACAGTTTAGGAGTAAAACACAGTAAGAAAAAGTCTTTATCTTCTCCTTCGAGCCGTGCTCTCCAGAAAACTTAGTCATTAGAATCTCCCGATAAGTTACAAGAAGAATCGGGGAGAAACCTCAAAGAAATTAATAAGCCTCTCAGAATCCTCCGAGCCACTAAAGAAGAACTCGGAGAGTAGTATAGAAGAAACTACTGCAAGTAACAGATCCGTTGTTGCCTCCTAACCAGAATCCCCGTCGACTTCGAACCAACCCAGAGCCATAGACGGAGGGGTTAACATATATATTATATAGATATGTGTGTGTGTGTGTGTGTATATATATATGTGTGTGTATATATGTATGTATATATATATATATGTATGTATATATATATGTGTGTGTGTATATACATATATGTATATGTATATATATATACGTGTATATATATATGTGTATATATATATATGTGTATATATATATGTGTGTGTATATATATATATGTGTATATATATATATATATATATATATATATATATATTATATATATATATATGCATATATATATATCTATATGTATGTTATATGTATATGTATATATGTATGTATATACACAAACTCAGAATGGTTCCCTGAGAACAATATATGTTAAACACAGACCGTGCATGGCACAAGGAACTCTTCTGGGAAAATTAAATCCACTATAGTCCGAATAAGTAATGATAAATGACAAATACCATAGTTTTTTTCCTTTTTTCATGATTTTAGCCCGACGTGGGCAACGGGTCTCTCGCAAAGAGATCCCATAAATATAGCTTCCCTCACCAGCTATCTGCAAAGCAGACAGGATCCAGCTTTGGGACGTGGATCTAGGGTTTAAAGCAAACCTAGATCCCTACACTCAGAACCTCTATATAAGTAAAAGACTCGTTGCATTCACGTCGTGTTGAATAAATCAAAGAAAAAGGGGGTAACTATTGTATTTTTAGCCAAAAAAACCAAAACTTAAACCTCAACCGGGACATTGAGCGTCCACTTTCAAGGCACGAAACACGTCCGTTTAGTATACACAAACTCAGAATGGTTCCCTGAGAACAATATATGTTAAACACAGACCGTGCATGGTACAAGGAACTCTTCTGGGAAAATTAAATCCACTATAGTCCGAATAAGTAATGATAAATGACAAATACCATAGTTTTTTTCCTTTTTCATGATTTTAGCCCGACGTGGGCAACGGGTCTCTCGCAAAGAGATCCCATAAATATAGCTTCCCTCACCAGCTATCTGCAAAGCAGACAGGATCCAGCTTTGGGACGTGGATCTAGGGTTTAAAGCAAACCTAGATCCCTACACTCAGAACCTCTATATAAGTAAAAGACTCGTTGCATTCACGTCGTTACCCCCTTTTTCTTTGATTTATTCAACACGACGTGAATGCAACGAGTCTTTTACTTATATAGAGGTTCTGAGTGTAGGGATCTAGGTTTGCTTTAAACCCTAGATCCACGTCCCAAAGCTGGATCCTGTCTGCTTTGCAGATAGCTGGTGAGGGAAGCTATATTTATGGGATCTCTTTGCGAGAGACCCGTTGCCCACGTCGGGCTAAAATCATGAAAAAGGAAAAAAAAACTATGGTATTTGTCATTTATCATTACTTATTCGGACTATAGTGGATTTAATTTTCCCAGAAGAGTTCCTTGTGCCATGCACGGTCTGTGTTTCATATATTGTTCTCAGGGAACCATTCTGAGTTTGTGTATACTAAACGGACGTGTTTCGTGCCTTGAAAAGTGGACGCTCAATGTCCGGTTGAGGTTTAAGTTTTGGTTTTTTTGGCTAAAAATACAATAGTTACCCCCTTTTTCTTTGATTTATTCAACACGACGTGAATGCAACGAGTCTTTTACTTATATAGAGGTTCTGAGTGTAGGGATCTAGGTTTGCTTTAAACCCTAGATCCCGTCCCAAAGCTGGATCCTGTCTGCTTTGCAGATAGCTGGTGAGGGAAGCTATATTTATGGGATCTCTTTGCGAGAGACCCGTTGCCCACGTCGGGCTAAAATCATGAAAAAGGAAAAAAATATGGTATTTGTCATTTATCATTACTTATTCGGACTATAGTGGATTTAATTTTCCAGAAGAGTTCCTTGTGCCATGCACGGTCTGTGTTTAACATATATTGTTCTCAGGGAACCATTCTGAGTTTGTGTATACTAAACGGACGTGTTTCGTGCCTTGAAAAGTGGACGCTCAATGTCCCGGTTGAGGTTTAAGTTTTGGTTTTTTTGGCTAAAAATACAATAGTTACCCCTTTTTCTTTGATTTATTCAACACGACGTGAATGCAACGAGTCTTTACTTATATAGAGGTTCTGAGTGTAGGGATCTAGGTTTGCTTTAAACCCTAGATCCACGTCCCAAAGCTGGATCCTGTCTGCTTTGCAGATAGCTGGTGAGGGAAGCTATATTTATGGGATCTCTTTGCGAGAGACCGTTGCCCACGTCGGGCTAAAATCATGAAAAAGGAAAAAAACTATGGTATTTGTCATTTATCATTACTTATTCGGACTATAGTGGATTTAATTTTCCAGAAGAGTTCCTTGTGCATGCACGGTCTGTGTTTAACATATATTGTTCTCAGGGAACCATTCTGAGTTTGTGTATACTAAACGGACGTGTTTCGTGCCTGAAAAGTGGACGCTCAATGTCCCGGTTGAGGTTTAAGTTTGTTTTTTTTGGCTAAAAATACAATAGTTACCCCTTTTTCTTGATTTATTCAACACGACGTGAATGCAACGAGTCTTTTACTTATATAGAGGTTCTGAGTGTAGGGATCTAGGTTTGCTTTAAACCCTAGATCCACGTCCCAAAGCTGGATCCTGTCTGCTTTGCAGATAGCTGGTGAGGGAAGCTATATTTATGGGATCTCTTTGCGAGAGACCCGTTGCCCACGTCGGGTAAAATCATGAAAAAGGAAAAAAACTATGGTATTTGTCATTTATCATTACTTATTCGGACTATAGTGGATTTAATTTTCCCAGAAGAGTTCCTTGTGCCATGCACGGTCTGTGTTTAATATGTATGTATATATGTATATATATATATATAACGTAAAGAACGATGCTTTGTATAGGAGAATTTACCGCGCAAGATGAGAGCGAGAGAACGCTCTCATCTTGCGCGGATAATTCTCCTATGCAAAGCGTCGTTCTTTACGTTAATTATACTGCGTGTTTGCAGTTATAATGTATATAATTACGGCATGCGGGAGGTTGCCCCTTTGGGGCATTGGTTTCTGCGCGCATGTAGAGGAATTACGACATTTGATTGAGTGAGGCCCGTGGTGTAATGGTTATCATATCTGACCGGCAATCGGAAGATCCCGGGTTCGATTCCCGTGTGGTTACCTCATTTTTTCATTTGTTTCGTTCTTTCGCTCTCATCTTGCGCGGATAATTCTCCTATACAAGCGTCGTTCTTTACGTTAATTATACTGCGTGTTTGCAGTTATAATGTTTATTATATATATAGATATATATATATATATATTATATATTATATATATATATATATATGTGTGTGTGTATATATATATATAATATATAGGTATATATATATATATATGTATATATACATTTAAACTGCAAACACGCAGTATAATTAACGTAAAGAACGACGCTTGTATAGGAGAATATTCCGCGCAAGATGAGAGCGAGAGAACGAAACAAATGAAAAAATAAGGTAACCACCCGGGAATCGAACCCGGGATTTTCCGATTGCCGGTCAGATATGATAAACATTACACCACGGGCCTCACTCAATCAAATGCCGTAATTCCTCTACATACGCGCAGAAACCAATGCCCCAAGGGGGCACCTCCCGCATGCCGTACATTATACATTTAAACTGCAAACACGCAGTATAATTAACGTAAAGAACGACGCTTGTGTAGGAGAATATTCGCGGAATATTCTCCTATACAAGGGTCGTTCTTTACGTTAATTATACTGCGTGTTTGCATTTTAAATGTGTATAATGTACGGCATGCGGGAGGTGTTCCCCTTGGGGCATTGGTTTCTGCGCGTATGTAGAGGAATTACGGCATTTGATTGAGTGAGGCCCGTGGTGTAATGGTTATCATATCTGACCGGCAATCGGAAGATCCCGGGTTCGATTCCCGGGTGGTTACCTCATTTTTTCATTTGTTTCGTTCTCTCGCTCTCATCTTGCGCGGAATATTCTCCTATACAAGCGTCGTTCTTTACGTTGATATATGTTATATATATATATATATATATATATATATATATATATATATATATTATATGTGTGTGTGTATATATATATATATGTGTATATATATATTACAGGGTGGGGCACGGGAATCAAGTGTTTTTTGAATAGCTAGTAATCGGCCATTAGGAATGGGAGGGGCGTGCGGTAGGTAGCATTCCATTCCTGGGTTCATAGCATTTAAGTTTAACTAACACTCACCTTTATTTTTCAGGTGCCATCATGGAGCAGTGGACGTTAGAACACCGCATGTTCGCGTATGATCATTTTGTTAGGAGTGGCGAGTCAGTGACAGCAGTTCAGCGTGCGTTTCGCCGCAGATTCAACATTCATCGAAATGACTCTGTTCCCGCTCGTGACACAATCTTACGTTGGGTTAACAATCTTCGAACAGGAGGCTCAATAATGAAAACAAAACCGAAGGGGCCGCAACGCACTGTGCGTACTCCAGAGAACGTTGAAAGGGTCAGACAAGCGATGTTGCAAAGCCCAGGCCGCTCTGCTCGGAGACATTCAGCTGCACTCGGAATCAGCAATCGTACTGTTAGACGGATTTTGCATGAAGAATTACATTTTCACCCATACAAGTTAGCGATGGTGCAGGAATTGAATGTAAACGATTGCCCCCAACGACTGAATTTTACACAGGAAATGCTTGCACTTTATGAGCAGAATGAAAACATGATGGTGGTAATGAGTGATGAAGCCCATTTCCACCTTAATGGGGCCGTCAACAATCAAAACTGTCGGTATTGGGCTGCTGAAAATCCGCGACAACTCCATGAAAAACCGCTGCATAGCCCTAAGGTTACAGTTTGGTGCGCGGTGGGAAAGTTTAGCGTCATCGGTCCCTATTTCTTCGAACAAAATGGGGTTACCGTTACCATAACATCTGGGCGTTACATTGAGATGGTGAACACCTTTTCATCCCTGAGTTACGAAGAAGGCGTATTGCTCGTCGACATTTGTGGTTTCAGCAAGATGGGGCCACGCCACACACCGCCAGAGCGTCAATGGCTGTTCTTCGCCCCCTGTTTCCCAACCATCTCATTTCGAGATTTGGTGACATTGCATGGCCCCCTCGGTCCCCTGACTTGTCCACATGTGACTTCTTTCTATGGGGGTACCTCAAGTCACGTGTCTACGAGGACAAGCCCCGTACATTAGATGCATTGAAGGAAGCGATCCGTCAACAAATCATCCAAATCAACAGAGACCTGCTGGGAAGATGGAGGCCAATTTTCGTAAACGCCTTCAACAATGCGTCGACGGCCAAGGACATCATATGCCAGATATAATTTTCGGTACATGATTATTATGACATGAAATGCTATGTTCTTACGAATGTTGTTCTACCAATATATTTTCTTTACAAAAATAAATATCATTTTCCTGATTATTCCAAAAACACTTGGTTCCCGTGCCCCACCCTGTATATATATATAATAATATATATATATATATATGTATACAGGGTGTTTGAAAACTTTCTGTACAAATTGTAATGGGGGATAGGCAACACCAAGACAAACCCTTTTCGTCTATAAGTGTATGTCCGCTGAAGTCACCATTCAGCGCGAGAGGGCGCCGCTGCAATTGGCTAAAAGGTGAAGTGGGCTAGACTCGCGCTTGCCGCGGGCATTCTTAAATCGGACGTAGTACGCGTAACATGGAGCGGTTCACGACTGCTGAGATGGCTGACATGCATATGGTGTATGGGGCTGCCAATGGAAACGGAAGAGCTGCTGTGAGTTTGTACCGACAGCGCTTCCCAAACAGACGTGTGCCAAACCACCAAACGTTTGCGCATTTGCATCGGCGACTGCGAGAAACTGGAACATTCCATGCAAAGATGCATGACACTGGTCGGGAGAGAAACGTGCGCACTCCTGACATGGAAGAAGAAATCCTACGGCGATTTGAGGACAATCCAAGCGCAAGCACGCCAGGTTAGCCCTGTTCAAAAATCAACTTTTTCTTATTTTCATAGGTTTCTGTGCTTTTCCCATGCTTTTTGACCTGAAAAGGCCGAAAATCACAACCATTTTGACCTAGGTTGTTGGGAAGCATTGCCGCATGGAGCTTTAAGTTTTCTGGCTTGAAATCGGCCAAAAGCACCAGTTCCGGGGTCCCTTGAATCATGTTTTGCACTATAACTTTTTATCTAAACAAGATAGAGCAACAAAATAGGCACCAAATTAAAGTGTTTATAATCCTCTTTCTAACTTATACAATTATGATAGTCTTGGAACAAGAAATGGCACATTTATACATACAAAGATTTCAGAAATATCACAAAATTCGTTTTCTCACACTCAAGGCAGACAAGGCGCCTTATTCATGACACAAATTTGAGATTAACATTTTGTCACAAGTCTAATCGATCAAGAAGTGAAAGCATTACATGATGATTAATTTCATAATGACATTTACACAGTCAGTTGTTGAGAGTTTGTTTCTTGAAGCTGTCAAAGCGGCGTCTGTTGAACTCCACAGCTTGAAGGAGATAGTCCCTTTGCTTGGCATCTGTTGTTATGACATTTGCAAAGTCGCTCATCATCTTGACACCACGCTCAGCAATGTCATTCACCGCTTTCAGATTCTTAACATAGTCCAACGCTTTTCTGTAGTCCTCATTCTGTGGCCAAGACGTGACAGGTTCCAGAAGCCACTCGGATCCAATGTTCAGTGTGTCCAGCAGGAAATGTGATTCTGGGCCAATGAGATCAACCAGGGTGGTCTTAGCTGTGACTCTCTGGAATAGAGGCTTTCCTGTTCTGAAGCTGTCTGGCTTCTCAGTGGCATGTAACTGGGCAGCAATGTCGTGCTTCAATGTGTCACTCAATCTACTGCTGAACAGGGCAAATGGCACGACTTCCTGCGTCAGGTACCATTTGTGGTTTTCCATCTTATTAAGTACTGCATCAGCAAGCTCTGGGTCAGTTTTCTTGTACTTCAACATGTCCTGGATTAGACTTAGATCATTCACGGGAGCATCTGCAGCAGACATTGACATCATCCATACAGGAGTGTAGAACAGCGCAAGGAAGGTGTTGAGTCTTTCCAGCTTTGATACAGTGTCTTCGTCGTACTCAAGTTGATCTGCAAACATCAGCATTTTCATGGAGTACAGGTTTCTGGCCATCCATCTGGCCTGATGAATGGCGCCTGGTCGACTCCAGTGAATACCTCGAGGAGGCGTTCCTCCAAGAACAATGACTGTCAGTTCAGCCATTTCCCTGTAGTCGGCTCTTGGAAGCCTTTCTGCTGTTAGAATGTCTTGGAGTATTTCTTCACTGTTCTTCTTCTTTTCCTTCAGCCATTTGCTGTTGATAGTCAGCATCTTTGGGTTTTCCTTGGACAAGTCCGTCCAAACATCCTTCAGATGCTCAAACCAGGGATTATCTGGCCCCTTCACCTTCCCAAACAGCTTCTCCCAAACTGCTCCTACTAGGATTTCCATGGATGTGATGTCGACAGGCCAGATAAAACACCTTTTTGTTCAGCATTTTTCTAGCAGTTTGGCAGCTCCTCTGTGAACTCCACTGTTACTGGATGTAGTGTCAAAAACAAGGGCAGTAACATTATCCGTAAGTTCCCATGTCTCCAGTAAATCCATTGAAGCCTCAGCCTGAGCTGTGCCAGAAGAATTGTCGATGACAGGTACTCCCAATAACTTTCCTTCAGTGTATGAAGGTGGACCAGACACTAGCACAGCTAAAGTCTCTGAGGTACTTCCAGGTTCACTACCCAAGACATCTTTGAGCAACTTTCCATCCCAGTGTAAGGCAGCGTACTGTGGGGGGTTTTCACAAAACTTGGACATGTGACTCTGGCTGATATTATACCTGGACAGCATTCTGTTGCGACGTGTTGTTGAGGTTGAGATGACGAAGTTATCCAGATCAGCCCCTCCAGCTTTCAAGGTGGCAGAAACCATGGCAGTAACTTGATTGTCTGATAAACCAAGACGATCAGCTGTATTGCAGATGACATCACATTCCATGACCTTCCTTGGAAACGTCAAAGTCACACTAGTCACAGTGTCTTGATGGTGAGAACATCCAGGACGAGGCTGATGGTAATCCATGTCCTCTGTGTTAGCGTCGTTGTCAGTTGAGTCACCCCAGGTAATGTCATCCACATGAACAACTGCCTCTTGTTCTGCTGCAGCTGTAAAATAGTACAACATGTTAAGACAGTAATTGTTAAGTACATGCTAAATATCGCAATGGAGTAAAACTTAAAACTTTTTGTAACGTTCAAAGTAATTAGTTTTACCTTGTTCTTGTCTATGCTGCAGTCTTTCATTCCTCGCTGCTTGCTGCAGGGATCTTGTCTCAAAAATCTTGTCATGACCAGACATATGACCTTTCCTCTCAGTCTTTTGGTCTTCGTAGAACCTGATATCCTCATCTTTCTTCTCTCTGGATAACAGTCTGTTGTTCTGTATTTCCTGGATTGCATCTGGAGCTCCTATATCGAACAGGCTGTCTAATTCCAGCACAAATGCTCCTCTTTTTCCTCCAGGGTTACTTGCTCTTCCTTTGCTTTTCACCAGAGCACGATGTTTCTCATGTAGTTTCATGAAGAGCTTCATTGCGTTGTACTTGGTCATTGTCTTGATCCTAGCCATCTGCCAGAATGGGATGATAGATTCAACTGTTTCATATGCAAGGTCTTGAACCATGGGCCTCCCTGCATTTTCCGGTAAATTCTGAAGATTAAGGAAATACTGGAACGCCTGTCTGTTGGTGGGAAGCTGGGAACCACTGATAAAAGCTGAAGGGTATCCAACCGGGAAAGTTTCAGTGAGAGATCTGGTAGATGGCCCAGTTGACACCTGCCTGTGGACAGTACGTGGAGGTTCTGAGATATCAACTGTGCGCCCGAAGCTCCCTCAGCTCCTTGCTTAATGCCATTGTGAAGTAACTTGTAGATGGTTTTCTAGATTCTGATTGAGTTTCTGTTGTTTCCTGAAAAATGATAGATAATTATTATTATTATTATTATTATTATTATTATTATTTATTTATTATTATTATTATTATTATTATTATTATTTACTAATTTTATGCTCTTTCATTTGATACCTAATTTGTTGCTCTATCTTGTTTAGATCAAAAGTTAAAGTGCAAAACATAATTCAAGGGACCCCGGAATTGGCGCTTTGGCCGATTTCAATGCAGAAAATTTAAAGCTCCATGCGGCAATGCTTCCCAACATCCTAGGTCAAAATAGTTGTGATTTTCGGCTTTTCAGGTCAAAAAGCATGGGAAAATGTACAGAAACCTATGAAAATAAGAAAAAGTTGATTTTTGAACAGGCCTAACGCCAGGTGTTGCCCGTATCCTCGGTGTGAACCACGACCTGGTCTGGAGAGTGTTGCACGAGCAGCAGTTACATCCGTTTCATCGTCAGAGAGTCCAGGCATTACAACCTCGGGATTACCCTCTTCGTGTGGAATTCGCACGCTGGTTTCTGCAGTAGACAGCGGTGCAGCCTAATTTTCCGGCTTATGTGTTGTTCTCAGATGAGGCCTGTTTCACAAGTGAGGGTGTGTTTAACATGCACAATCTCACGTGTGGGCGCACGCAAATCCACATGCTACACGGGTGCATGCTCATCAAGAACGGTTCGCAGTCAATGTTTGGGCGGGTATCGTCGATGGCAAGTTGATTGGGCCGTACCTGCTGCGTGCCCGACTCGACGTCAGGAGTGCGCACGTTTCTCTCCCGACCAGTGTCATGCATGTTTGCATGGAATGTTCCAGTTTCTCGCAGTCGCCGATGCAAATGCGCAAACGTTTGGTGGTTTGGCACACGTCTGTTTGGGAAGCGCTGTCGGTACAACCTCACAGCAGCTCTTCCGTTTCCATTGGCAGCCCCATACACCATATGCATGTCAGCCATCTCAGCAGTCGTGAAGCGCTCCAAGTTACGCGTACTACGTCCGATTTAAGAATGCCCGCGGCAAGCGCGAGTCTAGCCCACTTCACCCTTTATCCAATTTCAGCGGCGCCCTCTCGCGCCGAATGGTGACGTCAGCGGACATACACTTATATACGAAAAGGGTTTGCCTTGGTGTTGCCTATCCCCCATTACAATTTGTACAGAAAGTTTTCAAACACCTGTATATGCGGATTCCAAAATATGCGGATTCCAAAATTGGACCGCGTACTCCAAATGGGGTCTAACTAATGATTTATAAAGAGGAACTATAATATCGCGCGATTTGTACTCAAAATTTCGAGCTATAAAACCTAACACTTTGTTCGCCTTATTGACCGCCGCTGTACTTTGTTTCGCTACTTTTAAATCACCAGTGACTCTAACTCCTAAATCTTTTTCCTGCTCTACACTTGTTAAATCTTTCCCTGACATACTATACGCAAAATTACCGTTACGCGAACCTATATGCATAATTTTGCACTTATCCACGTTAAATCTCATTTGCCATGTGACTGACCAATCAATGATTTTATTCAGATCTTCCTGAATTTTACCTCTATCTTCGTCATTAATCGCCCTACCACCCAGCTTCGTGTCATCCGCAAACTTTGAAACTGTACTGACTACGCCGACATCTAAATCGTTAATATATATAAGAAAAAGCAAGGGGCCCAATACAGAACCCTGAGGAACGCCACTCGCTACATTAGCCCAACACGACTCCGCTCCATCAACGACCACCCTCTGTTTCCTGCCTCGCAACCATTCTTCTAGCCAATTTATTACTACACCCCTGATTCCATGAGCCTTAGTTTTTTCAATCAGTCTTTTGTGCGGCACGGTGTCAAACGCTTTTTGAAAATCTAAATACACTACATCAACCACCCGATGTCTATCGTAAACGTTAACCGCGCTTTGGAAAAATTCTAAAAGATTAGTTAAGCAAGATTTGTTTCGCCTAAAACCGTGCTGCGTATTTCTAACCAGATTATGCACTTCTAAGTGTTCGACTATACGATCCCTAATTATTGATTCCAGTAGCTTACCTACAACAGACGTTAAACTGATTGGCCTATAATTTCCCGCCGCACCTTTATCGCCTTTCTTAAAGATAGGTGTTACGTTTGCTAACTTGAAATTATCTGGTACGCACCCCTCAGAAATAGACGCATTAAAAATCTTTGTTAGCGGCACAACAATGCTATCTTTTAATTCTTTTAGTTGTATGGGATATATGGAATCCGGACCCGGTGATTTACGCGTTTTCATTTTATCAATATAGTGCATTACTTCCCCTTCACTAACGACAATATTATCCAAAATATTACCATTATCAAAAGGTATTATGTCTATGACCGTAGGGATATTCGTTACATCTTCTATAGTAAAAACTGACGTAAAAAATTCGTTTAGCAAGGTAGCCATTTCCTTGTTTTCAGAGACTAGATCTCCATTTCCATTTTTTAATGGACCTGAGACACTTTTTACTGGATTTCTATAATTGACGTATTGAAAGAATCGCTTGGGGTTTTCTTTACCGTCACGAGCTATGGAGATTTCAAATTCGCGTTTTGACTTTTTTATTACACTTTTAGCTTCACGCCTTAGAGATATGTAGTTGTTTCGTAACAACAGATTATCTTTATCGCACTTGTATAGCCTATAAGCCCTCTCTCTACTCTTTATAATGTCTCCTACTCTAGAAGTAAACCACAAGGGCTTGTTGTTTACTTTCGCACGCTTAATTTTGTACGGTACACATTCCTCATTTATAGTCCTAAATACCGTTACGAACGATTCCCACATTAGTTTTGCGTTGGAGTTCCCCATTGCGCTTTCCAATTGACGTGTGAAAATTTATTTCGAAATTTACTAAAGTCTGCGTGCTGGAAGCTAGGAATTTTATTCGAGTTACTTGGTTTCGAGTGACTTACTGAGAGGACAAACTCTACCATATTGTGATCGCTATTGCTCAACGGTTCTATTACTTGAAGATCAGTAATTAGCCTATCATCCGTAGTTATTACTAAATCTAAAATACTGTCTAACCTCGTAGGTTCCCCAACCTTTTGAATAAGAAAGCTATCCTCGAGAAAATTAACTAAACGATTACCTTCCGCGTCTCCCTGCATTGTATCGTAATTCACGTTGGCGCAATTAAAGTCACCCATAACTAAAGCCTGCTCACTACCGATTATTCTCTTTAGTTCACGATATAACGCTTCGTCCGTAGCAGCTGTTTGATTTGGGGGCCTATATATAACCGCAACAAGAAGTTTGAAATCGTTCAATTTAAGTTCTGCTATAGTCGAATCTATCGGTTCTGGAATTGAGTGCTTTACTTCTATAACGTTCGCAATATTATCTTTGATGTACAACATAACACCGCCTCCTCGCCTACCTATTCTGTTTTTAACAAAAAGTCTATAACCTTTAATTTGATACTCCCCTACAAAGTCACGTGTTTCAGTGCTAAGCCACGATTCATTTATCGCAATTAAATCAGTCTTTACAAGCAATTAAAGAAAAAAATTCGTTTATTTTATTTCGTAGGCTACGAGCATTTAAGGATAGAACCTTCAAATTGTTTGTAATTGCGACACCTTCGCGAGCGCGGGGGAAATTTGTGAAATTTACGCTGGGACCGTTCGGGTTGCGGCAGCCTGAAAAGAAGAGACAGTATTATGAAATAGTCTTCCTAAACGCGCAGCTCCAACTTCATTAAGATGAAGTCCATCTTCGAGGAACAAGTTCCTCCTGCCGTAGAAACTGTTCCAAAAATTAGCAAAATGCAATCCTTCCTGTTGGCAAAGAGACTTTAGGTTATTGTTAATATAGGTCGCCTTGCTGTAGAAATCGCTTCGTTGGATAATTCGAGGAAGTATACCTGTTAAAACAATCTTATTAGTTTTCTCCTTTAATCGCTCTAATAAGTCCCTGTACCTAGCCAGCAGTTCTTCCGATCTAGAATTTAAAACGTTATTAGTACCGACATGAATAACATACGTTGTGTCCTCGGCGGTACTGTCTGTAAAATGGTCAACATTATTAGTTATATCCTCCACCCTTGCACCACGGTAGCAGTAACGGCGCTACGACGAGGGTTTCTCCTACAGAATTCCTCGAGCTGCCCTCGAACAATGGAATCACCAACGAGTCGTATTTCCGGTTCATCAGTATCTTCGAACCCTAAAACAG
>JAJOZX010005195.1:265000-270000 GCA_023014485.1 Bathynomus jamesi
GGCCGTGAAAATCAAGTGAATCTGATCTGACAAAAATCGCAGAAGAAGTGTGTTAAGTGACATCAATGAGGATAAAGAACTTTTACAAAAAATGTCAGACAGGACATGGAGACGCATACAGCTTGCTGTTCGTGTAAATGGCGATCAGGTTGATCCCTATGACAATTAATTATCGAATTAATTGTAAATTTACTAATAATAAAATTCCTTCTAATAAAATTTTTATTATCCTTTATCTTTTATTTATAAATTGTTCCCGAATCGCCACTCACTTATCGGACGACCTGTATATATGTATATATATATATATATATATATATATATATATATAATATATATATATATGTATATATATTTGTGTATATATATATATATATATATATATATGTGTATATTATATATGTGTGTGTGTATATGTGTGCGTATGTATATATGTATGTGTATATATATATGTGTATGTATGTATATATATATATATATGTATATGTATATACAGGGTGTACATAAAGTCAGGATCTATTTTTGTGAAGCACTTGGAAATTATATGGAATTCAATCATAAAATGATAAAGTGGTAACATTTATTAAATAATTAAGAGTAGGATTCGACGTGACGCCCATCAGTATCCCTGCACAGCTCAAGTCGTTCCGCAGCATTTCTAAACACATTCTGGAGCATTTGCGGAGTTATGTTATCTGCAGCAGTTCGTATACGTGTACGTAAGTTTTCAAGACTCGTAATCTTCGTCTGATAGACGTGCGATTTGATAAAGCCCCATGCAAAGAAATCTAAAGGGGTTAAATCTGGTGATCTCGCTGGCCAAGGTCTGTTGCTTCCGCGTCCGATCCAGCGATTTGGAAAACGTCCATTTAGATAATCCTGAACAATTTTGGCATAGTGACAAGGAGCACCATCATGTTGATAGACGACGGGGTTAGGATTGTTAGTACCGTCGTCTATCAACATGATGGTGCTCCTTGTCACTATGCCAAAATTGTTCAGGATTATCTAAATGGACGTTTTCCAAATCGCTGGATCGGACGCGGAAGCAACAGACCTTGGCCAGCGAGATCACCAGATTTAACCCCTTTAGATTTCTTTGCATGGGGCTTTATCAAATCGCACGTCTATCAGACGAAGATTACGAGTCTTGAAAACTTACGTACACGTATACGAACTGCTGCAGATAACAACCCCGCAAATGCTACAGAATGTGTTTAGAAATGCTGCGGAACGATTTGAGCTGTGCAGGGATACTGATAGGCGTCACGTCGAATCCTACTCTTAATTATTTAATAAATGTTACCACTTTATCATTTTATGATAGAATTCCATATAATTTCCAAGTGCTTCACAAAAATAGATCCTGACTTTATGTACACCCTGTATAATAATGTTATAATGTTACAGACCAACAAAGACCCTAGGATCCACTCATGGTTGGTCTACCTAACTGTGTTCGTAATTGCGTGTCCTCCGTGGTGGCGGAGGGGACCTACAATTTTACGTGGGTTCCAAACCACAAGAACATAAGAAATTTATGCAAAAACTGCCTGTACATTGGCAACGACCAATTTTTGCATAACTAATTAATTATCAATTTAAAACTAATTAATTATCGATTTAAAACTAATTAATTATCGATTTAAAACTAAAGATAGAATTTCTGGATCCAGAGGATCAAGTCATAATAGACTACTATCCACAAATATGTTACACTCTATATCTATTTATAACCAACTTGCAAATATATCAGATCCAAAGAATCCAGTCAATTTCATTACGGTATCCATCAATACTAGTACCTTGCCAACCAAAAATAAGTCACGGTCCATATCGATTGCGGACCAAGTCAAAATTTACATATACATTACAATATATATACTTAGGAGGAAAAGTGTAAGTGTGGCTGTAAAGACTGTACAGTAATGTAGAATGTGTGTGCACCCATTTTGGTTCTCCCATTTCAAGGTGTTTGTGGGGCAAGTGAAGATCATGAGTTTTTCAATACCTCACAGTACTATGGGGGGCACCGCTCGGCAGAGGAATCTCTTTAAATGGGGTGTGTAAGGACAGAGAGTAGCCCCTAACCCAAGATGCTGCCTCCCTATATCCCACAACACTTGTGTTGAGCTGTGGGATCGATCACCACAAAGCCTTACTTTTACTACCTTAAACTATACCTAATCTATCAACATATTTGTCAAATCGATTTTTAAACATGTTTATAGAAGTGCTACTAATTACTTATACCGGCAAACTATTCCAGCTATTTACTATTCTATGCGTAAAAAAGTTTTTGGCAACTGCTGTCTCGAACCTTCTACTTGTCAACTTACACCCGTTATTTCTAGTCCTATTATATTGAGATATTTCGAAAAAGCTATCTCTATCTACGTTATCGAACCCATTCATAATTTTGAAAAACTGGATTAGATCACCCCTTAGCCTCCTAGTCTCGAGTGTTGTCAATTTTAACTCTTTAAGCCTATCCTCGTACGACTTTGACCTAAGCGACGGAATCATCTTAGTTGCTCGTCTTTGAACTCTTTCGATTTTGTCTATATCTTTGCGCATATACGGATTCCAAAATTGGATCGCGTACTCCAAATGGGGTCTAACTAATGATTTGTAAAGAGGAACTATAATATCGCGCGATTTGTACTCAAAATTTCGAGCTATAAAACCTAACACTTTGTTCGCCTTATTGACCGCTGCTGTACTTTGTTTCGCTACTTTTAAATCACCAGTGACTATAACTCCTAAATCTTTTTCCTGCTCTACGCTTGTTAAATCTTTCCCTGACATAATATACGCAAAATTACCATTACGCGAACCTATATGCAAAATTTTGCACTTATCAACGTTAAATCTCATTTGCCATGTGACTGACCAATCAACGATTTTATTTAGATCTTCCTGGATTTTACCTCTAACTTCGTCATTAATCGCCCTACCACCCAGCTTCGTGTCATCCGCAAACTTTGAAACTGTACTGACTAGGCCGACATCTAAATCGTTAATATATATAAGAAAAAGCAAGGGGCCCAATACAGAACCCTGAGGAACGCCACTCGCTACATTAGCCCAACACGACTCCGCTCCATCAACGACCACCCTCTGTTTCCTACCTCGCAACCACTCTTCTATCCAATTTATTACTACACCCCTGATTCCATGAGCCTTAGTTTTTTCAATGAGTCTTTTGTGCGGCACTGTGTCAAACGCTTTTTGAAAATCTAAATACACTACATCAACCGCCCGATGTCTATCGTAAACGTCAACCACGCTTTGGAAAAATTCTAAAAGATTAGTTAAGCAAGATTTGTTTCGCCTAAAACCGTGCTGCGTATTTCTAACTAGTTTATGCACTTCTAAGTGTTCGACTATACGATCCCTAATTATTGATTCCAGTAGCTTACCTACAACAGACGTTAAACTGATTGGCCTATAATTTCCCGCCGCACCTTTATCGCCTTTCTTAAAGATAGGTGTTACGTTTGCTAACTTGAAATTATCTGGTACGCACCCCTCAGAAATAGACGCATTAAAAATCTTTGTTAGCGGCACAACAATGCTATCTTTTAATTCTTTTAGTTGTATGGGATATATGGAATCCGGCCCCGGTGATTTACGCGTTTTCATTTTATCAATATAGCGCATTACCTCCTTCACTAACCACGATATTATCCAAAATATTACCATTATCAAAAGGTATTATGTCTATGACCGTAGGGATATTCGTTACATCTTCTATAGTAAAAACTGACGTAAAAAATTCGTTTAGCAAGGTAGCCATTTCCTTGTTTTCAGAAACTAGATCTCCGTTTACATTTTTCAAGGCCCCAAGACACTTTTTACTGGATTTCTATTATTGACGTATTGAAAGAATCGCTTGGGGTTTTCTTTACCGTCACGAGCTATGGAGATTTCAAATTCGCGCTTGGACTTTTTTATTACACTTTTCGCTTCACGCCTTAGAGATATGTAGTTGTTTCGTAACAACAGATTATCTTTATCGCACTTATATAGCCTATAAGCCCTATCTCTACTCTTTATAATGTCTCCTACTCTAGAAGTAAACCACAAGGGCTTGTTGTTTACTTTCGCACGCTTAATTTTGTACGGTACACATTCCTCATTTATAGTCCTAAATACGTTTCGAACGATTCCCACATTAGTTTTGCGTTGGAGTTCCCCATTACGTTTTCCCAATTGACGTGTGAAAATTTATTTCGAAATTTACTAAAGTCTGCGTGCTGGAAGTTAGGAATTTTAGTCGAGTTAGTTGGTTTCGAGTGACTTACTGAGAGGACAAACTCTACCATATTGTGATCGCTATTGCTTAACGGTTCTATTACTTGAAGATCAGTAATTAGCCTATCATCCGTAGTTATTACTAAATCTAAAATACTGTCCAACCTCGTAGGTTCCCCAACCTTTTGAATAAGAAAGCTATCCTCGAGAAAATTAACTAAACGATTACCTTCCGCGTCTCCCTGCATTGTATCGTAATTCACGTTGGCGCAATTAAAGTCACCCATAACTAAAGCCTGCTCACTACCGATTATTCTCTTTAGTTCACGATATAACGCTTCGTCCGTATCAGCTGTTTGATTAGGGGGCCTATATATAACCGCAACAAGAAGTTTGAAATCGTTCAATTTAAGTTCTGCTATAGTCGAATCTATCGGTTCTGGAATTGAGTGCTTTACTTCTATAACGTTCGCAATATTATCTTTGATATACAACATAACACCGCCTCCTCGCCTACCTATTCTGTTTTTAACAAAAAGTCTATAACCTTTAATTTGATACTCCCCTACAAAGTCACGTGTTTCAGTGCTAAGCCACGATTCATTTATCGCAATTAAATCATAGTCTTTACAAGCAATTAAAGAAAAAAATTCGTTTATTTTATTTCGTAGGCTACGAGCATTTAAGGATAGAACCTTCAAATTGTTTGTAATTGCGACACCTTCGCGAGCGCAGGGGAAATT
>JAJOZX010005195.1:275000-280000 GCA_023014485.1 Bathynomus jamesi
ATAGTCTTCCTAACCGCGCAGCTCCAACGTCATTAAAATGAAGTCCATCTTCGAGGAACAAGTCCCTCCTGCCGTAGAAACTGTTCCAAAAATTTGCAAAATGCACTCCTTCCTGTTGGCAAATAGACTTTAGGTTATTGTTAATATAGGTCGCCTTGCTGTAGAAATCGCTTCGTTGGATAATTCGAGGAAGTATACCTGTTAAAACAATCTTATTAGTTTTCTCCTTTAGTCGCTCTAATAAGTCTCTATACCTAGCCAGCAGTTCTTCCGATCTAGAATTTAAAACGTTATTAGTACCGACATGAATAACATACGTTGTGTCCTCGGTGGTACCGTCTGTAAAATGGTGAACACTATTAGTTATATCCTCCACCCTTGCACCAGGGTAGCAGTAACGGCGCCTACGACGAGGGTTTCTCCCACAGAATTCCTCGAGCTGCCCTCGAACAATGGAATCGCCAACGAGTCGTATTTCCGGCTAATCAACATCTTCGAAACCTAAAACAGAAAACTTATTGCTTGTTATTACTGGTAGACAGGTCTTTGCTTTTCTCATTGGGGCTCCATTTCGCACTCGAACGAAGGGTTGGGAACTAGGGGAAGAGAAAGGGCTATTAGTACTATTTATATTACTAGAAACTGAGGCAGGAGGGGTCGTAACTGGAGTCTCAAGGGATTCTAATTTTGCCGTCAGGAGCATCACGTTTTCTTCGAGTCTCACCCTGGCCTCCCTCTCACGTTCTAACTCGTTCCTCAGCACTTCCATGCTTGAGCACCACCTGCAAACTAACTGTTCATTATTATTAGCCATTGTAAACGCGTAAGCAGCAAATTTCCCTTCAGAGCGACCGCAAGTACTTGACGGGGGTGCCATGCTTTTAATTAGTTGAACAACAAAAAACAAAAACAAAAAACGAGCGTTTGGAAATTAATAAATTACAACGTAGTTCTACCGCGTTCTTGAAACGCAGAAACAGGTTCTTGTAACACAAATTTATACTTAATTAATATAGAATTAAGCTACCGACAAAAGATCTGTAAAAGAAGAGTATTTATAACACTTATCTGTCCGCGATTCGACCCGATTTTTTCCTTTTTTCACACGGTTTCTGACGACACACTACCTGACCTCTCGAAGCACGGAAAAATGAACCTTATGACTGCACGTTTTCTGATTGATTTGAAAAATAAACAAGTCAAGCCACGTGGAGTAGCCTTGGTTTGATCAAATAAGATAGTACTGAATAACGTCAATAAATTAAATATATTCGTTAATGAATGATTAGTAGCACGAAGTAATTTAGTTAAGAATGCACGGAACCATTTTTTTTTAAAACACTCGTGTGCAGAAACGTTCCTTAATACTTATGTCGTTTCTATTCATTTATATACTGCGCGGTCATTGCAGTTATTTGATATATATATGTATAATGTTGTGGGTATATATATATATATGTGTATGTGTATATATATGTATATATGTATGTATAATAGTATATGTATATATATATATATATGTGTGTATATGTATGGTATATATATATATATATATATATGTATATGTATGTATATATGTATATATGTATATGTGTATATATATATGTATATGTATGTGTATATATATATGTATATGTCTGTATATATGTATATGTATGTATATATATGTATGTATCTGTATGTATATATATGTATATGTATGTATATATGTATATATATATATATATGTATGTGTTATATATATATATCTATGTATATGTGTATATATGTATATATGTGTATATATGTATGTATATATTTATATGTGTATATTTATATATATATATGTATATGTATGTAGAGTATGTATATGTAAATAGAGTATGTATATATATATGATATATATATATATATATATATATATATATATATATATATGTTTCAGACCAACAAAGACCCTAGGATCCACTCACGGCTGGTCTACCTAACTCTGTTCGTAATTTTGTATTGTGCATGTCCCTGTGGTGGCGGAGGGGACCTACAATTTTACGTGGGTTCGGAACCACAAAGCCTTAATTTTACTACCTTAAACTATACCCAATCTATCAATATATGCGTCTAATCGATTTTTAAACATGTTTATAGACGTGCTACTAATTACTTCTACCGGCAAACTATTCCAGCAATTTACTATTCTATGCGTAAAAAAGTTTTTGCCAACTGCTGTCTCGAACCTTCAACTTGTCAACTTACACCCGATATTTCTAGTCCTATTATATTGAGATATTTCGAAAAAGCTATCTCTATCTACGTTATCGAACCCATTCATAATTTTAATAACCTGGATTAGATCACCCCTTAGCCTCCTAGTCTCGAGTGTAGTCAATTTTAACTCTTTAAGCCTATCCTCGTACGACTTCGACCTAAGCGACGGAATCATCTTAATTGCTCGTCTTTGAAGTCTTTCGATTTTGTCTCTATCTTTGCACATATGCGGATTCCAAAATTGGATCGCGTACTGCAAATTGGGTCTAACTAATGATTCATAAAAAGGAACTATAATATCGCGCTGTTTGTACTCAAAACTCCGAACTATAAAACCTAACACTTTGTTCGCTTTATTGACCGATGCTGTACTTTGTTTCGCTACTTTTAAGTCACCAGTGACTATAACTCCTAAATCTTTTTTCTGCTCTACGCTTGTTAAATCTTTCCCTGACACACTATACGCAAAATTATCGTTACGCGATCCTATATGTAAAATTTTGCACTTATCGACGTTAAATCTCATTTGCCATGTGACTGGCCAATCAACGATTTTATTCAGATCTTCCTGGATTTTACCTCTATCTTCGTCATTAATCGCCCTACCACCCAGCTTCGTGTCATCCGCAAATTTTGAAACTGTACTAACTAGGCCGACATCTAAATCGTTAATATATATAAGAAAAAACAAGGGGCCCAATACAGAACCCTGAGGAACGCCACTCGCTACATTAGCCAAACACGACTCCGCTCCATCAACGACCACCCTCTGTTTCCTACCTCGCAACCACTCTTCTATCCAATTTATTACTGCACCCTGATTCCATGAGCCTTAGTTTTTTCATTGAGTCTTTTGTGCGGTACGGTGTCAAAAGCTTTTTGAAAATCTAAATACACTACATCAACCGCCCGACGACTATCATAAACTTCAACCACGCTTTGAAAAAATTCTAGAAGATTAGTTAAGCAAGATTTGTTTTCGCCTAAAACTGTGCTGCGTATTTCTAACTAAGTTATGCAATTCTAAGTGTTCGACTCTACGATCCTTAATTATTGATTCCAGTAGCTTACCTACAACAGACGTTAAACTGATTGGCCTATAATTTCCCGCCGCACCTTTATCGCCTTTCTTAAAGATAGGTGTTACGTTTGCCAACTTGAAATTATCTGGTACGCACCCCTCGAAATAGACGCATTAAAAATTTTTTGTTAGCGGCACAACAATGCTATCTTTTAATTCTTTTAGTTGTATGGGATATATGGAATCCGGTCCCGGTGATTTACGCGTTTTCATTTTATCAATATAGCGCATTACCTCCCCTTCACTTACCACAATATTATCCAAAATATTACCCTTATCAAAAGGTATTATGTCTATGACCGTAGGGATATTCGTTACATCTTCTATAGTAATAACTGACGTAAAAATTCGTTGAACAAGGTAGCCGTTTCCTTGTTTTCAGAAACTAGCTGTCCGTTAACATTTTTCAGCGGCCCCAAGACACTTTTTACTGGATTTCTATTGACGTATTGAAAGAATCGCTTGGGGTTTTCTTTACCGTCATGAGCTATGGAGATTTCAAATTCGCGCTTTGACTTTCTTATTACACTTTTCGCTTCACTCCTTAGAGATATGTAGTTTCGTAACCACAAATTGTCTTTATCGCACTTATGTAGCCTATAAGCCCTATCTCTACTCTTTATAATGTCTCCTACTCTAGAAGTAAACCACAAGGGCTTGTTTACTTTCACACGCTTAATTCTGTACGGTAGACATTCCTCATTTATAGTCCAAATACTGTTTGAAACGATTCCACATTAGTTTTGCGTTGGAGTTCCCCATTACGTTTTCCAAATTGACGTTTGACAATTTCTTTCGAATTTACAAAGTCTGCGTGCTGGAAGTTAGGAGTTTTAGTCGAGTTAGTTGGTTTCGAGTGACTTACTGAGAGGACAAACTCTACCATATTGTGATCGCTATTGCTTAACGGTTCTATTACTTGAAGATCAGTAATTAGCCTATCATCCGTAGTTATTACTAAATCTAAAATACTGTCCAACCTCGTAGGTTCCCCAACCTTTTGAATAAGAAAGCTATCCTCGAGAAAATTAACTAAACGATTACCTTCCGCGTCTCCCTGCGTTGTATCGTAATTCACGTTGGCGCAATTAAAGTCACCCATAACTAAAGCCTGCTCACTACCTATTATTCTCTTTAGTTCACGATATAACGCTTCGTCCGTATCAGCTGTTTGATTAGGGGGCCTATATATAACCGCAACAAGAAGTTTGAAATCGTTCAATTTAAGTTCTGCTATAGTCGAATCTATCGGTTCTGGAATTGTGTGCTTTACTTCTATAACGTTCGCAATATTATCTTTGATATAGAACATAACACCGCCTCCTCGCAATTAAAGAAAAAAATTCGTTTATTTTATTTCGTAGGCTACGAGCATTTAAGGATAGAAACTTCAAATTGTTTGTAATTGCGACACCTTCGCGAGCGCAGGGGAAATTTGTGGAATTTAGGCTGGGGCCGTTCGAGTTACGGAAGCCTGAAAAGAAGAGACAGTATTATGAAAGTCTTCCTAAACGCGCAGCTCCAACGTCATTAAGATGAAGTCCATCTTCGAGGAACAAGTCCCTCCTGCCGTAAAAACTTCCAAAAATTCGCAAAATGCACTCCCTGTTGGCAATGAGCCTTTGTTATTGTTGATATAGGTCGCTTTGCTGTAGAAATCGTTACGTTGGATAAT
>JAJOZX010005195.1:285000-361691 GCA_023014485.1 Bathynomus jamesi
TGTAATTAAATGTAATCCTTTAATATAATGTAATTGATG
This sequence comes from Bathynomus jamesi, assembly GCA_023014485.1. Taxonomy (NCBI): domain Eukaryota; kingdom Metazoa; phylum Arthropoda; class Malacostraca; order Isopoda; family Cirolanidae; genus Bathynomus; species Bathynomus jamesi. The sequence continues at coordinate 285,040 of JAJOZX010005195.1, forward strand.
TAATGTACTTTAATGAAACTGTAATGAACAATAACTTGTAATGTACTTCAGTGAAACTAATTAAATGTAATGATTTAATTTATAATGTAAGAATGTACTTTAATGGAATTGTAATTAAAACAATAATAAGTGAATATGAATTAATTGGTAGTTGTAATCCATAATTGTAATCGTAATTGTAATGAACCAAAATTAATACGTACTCAGTCATGTCTCAAAATTGTGCTTATGTGCTAATACGAAATAATATCGCCTCAATAATTGTCGAATCGGCGATACTACTGTTCTTTTTTATTTTTATTTTTTATTCTTTTTAGTTGAAATCATGTGTTTAAAAAGGGGGGAAACTTAACCTTCGATTGTCTCCCCCAAACATTAGACTATATTATGCATGTACCATCTTCATTTACGACACTTCTAGATTAATCTTCATTATTAGAGCTCTTCTCATTAGAGAGCTTCTCATTAGACTTCTTCAGATTAGCACTTCGTCGGGAGGGGGCAGAAGCCCCTTGCCTCCTTAACTTAAGTATTTTTAGATTCCGGCCTGAGCCATGGTCGAAAGAGGTCGAACCTCTACCCCTTGTAATTCAGAGTACCAACTGTAATTTTTAAGAAGTAAACCACCCTTTTAAGAAGTTTTTATCTTTTTCCTTCGAGCCGTGCTCGCTTCAGAACTTAGTCAGAAAAGTCGATAATTATAAAAGAAAAGAATTAACAGAGTGTCGACCCCCTAAGGCGACCGAAAAGAATTATAGAAAAGTATAAAGAAGAAACATCCGTTGCAGCCTCCTAACTAGAACCCCCTTCGAATCCGAACCGACAAAGGGCCATAAAGGGGGGGTTAACAAGTGGCGACCCTGCCAGGATAAGAAGAAGAAGATTTTTAAGAAGAAGAAGAAATTATTAAGAAGAGGATTCTTCCAAGCTGGCGACCTACTACCAGGATAAAAATCAAGACGACTCCATAGGGACATAGAAGAAGATATGGGGTCTAACATTGTGGAGACCCTTTACCAGGATAATAAGAAGATTACTTTAAGAAGATTTTTAAGAAGAGGCCACTCTTTGGCCAAGATAGAAATTACCCTGCATCAGGATAACAAGATTATTTTAAGAAGAAGATTTTAAGAAGAGGCCACTCTTTGGCCAAGATAGAAATTACCCTGCATCAGGATAATAAGAAGATTACTTTAAGAAGATTTTTAAGAAGAGGCCACTCTTTGGCCAAGATAGAAATTACCCTGCATCAGGATAACAAGATTATTTTAAGAAGAAGATTTTAAGAAGAGGCGACTCTTTGGCCAAGATAGAAATTACCCTGCATCAGGATAAAACCAGTCGACCGGCGTGTCACGACTTCTAGTTCGTAACATCCACCCTTGACCGGTGTGTCACGACTCCAAGTTCTTCACGCCTAGTTTTCACCCAGGAACAAGTAGCCAGCAAGACGTCTTCAGGACACGTCTCTGAGGATTTCGCCCGTAGAAATGTGGTTAAGTACATTTTGTTTTTTTAAGAAATTTATAAACACTTGAAAAAAAATCAGTACTATTAACAGTTAATATTTAGTATGGAGCCAGAATTTAACACAAAACACAGTGAACATTTCAGACACCAGTGATACATTTTTTTTTAGTGAAATAGAAATTGTAACACAGAGTTAATTGTAACAAAGTTAATTGTAACAAAGTTAATTGTAACAGAGTTAATTTCAGAGAGAATTTGAGTTAATTTCACTGTTATATTCAATATAGAATAATTTTATTTTATGTACCTTCCCGTACATTAGAATGAAATGTTTACATTTTTTATTCTTTTTGTTTGCAAATTTTTTTTCCAATTACTGAATTGAATTGACTTGCAAATTAAGAGAGAGAGAGTTTACAGAGTTTAGAGAGAGTTTAGAGATTTATAGGAATACTTGAAGCAGGTTCAAGTTAGACAGCCCATTTTCAGTTTCAAGATACTACTTGATAGGAGTTCAAGTCAGTTTCATTTTCAGTTCAGAATACTTGATAAGAGGTCAAGTCAGAAGGTTGCGCCAAAACGGCCAACCGCCCCAGAGATTTATAGAGATACTTGATAAGAGTTCAAGTCAATAGGTTGCATCTAAGAGGGACAACCGCCCCAGAGATTTCAGTTATATTCGAAGTCAGAGTTAGATTCGAAGTCAGAGTTAGATTCGAAGTCAGAGTTAGATTCGAAGTCAGAGAGATTTATATTCGAAGTCAGAGAGATTTATATTCGAAGTCAGAGAGATTTATATTCGAAGTCAGAGAGATTTATATTCGAAGTCAGAGAGATTTATATTCGAAGTCAGAGAGATTTATATTCGAAGTCAGAGAGATTTATATTCGAAGTCAGAGAGATTTATATTCGAAGTCAGAGAGTTTATTTCAAGTCAGAGTTTTACTTGAAGTCAGAGTGATTTATTCCAAGTCATTTTTATTTCAAGTCCCAAGTTAGTTTTCAATGCAGTCAATTGAATTCAACTTTTCCTTTGTAATTTAAGAAAATGTAATTTAAGAATTTAATTCAACCTTTTTTTTTGTAAAAGAATTTAATTCAACCTGAATTGACCGGGTTGCGTCTTTAGTTTAACCTTTTTTCTTGTTCATGTCATTATTGCGTATATAAATATATAGGTGAAATGACATTTTGTTGTTTGTAACCAAAATAGTTTTTACAATTGTTTGTAACGATTTTGGTAATTATTGTAATGTATACGTGAAAATAATAGTTGTGTAACAATTAATCGATCATGTACCTAATTTATCCTGCTCTGTACGATCGGGAAATTTACCCGTATGACCGCACATATCCTAAATTTCATTCATTTAATTTTTAATAAAACTTCTACGCAATAAAACAGATGTATTTGTCTATATGCAAACAAGTTTTCAGACTAGAATATCAAATAATTCAAATTCTATCAACATTCAACGAAAAAGTATAATTTTTCGACTTAACAGGCAAAAAATTATTAAACTTTTAATATTTTTTTTTTATTATATAAAAATAATTTTTAATATAAAATTCAATTGAAATTATTAAAAGAAAAGATTGTTCGAAATGCTTCCCTTTCATTTCAATAACTTTTTTATTCTTGATCGAAATTTATCTATGATTCGATTTACTTTTATTTTTTTTAGAATATTATAAAATTGTATTTAGCTCGTGGAAATGCATAATTGATTCATATTTTTAATTTGTATTTTTTTATTTTTCTTTTGCTCAATTAATCATGAGTAACTGTCCTTAAATTGTTATTGTACCATTTGTAAAGTATCAAACGAAAATTATAGTCAAATTGACATACTACTACAGTATATGGTTGTGAATTTCAGTAGTCGAATTTAATCTGTCTCGAAATTATAAAATACACACTTTGTACCCAATAAACATAAATACACATTTGACCACAGGTCTATACATCATCCACTACGTAATTCGATTTGTACCTACAACAGTCAATAAAAATGCATGCACACTATATATACTATATATACAAACCTCATACTCAAATCATTGAATATCACAATAAAACTATTTCATTACGTAAGTGCCAACTATGCGATTTAGTCTTAATCATTTTTTTGCATTCATGCATTCATGCATTTTTGCATTCATGCATTTATACAGTTAATTTAACAATCTGTCTCGAAATTATCAGCTACACACTTTATACCTAGTACACAAAAATACACACTAGACCACAGGTCTATACATCATCCATTACGTAATTCTATTTTTACCTACACTAGTCAATAAAAATTAGCTTATAGCTTGTATGATTTATATTTTTCCCTCTTACCTATTCATTATGAATATAATTTATCCCACAGAAGAAAAAAAATAAAATTTTGTAAAAATTTTAACCATATCATTGTTTGTCTAACTTAATTGGTTGTCTAAATTAATGTATTAATCCTATTAAATGTTTGTCTAAACTAAAGTATTAGTCTTTGAATTCCTTTATATTATATAATAACTCACTTGTTCTGTATAAAACTTGTAATGTAAAGAAAAATTCGTCACCTAACTTGAATTAGTTAGGATGTTATTTTCTCATTTGTATTGTATTAATGGTACCCTATTAAATTATTGTATAAATATCATTTTAAAAGGGGAGAGTAATGTAAAAAGCGAACAATGAACAATAGTTTTATGTTCGAATGTCCATTTTTACGTTAGAAGCCAAAATCGCAGAAGCGAGTTTTGGGTAAAATTTCGATTTTGTAATAATGACTTATACACTATGACGTCACAAAATAACTTTATTCCCTTTACGTTCCCACTCTGTGTCTCTAATTCGTTCTTGTAAATCTTCCTAACAATGATTCGTACTATACGTACAAATTCAATAACTATGACGTCACATTTTCCCGTCATTAATTTCCCTTCATCATATCTCTAGTATTCAATGTATGAAAATTTATATATCATCATAATAAAAACTGTACACCCTATAGAAGTCATTATTTATGTTATGTAGTATAAATATAACTATTATTCGACCATATCCCCGCCCCCATACGTCCATATTTTAGCTTGACCGCTATCCTTTATTAATTTTATTACTTATTCATTCATCTACCTATTGTCTACTTATGCCCTATCAACTTATCAGTCTATTTTTACTCGTGTCAATCTATGAAACGCAAAACCTTTGCCTTCGTTCGGGAACGCGAAAAAACGTTCTCGTATTATTTTTTTCATTTTTATTTTTAATTATTTGACCTCCCGAGGTGAACTCTAGACAATGCTTAGTAAGTTATTATCAGAAATTCCACTCATCACAGCATAATTTGAACGCTTCTAAGATAAAAAAGGTCTCCTTTCGCTTTGATTCGAATTTATAACATTATCATGTGTTATGTTATTATAATATACTGTATTGTTTCTCTGCCTGGCCACTAGTTCGTTATCGGCTTACGTCACATAGTTATCCCCGTTCTCATTACTTGTACTTACTATTTCTACCTAACTGTCATTCAAATTCCGTATTACTTATGTATTACGTTATCATAAATATCGTATTTTCCTCCGCTTTCCTCATCGCTGGCTAATTAGACTTTCAAACTCTGATAACCAACCAGGTTCTAATATTATTTAACATAATTTGGCGTAATTATTGTTAACTATAAATATATAACATTGTTGTTAATCCCCTTTAAATTATAGAACAACGATTAACTCCCCTTCATTTATCAATGGTATCACCTATTTAGATTATTTCAGTAGTAGATATGTCAATTAACAATTTGCTAAAATTGTAATTAAATGTAATCCTTTAATATAATGTAATTGATGTAATGTACTTTAATGAAACTGTAATGAACAATAACTTGTAATGTACTTCAGTGAAACTAATTAAATGTAATGATTTAATTTATAATGTAAGAATGTACTTTAATGGAATTGTAATTAAAACAATAATAAGTGAATATGAATTAATTGGTAGTTGTAATCCATAATTGTAATCGTAATTGTAATGAACCAAAATTAATACGTACTCAGTCATGTACTCAAAATTGTGCTTATGTGCTAATACGAAATAATATCGCCTCAATAATTGTCGAATCGGCGATACTACTGTTCTTTTTTATTTTTTATTTTTTATTCTTTTTAGTTGAAATCATGTGTTTAAAAAGGGGGGAAACTTAACCTTCGATTGTCTCCCCCAAACATTAGACTATATTATGCATGTACCATCTTCATTTACGACACTTCTAGATTAATCTTCATTATTAGAGCTCTTCTCATTAGAGAGCTTCTCATTAGACTTCTTCAGATTAGCACTTCGTCGGGAGGGGGCAGAAGCCCCTTGCCTCCTTAACTTAAGTATTTTTAGATTCCGGCCTGAGCCATGGTCGAAAGAGGTCGAACCTCTACCCCTTGTAATTCAGAGTACCAACTGTAATTTTTAAGAAGTAAACCACCCTTTTAAGAAGTTTTTATCTTTTTCCTTCGAGCCGTGCTCGCTTCAGAACTTAGTCAGAAAAGTCGATAATTATAAAAGAAAAGAATTAACAGAGTGTCGACCCCCTAAGGCGACCGAAAAGAATTATAGAAAAGTATAAAGAAGAAACATCCGTTGCAGCCTCCTAACTAGAACCCCCTTCGAATCCGAACCGACAAAGGGCCATAAAGGGGGGGTTAACAAGTGGCGACCCTGCCAGGATAAGAAGAAGAAGATTTTTAAGAAGAAGAAGAAGATTATTAAGAAGAGGATTCTTCCAAGCTGGCGACCTACTACCAGGATAAAAATCAAGACGACTCCATAGGGACATAGAAGAAGATATGGGGTCTAACATTGTGGAGACCCTTTACCAGGATAATAAGAAGATTACTTTAAGAAGATTTTTAAGAAGAGGCCACTCTTTGGCCAAGATAGAAATTACCCTGCATCAGGATAACAAGATTATTTTAAGAAGAAGAAGATTTTAAGAAGAGGCCACTCTTTGGCCAAGATAGAAATTACCCTGCATCAGGATAATAAGAAGATTACTTTAAGAAGATTTTTAAGAAGAGGCCACTCTTTGGCCAAGATAGAAATTACCCTGCATCAGGATAACAAGATTATTTTAAGAAGAAGATTTTAAGAAGAGGCCACTCTTTGGCCAAGATAGAAATTACCCTGCATCAGGATAAAACCAGTCGACCGGCGTGTCACGACTTCTAGTTCGTAACATCCACCCTTGACCGGTGTGTCACGACTCCAAGTTCTTCACGCCTAGTTTTCACCCAGGAACAAGTAGCCAGCAAGACGTCTTCAGGACACGTCTCTGAGGATTTCGCCCGTAGAAATGTGGTTAAGTACATTTTGTTTTTTTAAGAAATTTATAAACACTTGAAAAAAAATCAGTACTATTAACAGTTAATATTTAGTATGGAGCCAGAATTTAACACAAAACACAGTGAACATTTCAGACACCAGTGATACATTTTTTTTTAGTGAAATAGAAATTGTAACACAGAGTTAATTGTAACAAAGTTAATTGTAACAAAGTTAATTGTAACAGAGTTAATTTCAGAGAGAATTTGAGTTAATTTCACTGTTATATTCAATATAGAATAATTTTATTTTATGTACCTTCCCGTACATTAGAATGAAATGTTTACATTTTTTATTCTTTTTGTTTGCAAATTTTTTTTCCAATTACTGAATTGAATTGACTTGCAAATTAAGAGAGAGAGAGTTTACAGAGTTTAGAGAGAGTTTAGAGATTTATAGGAATACTTGAAGCAGGTTCAAGTTAGACAGCCCATTTTCAGTTTCAAGATACTACTTGATAGGAGTTCAAGTCAGTTTCATTTTCAGTTCAGAATACTTGATAAGAGGTCAAGTCAGAAGGTTGCGCCAAAACGGCCAACCGCCCCAGAGATTTATAGAGATACTTGATAAGAGTTCAAGTCAATAGGTTGCATCTAAGAGGGACAACCGCCCCAGAGATTTCAGTTATATTCGAAGTCAGAGTTAGATTCGAAGTCAGAGTTAGATTCGAAGTCAGAGTTAGATTCGAAGTCAGAGAGATTTATATTCGAAGTCAGAGAGATTTATATTCGAAGTCAGAGAGATTTATATTCGAAGTCAGAGAGATTTATATTCGAAGTCAGAGAGATTTATATTCGAAGTCAGAGAGATTTATATTCGAAGTCAGAGAGTTTATTTCAAGTCAGAGTTTTACTTGAAGTCAGAGTGATTTATTCCAAGTCATTTTTATTTCAAGTCCCAAGTTAGTTTTCAATGCAGTCAATTGAATTCAACTTTTCCTTTGTAATTTAAGAAAATGTAATTTAAGAATTTAATTCAACCTTTTTTTTTGTAAAAGAATTTAATTCAACCTGAATTGACCGGGTTGCGTCTTTAGTTTAACCTTTTTTCTTGTTCATGTCATTATTGCGTATATAAATATATAGGTGAAATGACATTTTGTTGTTTGTAACCAAAATAGTTTTTACAATTGTTTGTAACGATTTTGGTAATTATTGTAATGTATACGTGAAAATAATAGTTGTGTAACAATTAATCGATCATGTACCTAATTTATCCTGCTCTGTACGATCGGGAAATTTACCCGTATGACCGCACATATCCTAAATTTCATTCATTTAATTTTTAATAAAACTTCTACGCAATAAAACAGATGTATTTGTCTATATGCAAACAAGTTTTCAGACTAGAATATCAAATAATTCAAATTCTATCAACATTCAACGAAAAAGTATAATTTTTCGACTTAACAGGCAAAAAATTATTAAACCTTTTAATATTTTTTTTTATTATATAAAAATAATTTTTAATATAAAATTCAATTGAAATTATTAAAAGAAAAGATTGTTCGAAATGCTTCCCTTTCATTTCAATAACTTTTTTATTCTTGATCGAAATTTATCTATGATTCGATTTACTTTTATTTTTTTTAGAATATTATAAAATTGTATTTAGCTCGTGGAAATGCATAATTGATTCATATTTTTAATTTGTATTTTTTTATTTTTATTTTGCTCAATTAATCATGAGTAACTGTCCTTAAATTGTTATTGTACCATTTGTAAAGTATCAAACGAAAATTATAGTCAAATTGACATACTACTACAGTATATGGTTGTGAATTTCAGTAGTCGAATTTAATCTGTGTCTCGAAATTATAAAATACACACTTTGTACCCAATAAACATAAATACACATTTGACCACAGGTCTATACATCATCCACTACGTAATTCGATTTGTACCTACAACAGTCAATAAAAATGCATGCACACTATATATACTATATATACAAACCTCATACTCAAATCATTGAATATCACAATAAAACTATTTCATTACGTAAGTGCCAACTATGCGATTTAGTCTTAATCATTTTTTTGCATTCATGCATTCATGCATTTTTGCATTCATGCATTTATACAGTTAATTTAACAATCTGTCTCGAAATTATCAGCTACACACTTTATACCTAGTACACAAAAATACACACTAGACCACAGGTCTATACATCATCCATTACGTAATTCTATTTTTACCTACACTAGTCAATAAAAATTAGCTTATAGCTTGTATGATTTATATTTTTCCCTCTTACCTATTCATTATGAATATAATTTATCCCACAGAAGAAAAAAAATAAAATTTTGTAAAAAATGTTAACCATATCATTGTTTGTCTAACTTAATTGGTTGTCTAAATTAATGTATTAATCCTATTAAATGTTTGTCTAAACTAAAGTATTAATCTTTGAATTCCTTTATATTATATAATAACTCACTTGTTCTGTATAAAACTTGTAATGTAAAGAAAAATTCGTCACCTAACTTGAATTAGTTAGGATGTTATTTTCTCATTTGTATTGTATTAATGGTACCCTATTAAATTATTGTATAAATATCATTTTAAAAGGGGAGAGTAATGTAAAAAGCGAACAATGAACAATAGTTTTATGTTCGAATGTCCATTTTTACGTTAGAAGCCAAAATCGCAGAAGCGAGTTTTGGGTAAAATTTCGATTTTGTAATAATGACTTATACACTATGACGTCACAAAATAACTTTATTCCCTTTACGTTCCCACTCTGTGTCTCTAATTCGTTCTTGTAAATCTTCCTAACAATGATTCGTACTATACGTACAAATTCAATAACTATGACGTCACATTTTCCCGTCATTAATTTCCCTTCATCATATCTCTAGTATTCAATGTATGAAAATTTATATATCATCATAATAAAAACTGTACACCCTATAGAAGTCATTATTTATGTTATGTAGTATAAATATAACTATTATTCGACCATATCCCCGCCCCCATACGTCCATATTTTAGCTTGACCGCTATCCTTTATTAATTTTATTACTTATTCATTCATCTACCTATTGTCTACTTATGCCCTATCAACTTATCAGTCTATTTTTACTCGTGTCAATCTATGAAACGCAAAACCTTTGCCTTCGTTCGGGAACGCGAAAAAACGTTCTCGTATTATTTTTTTCATTTTTATTTTTAATTATTTGACCTCCCGAGGTGAACTCTAGACAATGCTTAGTAAGTTATTATCAGAAATTCCACTCATCACAGCATAATTTGAACGCTTCTAAGATAAAAAAGGTCTCCTTTCGCTTTGATTCGAATTTATAACATTATCATGTGTTATGTTATTATAATATACTGTATTGTTTCTCTGCCTGGCCACTAGTTCGTTATCGGCTTACGTCACATAGTTATCCCCGTTCTCATTACTTGTACTTACTATTTCTACCTAACTGTCATTCAAATTCCGTATTACTTATGTATTACGTTATCATAAATATCGTATTTTCCTCCGCTTTCCTCATCGCTGGCTAATTAGACTTTCAAACTCTGATAACCAACCAGGTTCTAATATTATTTAACATAATTTGGCGTAATTATTGTTAACTATAAATATATAACATTGTTGTTAATCCCCTTTAAATTATAGAACAACGATTAACTCCCCTTCATTTATCAATGGTATCACCTATTTAGATTATTTCAGTAGTAGATATGTCAATTAACAATTTGCTAAAATTGTAATTAAATGTAATCCTTTAATATAATGTAATTGATGTAATGTACTTTAATGAAACTGTAATGAACAATAACTTGTAATGTACTTCAGTGAAACTAATTAAATGTAATGATTTAATTTATAATGTAAGAATGTACTTTAATGGAATTGTAATTAAAACAATAATAAGTGAATATGAATTAATTGGTAGTTGTAATCCATAATTGTAATCGTAATTGTAATGAACCAAAATTAATACGTACTCAGTCATGTACTCAAAATTGTGCTTATGTGCTAATACGAAATAATATCGCCTCAATAATTGTCGAATCGGCGATACTACTGTTCTTTTTTATTTTTTATTTTTTATTCTTTTTAGTTGAAATCATGTGTTTAAAAAGGGGGAAACTTAACCTTCGATTGTCTCCCCCAAACATTAGACTATATTATGCATGTACCATCTTCATTTACGACACTTCTAGATTAATCTTCATTATTAGAGCTCTTCTCATTAGAGAGCTTCTCATTAGACTTCTTCAGATTAGCACTTCGTCGGGAGGGGGCAGAAGCCCCTTGCCTCCTTAACTTAAGTATTTTTAGATTCCGGCCTGAGCCATGGTCGAAAGAGGTCGAACCTCTACCCCTTGTAATTCAGAGTACCAACTGTAATTTTTAAGAAGTAAACCACCCTTTAAGAAGTTTTTATCTTTTTCCTTCGAGCCGTGCTCGCTTCAGAACTTAGTCAGAAAAGTCGATAATTATAAAAGAAAAGAATTAACAGAGTGTCGACCCCCTAAGGCGACCGAAAAGAATTATAGAAAAGTATAAAGAAGAAACATCCGTTGCAGCCTCCTAACTAGAACCCCCTTCGAATCCGAACCGACAAAGGGCCATAAAGGGGGGGTTAACAAGTGGCGACCCTGCCAGGATAAGAAGAAGAAGATTTTTAAGAAGAAGAAGATTATTAAGAAGAGGATTCTTCCAAGCTGGCGACCTACTACCAGGATAAAAATCAAGACGACTCCATAGGGACATAGAAGAAGATATGGGGTCTAACATTGTGGAGACCCTTTACCAGGATAATAAGAAGATTACTTTAAGAAGATTTTTAAGAAGAGGCCACTCTTTGGCCAAGATAGAAATTACCCTGCATCAGGATAACAAGATTATTTAAGAAGAAGAAGATTTTAAGAAGAGGCCACTCTTTGGCCAAGATAGAAATTACCCTGCATCAGGATAATAAGAAGATTACTTTAAGAAGATTTTTAAGAAGAGGCCACTCTTTGGCCAAGATAGAAATTACCCTGCATCAGGATAAACAAGATTATTTTAAGAAGAAGATTTAAGAAGAGGCCACTCTTTGGCCAAGATAGAAATTACCCTGCATCAGGATAAACCAGTCGACCGGCGTGTCACGACTTCTAGTTCGTAACATCCACCTGACCGGTGTGTCACGACTCCAAGTTCTTCACGCCTAGTTTTCACCCAGGAACAAGAGCCAGCAAGACGTCTCAGGACACGTCTCTGAGGATTTCGCCCGTAGAAATGTGGTTAAGTACATTTTGTTTTTTTTAAGAAATTTATAAACACTTGAAAAAAAATCAGTACTATTAACAGTTAATATTTAGTATGGAGCCAGAATTTAACACAAAACACAGTGAACATTTCAGACACCAGTGATACATTTTTTTTAGTGAAATAGAAAATTGTAACACAAGTTAATTGTAACAGTTAATGTAACAAGTTAATTGTCAGAGAATTTCAGAGATTTGAGTTAATTTCACTGTTATATTCAATATAGAATAATTTTATTTTATGTACCTTCCCGTACATTAGAATGAAATGTTTACATTTTTATTCTTTTTGTTTGCAAATTTTTTTTCCAATTACTGAATTGAATTGACTTGCAAATTAAGAGAGAGAGAGTTTACAGAGTTTAGAGAGAGTTTAGAGATTTATAGGAATACTTGAAGCAGGTTCAAGTTAGACAGCCCATTTTCAGTTTCAAGATACTACTTGATAGGAGTTCAAGTCAGTTTCATTTTCAGTTCAGAATACTTGATAAGAGGTCAAGTCAGAAGGTTGCGCCAAAACGGCCAACCGCCCCAGAGATTTATAGAGATACTTGATAAGAGTTCAAGTCAATAGGTTGCATCTAAGAGGGACAACCGCCCCAGAGATTTCAGTTATATCGAAGTCAGAGTTAGATTCGAAGTCAGAGTTAGATTCGAAGTCAGAGTTAGATTCGAAGTCAGAGAGATTTATATTCGAAGTCAGAGAGATTTATATTCGAAGTCAGAGAGATTTATATTCGAAGTCAGAGAGTTTATTTCAAGTCAGAGTTTTACTTGAAGTCAGAGTGATTTATTCCAAGTCATTTTTATTTCAAGTCCCAAGTTAGTTTTCAATGCAGTCAATTGAATTCAACTTTTCCTTTGTAATTTAAGAAAATGTAATTTAAGAATTTAATTCAACCTTTTTTTTTGTAAAAGAATTTAATTCAACCTGAATTGACGGGTTGCGTCTTTAGTTTAACCTTTTTTCTTGTTCATGTCATTATTGCGTATATAAATATATAGGTGAAATGACATTTTGTTGTTTGTAACCAAAATAGTTTTTACAATTGTTTGTAACGATTTTGGTAATTATTGTAATGTATACGTGAAAATAATAGTTGTGTAACAATTAATCGATCATGTACCTAATTTATCCTGCTCTGTACGATCGGGAAATTTACCCGTATGACCGCACATATCCTAAATTTATTCATTTAATTTTTAATAAAACTTCTACGCAATAAAACAGATGTATTTGTCTATATGCAAACAAGTTTTCAGACTAGAATATCAAATAATTCAAATTCTATCAACATTCAACGAAAAAGTATAATTTTTCGACTTAACAGGCAAAAAATTATTAAACCTTTTAATATTTTTTTTATTATATAAAAATAATTTTTAATATAAAATTCAATTGAAATTATTAAAAGAAAAGATTGTTCGAAATGCTTCCCTTTCATTTCAATAACTTTTTTATTCTTGATCGAAATTTATCTATGATTCGATTTACTTTTATTTTTTTTAGAATATTATAAAATTGTATTTAGCTCGTGGAAATGCATAATTGATTCATATTTTTAATTTGTATTTTTTATTTTATTTTGCTCAATTAATCATGAGTAACTGTCCTTAAATTGTTATTGTACCATTTGTAAAGTATCAAACGAAAATTATAGTCAAATTGACATACTACTACAGTATATGGTTGTGAATTTCAGTAGTCGAATTTAATCTGTGTCTCGAAATTATAAAATACACACTTTGTACCCAATAAACATAAATACACATTTGACCACAGGTCTATACATCATCCACTACGTAATTCGATTTGTACCTACAACAGTCAATAAAAATGCATGCACACTATATATACTATATATACAAACCTCATACTCAAATCATTGAATATCACAATAAAACTATTTCATTACGTAAGTGCCAACTATGCGATTTAGTCTTAATCATTTTTTTGCATTCATGCATTTGCATTCATGCATTTATACAGTTAATTTAACAATCTGTCTCGAAATTATCAGCTACACACTTTATACCTAGTACACAAAAATACACACTAGACCACAGGTCTATACATCATCCATTACGTAATTCTATTTTTACCTACACTAGTCAATAAAAATTAGCTTATAGCTTGTATGATTTATATTTTTCCCTCTTACCTATTCATTATGAATATAATTTATCCCACAGAAGAAAAAAAATAAAATTTTGTAAAAAAATGTTAACCATATCATTGTTTGTCTAACTTAATTGGTTGTCTAAATTAATGTATTAATCCTATTAAATGTTTGTCTAAACTAAAGTATTAATCTTTGAATTCCTTTATATTATATAATAACTCACTTGTTCTGTATAAAACTTGTAATGTAAAGAAAAATTCGTCACCTAACTTGAATTAGTTAGGATGTTATTTTCTCATTTGTATTGTATTAATGGTACCCTATTAAATTATTGTATAAATATCATTTTAAAAGGGGAGAGTAATGTAAAAAGCGAACAATGAACAATAGTTTTATGTTCGAATGTCCATTTTTACGTTAGAAGCCAAAATCGCAGAAGCGAGTTTTGGGTAAAATTTCGATTTTGTAATAATGACTTATACACTATGACGTCACAAAATAACTTTATTCCCTTTACGTTCCCACTCTGTGTCTCTAATTCGTTCTTGTAAATCTTCCTAACAATGATTCGTACTATACGTACAAATTCAATAACTATGACGTCACATTTTCCCGTCATTAATTTCCCTTCATCATATCTCTAGTATTCAATGTATGAAAATTTATATATCATCATAATAAAAACTGTACACCCTATAGAAGTCATTATTTATGTTATGTAGTATAAATATAACTATTATTCGACCATATCCCCGCCCCCATACGTCCATATTTTAGCTTGACCGCTATCCTTTATTAATTTTATTACTTATTCATTCATCTACCTATTGTCTACTTATGCCCTATCAACTTATCAGTCTATTTTTACTCGTGTCAATCTATGAAACGCAAAACCTTTGCCTTCGTTCGGGAACGCGAAAAAACGTTCTCGTATTATTTTTTTCATTTTTATTTTAATTATTTGACCTCCCGAGGTGAACTCTAGACAATGCTTAGTAAGTTATTATCAGAAATTCCACTCATCACAGCATAATTTGAACGCTTCTAAGATAAAAAAGGTCTCCTTTCGCTTTGATTCGAATTTATAACATTATCATGTGTTATGTTATTATAATATACTGTATTGTTTCTCTGCCTGGCCACTAGTTCGTTATCGGCTTACGTCACATAGTTATCCCGTTCTCATTACTTGTACTTACTATTTCTACCTAACTGTCATTCAAATTCCGTATTACTTATGTATTACGTTATCATAAATATCGTATTTTCCTCCGCTTTCCTCATCGCTGGCTAATTAGACTTTCAAACTCTGATAACCAACCAGGTTCTAATATTATTTAACATAATTTGGCGTAATTATTGTTAACTATAAATATATAACATTGTTGTTAATCCCCTTTAAATTATAGAACAACGATTAACTCCCTTCATTTATCAATGGTATCACCTATTTAGATTATTTCAGTAGTAGATATGTCAATTAACAATTTGCTAAAATTGTAATTAAATGTAATCCTTTAATATAATGTAATTGATGTAATGTACTTTAATGAAACTGTAATGAACAATAACTTGTAATGTACTTCAGTGAAACTAATTAAATGTAATGATTTAATTATAATGTAAGAATGTACTTTAATGGAATTGTAATTAAAACAATAATAAGTGAATATGAATTAATTGGTAGTTGTAATCCATAATTGTAATCGTAATTGTAATGAACCAAAATTAATACGTACTCAGTCATGTACTCAAAATTGTGCTTATGTGCTAATACGAAATAATATCGCCTCAATAATTGTCGAATCGGCGATACTACTGTTCTTTTTTATTTTTTTATTTTTTATTCTTTTTAGTTGAAATCATGTGTTTAAAAAGGGGGGAAACTTAACCTTCGATTGTCTCCCCAAACATTAGACTATATTATGCATGTACCATCTTCATTTACGACACTTCTAGATTAATCTTCATTATTAGAGCTCTTCTCATTAGAGAGCTTCTCATTAGACTTCTTCAGATTAGCACTTCGTCGGGAGGGGCAGAAGCCCCTTGCCTCCTTAACTTAAGTATTTTTAGATTCCGGCCTGAGCCATGGTCGAAAGAGGTCGAACCTCTACCCCTTGTAATTCAGAGTACCAACTGTAATTTTTAAGAAGTAAACCACCCTTTTAAGAAGTTTTTATCTTTTTCCTTCGAGCCGTGCTCGCTTCAGAACTTAGTCAGAAAAGTCGATAATTATAAAAGAAAAGAATTAACAGAGTGTCGACCCCCTAAGGCGACCGAAAAGAATTATAGAAAAGTATAAAGAAGAAACATCCGTTGCAGCCTCCTAACTAGAACCCCCTTCGAATCCGAACCGACAAAGGGCCATAAAGGGGGGTTAACAAGTGGCGACCCTGCCAGGATAAGAAGAAGAAGATTTTTAAGAAGAAGAAGATTATTAAGAAGAGGATTCTTCCAAGCTGGCGACCTACTACCAGGATAAAAATCAAGACGACTCCATAGGGACATAGAAGAAGATATGGGGTCTAACATTGTGGAGACCCTTTACCAGGATAATAAGAAGATTACTTTAAGAAGATTTTTAAGAAGAGGCCACTCTTTGGCCAAGATAGAAATTACCCTGCATCAGGATAACAAGATTATTTTAAGAAGAGAAGATTTTAAGAAGAGGCCACTCTTTGGCCAAGATAGAAATTACCCTGCATCAGGATAATAAGAAGATTACTTTAAGAAGATTTTTAAGAAGAGGCCACTCTTTGGCCAAGATAGAAATTACCCTGCATCAGGATAACAAGATTATTTTAAGAAGAAGATTTTAAGAAGAGGCCACTCTTTGGCCAAGATAGAAATTACCCTGCATCAGGATAAAACCAGTCGACCGGCGTGTCACGACTTCTAGTTCGTAACATCCACCCTTGACCGGTGTGTCACGACTCCAAGTTCTTCACGCCTAGTTTTCACCCAGGAACAAGTAGCCAGCAAGACGTCTTCAGGACACGTCTCTGAGGATTTCGCCCGTAGAAATGTGGTTAAGTACATTGTTTTTTTAAGAAATTTATAAACACTTGAAAAAAAATCAGTACTATTAACAGTTAATATTTAGTATGGAGCCAGAATTTAACACAAAACACAGTGAACATTTCAGACACCAGTGATACATTTTTTTTAGTGAAATAGAAATTGTAACAAAGTTAATGTAACAGTTAATTGTAACAGTTAATTTCAGAGAATTCAGAGAGAATTTGAGTTAATTTCACTGTTATATTCAATATAGAATAATTTTATTTTATGTACCTTCCCGTACATTAGAATGAAATGTTTACATTTTTTATTCTTTTTGTTTGCAAATTTTTTTTCCAATTACTGAATTGAATTGACTTGCAAATTAAGAGAGAGAGAGTTTACAGAGTTTAGAGAGAGTTTAGAGATTTATAGGAATACTTGAAGCAGGTTCAAGTTAGACAGCCCATTTTCAGTTTCAAGATACTACTTGATAGGAGTTCAAGTCAGTTTCATTTTCAGTTCAGAATACTTGATAAGAGGTCAAGTCAGAAGGTTGCGCCAAAACGGCCAACCGCCCCAGAGATTTATAGAGATACTTGATAAGAGTTCAAGTCAATAGGTTGCATCTAAGAGGGACAACCGCCCCAGAGATTTCAGTTATATTCGAAGTCAGAGTTAGATTCGAAGTCAGAGTTAGATTCGAAGTCAGAGTTAGATTCGAAGTCAGAGAGATTTATATTCGAAGTCAGAGAGATTTATATTCGAAGTCAGAGAGATTTATATTCGAAGTCAGAGAGTTTATTTCAAGTCAGAGTTTTACTTGAAGTCAGAGTGATTTATTCCAAGTCATTTTTATTTCAAGTCCCAAGTTAGTTTTCAATGCAGTCAATTGAATTCAACTTTTCCTTTGTAATTTAAGAAAATGTAATTTAAGAATTTAATTCAACCTTTTTTTTTGTAAAAGAATTTAATTCAACCTGAATTGACCGGGTTGCGTCTTTAGTTTAACCTTTTTTCTTGTTCATGTCATTATTGCGTATATAAATATATAGGTGAAATGACATTTTGTTGTTTGTAACCAAAATAGTTTTTACAATTGTTTGTAACGATTTTGGTAATTATTGTAATGTATACGTGAAAATAATAGTTGTGTAACAATTAATCGATCATGTACCTAATTTATCCTGCTCTGTACGATCGGGAAATTTACCCGTATGACCGCACATATCCTAAATTTCATTCATTTAATTTTTAATAAAACTTCTACGCAATAAAACAGATGTATTTGTCTATATGCAAACAAGTTTTCAGACTAGAATATCAAATAATTCAAATTCTATCAACATTCAACGAAAAAGTATAATTTTTCGACTTAACAGGCAAAAAATTATTAAACCTTTTAATATTTTTTTTTATTATATAAAAATAATTTTTAATATAAAATTCAATTGAAATTATTAAAAGAAAAGATTGTTCGAAATGCTTCCCTTTCATTTCAATAACTTTTTTATTCTTGATCGAAATTTATCTATGATTCGATTTACTTTTATTTTTTTTAGAATATTATAAAATTGTATTTAGCTCGTGGAAATGCATAATTGATTCATATTTTTAATTTGTATTTTTTTTTTTTTTTTTGCTCAATTAATCATGAGTAACTGTCCTTAAATTGTTATTGTACCATTTGTAAAGTATCAAACGAAAATTATAGTCAAATTGACATACTACTACAGTATATGGTTGTGAATTTCAGTAGTCGAATTTAATCTGTGTCTCGAAATTATAAAATACACACTTTGTACCCAATAAACATAAATACACATTTGACCACAGGTCTATACATCATCCACTACGTAATTCGATTTGTACCTACAACAGTCAATAAAAATGCATGCACACTATATATACTATATATACAAACCTCATACTCAAATCATTGAATATCACAATAAAACTATTTCATTACGTAAGTGCCAACTATGCGATTTAGTCTTAATCATTTTTTTGCATTCATGCATTCATGCATTTTTGCATTCATGCATTTATACAGTTAATTTAACAATCTGTCTCGAAATTATCAGCTACACACTTTATACCTAGTACACAAAAATACACACTAGACCACAGGTCTATACATCATCCATTACGTAATTCTATTTTTACCTACACTAGTCAATAAAAATTAGCTTATAGCTTGTATGATTTATATTTTTCCCTCTTACCTATTCATTATGAATATAATTTATCCCACAGAAGAAAAAAAAATAAAATTTTGTAAAAAAATGTTAACCATATCATTGTTTGTCTAACTTAATTGGTTGTCTAAATTAATGTATTAATCCTATTAAATGTTTGTCTAAACTAAAGTATTAATCTTTGAATTCCTTTATATTATATAATAACTCACTTGTTCTGTATAAAACTTGTAATGTAAAGAAAAATTCGTCACCTAACTTGAATTAGTTAGGATGTTATTTTCTCATTTGTATTGTATTAATGGTACCCTATTAAATTATTGTATAAATATCATTTTAAAAGGGGAGAGTAATGTAAAAAGCGAACAATGAACAATAGTTTTATGTTCGAATGTCCATTTTTACGTTAGAAGCCAAAATCGCAGAAGCGAGTTTTGGGTAAAATTTCGATTTTGTAATAATGACTTATACACTATGACGTCACAAAATAACTTTATTCCCTTTACGTTCCCACTCTGTGTCTCTAATTCGTTCTTGTAAATCTTCCTAACAATGATTCGTACTATACGTACAAATTCAATAACTATGACGTCACATTTTCCCGTCATTAATTTCCCTTCATCATATCTCTAGTATTCAATGTATGAAAATTTATATATCATCATAATAAAAACTGTACACCCTATAGAAGTCATTATTTATGTTATGTAGTATAAATATAACTATTATTCGACCATATCCCCGCCCCCATACGTCCATATTTTAGCTTGACCGCTATCCTTTATTAATTTTATTACTTATTCATTCATCTACCTATTGTCTACTTATGCCCTATCAACTTATCAGTCTATTTTTACTCGTGTCAATCTATGAAACGCAAAACCTTTGCCTTCGTTCGGGAACGCGAAAAAACGTTCTCGTATTATTTTTTTCATTTTTATTTTTAATTATTTGACCTCCCGAGGTGAACTCTAGACAATGCTTAGTAAGTTATTATCAGAAATTCCACTCATCACAGCATAATTTGAACGCTTCTAAGATAAAAAAGGTCTCCTTTCGCTTTGATTCGAATTTATAACATTATCATGTGTTATGTTATTATAATATACTGTATTGTTTCTCTGCCTGGCCACTAGTTCGTTATCGGCTTACGTCACATAGTTATCCCCGTTCTCATTACTTGTACTTACTATTTCTACCTAACTGTCATTCAAATTCCGTATTACTTATGTATTACGTTATCATAAATATCGTATTTTCCTCCGCTTTCCTCATCGCTGGCTAATTAGACTTTCAAACTCTGATAACCAACCAGGTTCTAATATTATTTAACATAATTTGGCGTAATTATTGTTAACTATAAATATATAACATTGTTGTTAATCCCCTTTAAATTATAGAACAACGATTAACTCCCCTTCATTTATCAATGGTATCACCTATTTAGATTATTTCAGTAGTAGATATGTCAATTAACAATTTGCTAAAATTGTAATTAAATGTAATCCTTTAATATAATGTAATTGATGTAATGTACTTTAATGAAACTGTAATGAACAATAACTTGTAATGTACTTCAGTGAAACTAATTAAATGTAATGATTTAATTTATAATGTAAGAATGTACTTTAATGGAATTGTAATTAAAACAATAATAAGTGAATATGAATTAATTGGTAGTTGTAATCCATAATTGTAATCGTAATTGTAATGAACCAAAATTAATACGTACTCAGTCATGTACTCAAAATTGTGCTTATGTGCTAATACGAAATAATATCGCCTCAATAATTGTCGAATCGGCGATACTACTGTTCTTTTTTATTTTTTATATTTTTTATTCTTTTTAGTTGAAATCATGTGTTTAAAAAGGGGGGAAACTTAACCTTCGATTGTCTCCCCCAAACATTAGACTATATTATGCATGTACCATCTTCATTTACGACACTTCTAGATTAATCTTCATTATTAGAGCTCTTCTCATTAGAGAGCTTCTCATTAGACTTCTTCAGATTAGCACTTCGTCGGGAGGGGGCAGAAGCCCCTTGCCTCCTTAACTTAAGTATTTTTAGATTCCGGCCTGAGCCATGGTCGAAAGAGGTCGAACCTCTACCCCTTGTAATTCAGAGTACCAACTGTAATTTTTAAGAAGTAAACCACCCTTTTAAGAAGTTTTTATCTTTTTCCTTCGAGCCGTGCTCGCTTCAGAACTTAGTCAGAAAAGTCGATAATTATAAAAGAAAAGAATTAACAGAGTGTCGACCCCCTAAGGCGACCGAAAAGAATTATAGAAAAGTATAAAGAAGAAACATCCGTTGCAGCCTCCTAACTAGAACCCCCTTCGAATCCGAACCGACAAAGGGCCATAAAGGGGGGGTTAACAAGTGGCGACCCTGCCAGGATAAGAAGAAGAAGATTTTTAAGAAGAAGAAGAAGATTATTAAGAAGAGGATTCTTCCAAGCTGGCGACCTACTACCAGGATAAAAATCAAGACGACTCCATAGGGACATAGAAGAAGATATGGGGTCTAACATTGTGGAGACCCTTTACCAGGATAATAAGAAGATTACTTTAAGAAGATTTTTAAGAAGAGGCCACTCTTTGGCCAAGATAGAAATTACCCTGCATCAGGATAACAAGATTATTTTAAGAAGAAGAAGATTTTAAGAAGAGGCCACTCTTTGGCCAAGATAGAAATTACCCTGCATCAGGATAATAAGAAGATTACTTTAAGAAGATTTTTAAGAAGAGGCCACTCTTTGGCCAATAGAAATTACCCTGCATCAGGATAACAAGATTATTTTAAGAAGAATTTTAAGAAGAGGCCACTCTTTGGCCAAGATAGAAATTACCCTGCATCAGGATAAAACCAGTCGACCGGCGTGTCACGACTTCTAGTTCGTAACATCCACCCTTGACCGGTGTGTCACGACTCCAAGTTCTTCACGCCTAGTTTTCACCCAGGAACAAGTAGCCAGCAAGACGTCTTCAGGACACGTCTCTGAGGATTTCGCCCGTAGAAATGTGGTTAAGTACATTTTGTTTTTTAAGAAATTTATAAACACTTGAAAAAAAATCAGTACTATTAACAGTTAATATTTAGTATGGAGCCAGAATTTAACACAAAACACAGTGAACATTTCAGACACCAGTGATACATTTTTTTTAGTGAAATAGAAATTGTAACAAAGTTAATTGTAACAGAGTTAATTTCAGAGAGAATTTGAGTTAATTTCACTGTTATATTCAATATAGAATAATTTTATTTTATGTACCTTCCCGTACATTAGAATGAAATGTTTACATTTTTTATTCTTTTTGTTTGCAAATTTTTTTTCCAATTACTGAATTGAATTGACTTGCAAATTAAGAGAGAGAGAGTTTACAGAGTTTAGAGAGAGTTTAGAGATTTATAGGAATACTTGAAGCAGGTTCAAGTTAGACAGCCCATTTTCAGTTTCAAGATACTACTTGATAGGAGTTCAAGTCAGTTTCATTTTCAGTTCAGAATACTTGATAAGAGGTCAAGTCAGAAGGTTGCGCCAAAACGGCCAACCGCCCCAGAGATTTATAGAGATACTTGATAAGAGTTCAAGTCAATAGGTTGCATCTAAGAGGGACAACCGCCCCAGAGATTTCAGTTATATTCGAAGTCAGAGTTAGATTCGAAGTCAGAGTTAGATTCGAAGTCAGAGTTAGATTCGAAGTCAGAGAGATTTATATTCGAAGTCAGAGAGATTTATATTCGAAGTCAGAGAGATTTATATTCGAAGTCAGAGAGTTTATTTCAAGTCAGAGTTTTACTTGAAGTCAGAGTGATTTATTCCAAGTCATTTTTATTTCAAGTCCCAAGTTAGTTTTCAATGCAGTCAATTGAATTCAACTTTTCCTTTGTAATTTAAGAAAATGTAATTTAAGAATTTAATTCAACCTTTTTTTTTGTAAAAGAATTTAATTCAACCTGAATTGACCGGGTTGCGTCTTTAGTTTAACCTTTTTTCTTGTTCATGTCATTATTGCGTATATAAATATATAGGTGAAATGACATTTTGTTGTTTGTAACCAAAATAGTTTTTACAATTGTTTGTAACGATTTTGGTAATTATTGTAATGTATACGTGAAAATAATAGTTGTGTAACAATTAATCGATCATGTACCTAATTTATCCTGCTCTGTACGATCGGGAAATTTACCCGTATGACCGCACATATCCTAAATTTCATTCATTTAATTTTTAATAAAACTTCTACGCAATAAAACAGATGTATTTGTCTATATGCAAACAAGTTTTCAGACTAGAATATCAAATAATTCAAATTCTATCAACATTCAACGAAAAAGTATAATTTTTCGACTTAACAGGCAAAAAATTATTAAACCTTTTAATATTTTTTTTTATTATATAAAAATAATTTTTAATATAAAATTCAATTGAAATTATTAAAAGAAAAGATTGTTCGAAATGCTTCCCTTTCATTTCAATAACTTTTTTATTCTTGATCGAAATTTATCTATGATTCGATTTACTTTTATTTTTTTTAGAATATTATAAAATTGTATTTAGCTCGTGGAAATGCATAATTGATTCATATTTTTAATTTGTATTTTTTTATTTTTATTTTGCTCAATTAATCATGAGTAACTGTCCTTAAATTGTTATTGTACCATTTGTAAAGTATCAAACGAAAATTATAGTCAAATTGACATACTACTACAGTATATGGTTGTGAATTTCAGTAGTCGAATTTAATCTGTGTCTCGAAATTATAAAATACACACTTTGTACCCAATAAACATAAATACACATTTGACCACAGGTCTATACATCATCCACTACGTAATTCGATTTGTACCTACAACAGTCAATAAAATGCATGCACACTATATATACTATATATACAAACCTCATACTCAAATCATTGAATATCACAATAAAACTATTTCATTACGTAAGTGCCAACTATGCGATTTAGTCTTAATCATTTTTTTGCATTCATGCATTCATGCATTTTTGCATTCATGCATTTATACAGTTAATTTAACAATCTGTCTCGAAATTATCAGCTACACACTTTATACCTAGTACACAAAAATACACACTAGACCACAGGTCTATACATCATCCATTACGTAATTCTATTTTTACCTACACTAGTCAATAAAAATTAGCTTATAGCTTGTATGATTTATATTTTTCCCTCTTACCTATTCATTATGAATATAATTTATCCCACAGAAGAAAAAAAATAAAATTTTGTAAAAAAATGTTAACCATATCATTGTTTGTCTAACTTAATTGGTTGTCTAAATTAATGTATTAATCCTATTAAATGTTTGTCTAAACTAAAGTATTAATCTTTGAATTCCTTT
Source organism: Bathynomus jamesi (assembly GCA_023014485.1). Taxonomy (NCBI): domain Eukaryota; kingdom Metazoa; phylum Arthropoda; class Malacostraca; order Isopoda; family Cirolanidae; genus Bathynomus; species Bathynomus jamesi. The sequence goes on from JAJOZX010005195.1 coordinate 309,847, forward strand.
ATATTATATAATAACTCACTTGTTCTGTATAAAACTTGTAATGTAAAGAAAAATTCGTCACCTAACTTGAATTAGTTAGGATGTTATTTTCTCATTTGTATTGTATTAATGGTACCCTATTAAATTATTGTATAAATATCATTTTAAAAGGGGAGAGTAATGTAAAAAGCGAACAATGAACAATAGTTTTATGTTCGAATGTCCATTTTTACGTTAGAAGCCAAAATCGCAGAAGCGAGTTTTGGGTAAAATTTCGATTTTGTAATAATGACTTATACACTATGACGTCACAAAATAACTTTATTCCCTTTACGTTCCCACTCTGTGTCTCTAATTCGTTCTTGTAAATCTTCCTAACAATGATTCGTACTATACGTACAAATTCAATAACTATGACGTCACATTTTCCCGTCATTAATTTCCCTTCATCATATCTCTAGTATTCAATGTATGAAAATTTATATATCATCATAATAAAAACTGTACACCCTATAGAAGTCATTATTTATGTTATGTAGTATAAATATAACTATTATTCGACCATATCCCCGCCCCCATACGTCCATATTTTAGCTTGACCGCTATCCTTTATTAATTTTTACTTATTCATTCATCTACCTATTGTCTACTTATGCCCTATCAACTTATCAGTCTATTTTTACTCGTGTCAATCTATGAAACGCAAAACCTTTGCCTTCGTTCGGGAACGCGAAAAAACGTTCTCGTATTATTTTTTTCATTTTTATTTTTAATTATTTGACCTCCCGAGGTGAACTCTAGACAATGCTTAGTAAGTTATTATCAGAAATTCCACTCATCACAGCATAATTTGAACGCTTCTAAGATAAAAAAGGTCTCCTTTCGCTTTGATTCGAATTTATAACATTATCATGTGTTATGTTATTATAATATACTGTATTGTTTCTCTGCCTGGCCACTAGTTCGTTATCGGCTTACGTCACATAGTTATCCCCGTTCTCATTACTTGTACTTACTATTTCTACCTAACTGTCATTCAAATTCCGTATTACTTATGTATTACGTTATCATAAATATCGTATTTTCCTCCGCTTTCCTCATCGCTGGCTAATTAGACTTTCAAACTCTGATAACCAACCAGGTTCTAATATTATTTAACATAATTTGGCGTAATTATTGTTAACTATAAATATATAACATTGTTGTTAATCCCCTTTAAATTATAGAACAACGATTAACTCCCTTCATTTATCAATGGTATCACCTATTTAGATTATTTCAGTAGTAGATATGTCAATTAACAATTTGCTAAAATTGTAATTAAATGTAATCCTTTAATATAATGTAATTGATGTAATGTACTTTAATGAAACTGTAATGAACAATAACTTGTAATGTACTTCAGTGAAACTAATTAAATGTAATGATTTAATTTATAATGTAAGAATGTACTTTAATGGAATTGTAATTAAAACAATAATAAGTGAATATGAATTAATTGGTAGTTGTAATCCATAATTGTAATCGTAATTGTAATGAACCAAAATTAATACGTACTCAGTCATGTACTCAAAATTGTGCTTATGTGCTAATACGAAAATAATATCGCCTCAATAATTGTCGAATCGGCGATACTACTGTTCTTTTTTATTTTTATATTTTTTATTCTTTTTAGTTGAAATCATGTGTTTAAAAAGGGGGGAAACTTAACCTTCGATTGTCTCCCCCAAACATTAGACTATATTATGCATGTACCATCTTCATTTACGACACTTCTAGATTAATCTTCATTATTAGAGCTCTTCTCATTAGAGAGCTTCTCATTAGACTTCTTCAGATTAGCACTTCGTCGGGAGGGGGCAGAAGCCCCTTGCCTCCTTAACTTAAGTATTTTTAGATTCCGGCCTGAGCCATGGTCGAAAGAGGTCGAACCTCTACCCCTTGTAATTCAGAGTACCAACTGTAATTTTTAAGAAGTAAACCACCCTTTTAAGAAGTTTTTATCTTTTTCCTTCGAGCCGTGCTCGCTTCAGAACTTAGTCAGAAAAGTCGATAATTATAAAAGAAAAGAATTAACAGAGTGTCGACCCCCTAAGGCGACCGAAAAGAATTATAGAAAAGTATAAAGAAGAAACATCCGTTGCAGCCTCCTAACTAGAACCCCCTTCGAATCCGAACCGACAAAGGGCCATAAAGGGGGGGTTAACAAGTGGCGACCCTGCCAGGATAAGAAGAAGATTTTTAAGAAGAAGAAGAAGATTATTAAGAAGAGGATTCTTCCAAGCTGGCGACCTACTACCAGGATAAAAATCAAGACGACTCCATAGGGACATAGAAGAAGATATGGGGTCTAACATTGTGGAGACCCTTTACCAGGATAATAAGAAGATTACTTTAAGAAGATTTTTAAGAAGAGGCCACTCTTTGGCCAAGATAGAAATTACCCTGCATCAGGATAACAAGATTATTTTAAGAAGAAGAAGATTTTAAGAAGAGGCCACTCTTTGGCCAAGATAGAAATTACCCTGCATCAGGATAAACCAGTCGACCGGCGTGTCACGACTTCTAGTTCGTAACATCACCCTTGACCGGTGTGTCACGACTCCAAGTTCTTCACGCCTAGTTTTTCACGCAGGAACAAGTAGCCAGCAAGACGTCTTCAGGACACGTCTCTGAGGATTTCCCCGTAGAAATGTGGTTAAGTACATTTTGTTTTTTTAAGAAATTATAAACACTTGAAAAAGATCAGTACTATTAACCGTTAATATTTAGTATGGAGCCAGAATTTAACACAAACACAGTGAACATTTCAGACACCAGTGATACATTTTTTTTTTAGTGAAATAGAAATTGTAACACAGAGTTAATTGTAACAAAGTTAATTGTAACAAAGTTAATTGTAACAAGAGTTAATTTCAGAGAGAATTTGAGTTAATTTCACTGTTATATTCAATATAGAATAATTTTATTTTATGTACCTTCCCGTACATTAGAATGAAATGTTTACATTTTTTATTGTTTTTGTTTGCAAATTTTTTTTCCAATTACTGAATTGAATTGACTTGCAAATTAAGAGAGAGAGAGTTTAGAGAGTTTAGAGAGAGTTTAGAGATTTATAGGAATACTTGAAGCAGGTTCAAGTTAGACAGCCCATTTTCAGTTTCAAGATACTACTTGATAGGAGTTCAAGTCAGTTTCATTTCAGTTCAGAATACTTGATAAGAGGTCAAGTCAGAAGGTTGCGCCAAAACGGCCAACCGCCCCAGAGATTTATAGAGATACTTGATAAGAGTTCAAGTCAATAGGTTGCATCTAAGAGGGACAACCGCCCCAGAGATTTCAGTTATATTCGAAGTCAGAGTTAGATTCGAAGTCAGAGTTAGATTCGAAGTCAGAGTTAGATTCGAAGTCAGAGAGATTTATATTCGAAGTCAGAGAGATTTATATTCGAAGTCAGAGAGATTTATATTCGAAGTCAGAGAGATTTATATTCGAAGTCAGAGAGATTTATATTCGAAGTCAGAGAGATTTATATTCGAAGTCAGAGAGTTTATTTCAAGTCAGAGTTTTACTTGAAGTCAGAGTGATTTATTCCAAGTCATTTTTATTTCAAGTCCCAAGTTAGTTTTCAATGCAGTCAATTGAATTCAACTTTTCCTTTGTAATTTAAGAAAATGTAATTTAAGAATTTAATTCAACCTTTTTTTTTGTAAAAGAATTTAATTCAACCTGAATTGACCGGGTTGCGTCTTTAGTTTAACCTTTTTTCTTGTTCATGTCATTATTGCGTATATAAATATATAGGTGAAATGACATTTTGTTGTTTGTAACCAAAATAGTTTTTACAATTGTTTGTAACGATTTTGGTAATTATTGTAATGTATACGTGAAAATAATAGTTGTGTAACAATTAATCGATCATGTACCTAATTTATCCTGCTCTGTACGATCGGGAAATTTACCCGTATGACCGCACATATCCTAAATTTCATTCATTTAATTTTTAATAAAACTTCTACGCAATAAAACAGATGTATTTGTCTATATCCAAACAAGTTTTCAGACTAGAATATCAAATAATTCAAATTCTATCAACATTCAACGAACGAAAAGTATAATTTTTCGACTTAACAGGCAAAAAATTATTAAACCTTTTAATATTTTTTTTTATTATATAAAAATAATTTTTAATATAAAATTCAATTGAAATTATTAAAAGAAAAGATTGTTCGAAATGCTTCCCTTTCATTTCAATAACTTTTTTATTCTTGATCGAAATTTATCTATGATTCGATTTACTTTTATTTTTTTTGAATATTATAAAATTGTATTTAGCTCGTGGAAATGCATAATTGATTCATATTTTTAATTTGTATTTTTTATTTTTATTTTGCTCAATTAATCATGAGTAACTGTCCTTAAATTGTTATTGTACCATTTGTAAAGTATCAAACGAAAATTATAGTCAAATTGACATACTACTACAGTATATGGTTGTGAATTTCAGTAGTCGAATTTAATCTGTGTCTCGAAATTATAAAATACACACTTGTACCCAATAAACATAAATACACATTTGACCACAGGTCTATACATCATCCACTACGTAATTCGATTTGTACCTACAACAGTCAATAAAAATGCATGCACACTATATATACTATATATACAAACCTCATACTCAAATCATTGAATATCACAATAAAACTATTTCATTACGTAAGTGCCAACTATGCGATTTAGTCTTAATCATTTTTTTGCATTCATGCATTCATGCATTTTTGCATTCATGCATTATACAGTTAATTTAACAATCTGTCTCGAAATTATCAGCTACACACTTTATACCTAGTACACAAAAATACACACTAGACCACAGGTCTATACATCATCCATTACGTAATTCTATTTTTACCTACACTAGTCAATAAAAATTAGCTTATAGCTTGTATGATTTATATTTTTCCCTCTTACCTATTCATTATGAATATAATTTATCCCACAGAAGAAAAAAAAATAAAATTTTGTAAAAAAATGTTAACCATATCATTGTTTGTCTAACTTAATTGGTTGTCTAAATTAATGTACTAATCCTATTAAATGTTTGTCTAAACTAAAGTATTAATCTTTGAATTCCTTTATATTATATAATAACTCACTTGTTCTGTATAAAACTTGTAATGTAAAGAAAAATTCGTCACCTAACTTGAATTAGTTAGGATGTTATTTTCTCATTTGTATTGTATTAATGGTACCCTATTAAATTATTGTATAAATATCATTTTAAAAGGGGAGAGTAATGTAAAAAGCGAACAATGAACAATAGTTTTATGTTCGAATGTCCATTTTTACGTTAGAAGCCAAAATCGCAGAAGCGAGATTGGGTAAAATTTCGATTTTGTAATAATGACTTATACACTATGACGTCACAAAATAACTTTATTCCCTTTACGTTCCCACTCTGTGTCTCTAATTCGTTCTTGTAAATCTTCCTAACAATGATTCGTACTATACGTACAAATTCAATAACTATGACGTCACATTTTCCCGTCATTAATTTCCCTTCATCATATCTCTAGTATTCAATGTATGAAAATTTATATATCATCATAATAAAAACTGTACACCCTATAGAAGTCATTATTTATGTTATGTAGTATAAATATAACTATTATTCGACCATATCCCCGCCCCCATACGTCCATATTTTAGCTTGACCGCTATCCTTTATTAATTTTATTACTTATTCATTCATCTACCTATTGTCTACTTATGCCCTATCAACTTATCAGTCTATTTTTACTCGTGTCAATCTATGAAACGCAAAACCTTTGCCTTCGTTCGGGAACGCGAAAAAACGTTCTCGTATTATTTTTTTCATTTTTATTTTTAATTATTTGACCTCCCGAGGTGAACTCTAGACAATGCTTAGTAAGTTATTATCAGAAATTCCACTCATCACAGCATAATTTGAACGCTTCTAAGATAAAAAAGGTCTCCTTTCGCTTTGATTCGAATTTATAACATTATCATGTGTTATGTTATTATAATATACTGTATTGTTTCTCTGCCTGGCCACTAGTTCGTTATCGGCTTACGTCACATAGTTATCCCCGTTCTCATTACTTGTACTTACTATTTCTACCTAACTGTCATTCAAATTCCGTATTACTTATGTATTACGTTATCATAAATATCGTATTTTCCTCCGCTTTCCTCATCGCTGGCTAATTAGACTTCAAACTCTGATAACCAACCAGGTTCTAATATTATTTAACATAATTTGGCGTAATTATTGTTAACTATAAATATATAACATTGTTGTTAATCCCCTTTAAATTATAGAACAACGATTAACTCCCCTTCATTTATCAATGGTATCACCTATTTAGATTATTTCAGTAGTAGATATGTCAATTAACAATTTGCTAAAATTGTAATTAAATGTAATCCTTTAATATAATGTAATTGATGTAATGTACTTTAATGAAACTGTAATGAACAATAACTTGTAATGTACTTCAGTGAAACTAATTAAATGTAATGATTTAATTTATAATGTAAGAATGTACTTTAATGGAATTGTAATTAAAACAATAATAAGTGAATATGAATTAATTGGTAGTTGTAATCCATAATTGTAATCGTAATTGTAATGAACCAAAATTAATACGTACTCAGTCATGTACTCAAAATTGTGCTTATGTGCTAATACGATATAATAATATCGCCTCAATAATTGTCGAATCGGCGATACTACTGTTCTTTTTTATTTTTATATTTTTATTCTTTTTAGTTGAAATCATGTGTTTAAAAAGGGGGAAACTTAACCTTCGATTGTCTCCCCCAAACATTAGACTATATTATGCATGACCATCTTCATTTACGACACTTCTAGATTAATCTTCATTATTAGAGCTCTTCCATTAGAGAGCTTCTCATTAGACTTCTTCAGATTAGCACTTCGTCGGGAGGGGCAGAAGCCCCTTGCCCCTTAACTTAAGTATTTTTAGATTCCGGCCTGAGCCATGGTCGAAAGAGGTCGAACCTCTACCCCTTGTAATTCAGAGTACCAACTGTAATTTTTAAGAAGTAAACCACCCTTTTAAGAAGTTTTTATCTTTTCCTTCGAGCCGTGCTCGCTTCAGAACTTAGTCAGAAAAGTCGATAATTATAAAAGAAAAGAATTAACAGAGTGTCGACCCCCTAAGGCGACCGAAAAGAATTATAGAAAAGTATAAAGAAGAAACATCCGTTGCAGCCTCCTAACTAGAACCCCCTTCGAATCCGAACCGACAAAGGGCCATAAAGGGGGGGTTAACAAGTGGCGACCCTGCCAGGATAAGAAGAAGAAGATTTTTAAGAAGAAGAAGAAGATTATTAAGAAGAGGATTCTTCCAAGCTGGCGACCTACTACCAGGATAAAAATCAAGACGACTCCATAGGGACATAGAAGAAGATATGGGGTCTAACATTGTGGAGACCCTTTACCAGGATAATAAGAAGATTACTTTAAGAAGATTTTTAAGAAGAGGCCACTCTTTGGCCAAGATAGAAATTACCCTGCATCAGGATAACAAGATTATTTTAAGAAGAAGAAGATTTTAAGAAGAGGCCACTCTTTGGCCAAGATAGAAATTACCCTGCATCAGGATAAAACCAGTCGACCGGCGTGTCACGACTTCTAGTTCGTAACATCCACCTTGACCGGTGTGTCACGACTCCAAGTTCTTCACGCCTAGTTTTCACGCAGGAACAAGTAGCCAGCAAGACGTCTTCAGGACACGTCTCTGAGGATTTCGCCCGTAGAAATGTGGTTAAGTACATTTTGTTTTTTTAAGAAATTTATAAACACTTGAAAAAGATCAGTACTATTAACAGTTAATATTTAGTATGGAGCCAGAATTTAACACAAAACACAGTGAACATTTCAGACACCAGTGATACATTTTTTTTAGTGAAATAGAAATTGTAACACAGAGTTAATTGTAACAAAGTTAATTGTAACAAAGTTAATTGTAACAGAGTTAATTTCAGAGAGAATTTGAGTAATTTCACTGTTATATTCAATATAGAATAATTTTATTTTATGTACCTTCCCGTACATTAGAATGAAATGTTTACATTTTTATTGTTTTTGTTTGCAAATTTTTTTTCCAATTACTGAATTGAATTGACTTGCAAATTAAGAGAAGAGAGTTTAGAGAGTTTAGAGAGAGTTTAGAGATTTATAGGAATACTTGAAGCAGGTTCAAGTTAGACAGCCCATTTTCAGTTTCAAGATACTACTTGATAGGAGTTCAAGTCAGTTTCATTTTCAGTTCAGAATACTTGATAAGAGGTCAAGTCAGAAGGTTGCGCCAAAACGGCCAACCGCCCCAGAGATTTATAGAGATACTTGATAAGAGTTCAAGTCAATAGGTTGCATCTAAGAGGGACAACCGCCCCAGAGATTTCAGTTATATTCGAAGTCAGAGTTAGATTCGAAGTCAGAGTTAGATTCGAAGTCAGAGTTAGATTCGAAGTCAGAGATTTATATTCGAAGTCAGAGAGATTTATATTCGAAGTCAGAGAGATTTATATTCGAAGTCAGAGAGATTTATATTCGAAGTCAGAGAGATTTATATTCGAAGTCAGAGATTTATATTCGAAGTCAGAGAGTTTATTTCAAGTCAGAGTTTTACTTGAAGTCAGAGTGATTTATTCCAAGTCATTTTTATTTCAAGTCCCAAGTTAGTTTTCAATGCAGTCAATTGAATTCAACTTTTCCTTTGTAATTTAAGAAAATGTAATTTAAGAATTTAATTCAACCTTTTTTTTTGTAAAAGAATTTAATTCAACCTGAATTGACCGGGTTGCGTCTTTAGTTTAACCTTTTTCTTGTTCATGTCATTATTGCGTATATAAATATATAGGTGAAATGACATTTTGTTGTTTGTAACCAAAATAGTTTTTTACAATTGTTTGTAACGATTTTGGTAATTATTGTAATGTATACGTGAAAATAATAGTTGTGTAACAATTAATCGATCATGTACCTAATTTATCCTGCTCTGTACGATCGGAAATTTACCCGTATGACCGCACATATCCTAAATTTCATTCATTTAATTTTTAATAAAACTTCTACGCAATAAAACAGATGTATTTGTCTATATCCAAACAAGTTTTCAGACTAGAATATCAAATAATTCAAATTCTATCAACATTCAACGAAAAAGTATAATTTTTCGACTTAACAGGCAAAAAATTATTAAACCTTTTAATATTTTTTTTTATTATATAAAAATAATTTTTAATATAAAATTCAATTGAAATTATTAAAAGAAAAGATTGTTCGAAATGCTTCCCTTTCATTTCAATAACTTTTTTATTCTTGATCGAAATTTATCTATGATTCGATTTACTTTTATTTTTTTTAGAATATTATAAAATTGTATTTAGCTCGTGGAAATGCATAATTGATTCATATTTTTAATTTGTATTTTTTTATTTTTATTTTGCTCAATTAATCATGAGTAACTGTCCTTAAATTGTTATTGTACCATTTGTAAAGTATCAAACGAAAATTATAGTCAAATTGACATACTACTACAGTATATGGTTGTGAATTTCAGTAGTCGAATTTAATCTGTGTCTCGAAATTATAAATACACACTTTGTACCCAATAAACATAAATACACATTTGACCACAGGTCTATACATCATCCACTACGTAATTCGATTTGTACCTACAACAGTCAATAAAATGCATGCACACTATATATACTATATATACAAACCTCATACTCAAATCATTGAATATCACAATAAAACTATTTCATTACGTAAGTGCCAACTATGCGATATAGTCTTAATCATTTTTTTGCATTCATGCATTCATGCATTTTTGCATTCATGCATTTATACAGTTAATTTAACAATCTGTCTCGAAATTATCAGTTACACACTTTATACCTAGTACACAAAAATACACACTAGACCACAGGTCTATACATCATCCATTACGTAATTCTATTTTTACCTACACTAGTCAATAAAAATTAGCTTATAGCTTGTATGATTTATATTTTTCCCTCTTACCTATTCATTATGAATATAATTTATCCCACAGAAGAAAAAAAATAAAATTTTGTAAAAAAATGTTAACCATATCATTGTTTGTCTAACTTAATTGGTTGTCTAAATTAATGTATTAATCCTATTAAATGTTTGTCTAAACTAAAGTATTAATCTTTGAATTCCTTTATATTATATAATAACTCACTTGTTCTGTATAAACTTGTAATGTAAAGAAAAATTCGTCACCTAACTTGAATTAGTTAGGATGTTATTTTCTCATTTGTATTGTATTAATGGTACCCTATTAAATTATTGTATAAATATCATTTTAAAAGGGAGAGTAATGTAAAAAGCGAACAATGAACAATAGTTTTATGTTCGAATGTCCATTTTTACGTTAGAAGCCAAAATCGCAGAAGCGAGTTTTGGGTAAAATTTCGATTTTGTAATAATGACTTATACACTATGACGTCACAAAATAACTTTATTCCCTTTACGTTCCCACTCTGTGTCTCTAATTCGTTCTTGTAAATCTTCCTAACAATGATTCGTACTAAACGTACAAATTCAATAACTATGACGTCACATTTTCCCGTCATTAATTTCCCTTCATCATATCTCTAGTATTCAATGTATGAAAATTTATATATCATCATAATAAAAACTGTACACCCTATAGAAGTCATTATTTATGTTATGTAGTATAAATATAACTATTATTCGACCATATCCCCGCCCCATACGTCCATATTTTAGCTTGACCGCTATCCTTTATTAATTTTATTACTTATTCATTCATCTACCTATTGTCTACTTATGCCCTATCAACTTATCAGTCTATTTTTACTCGTGTCAATCTATGAAACGCAAAACCTTTGCCTTCGTTCGGGAACGCAAAAAACGTTCTCGTATTATTTTTTTCATTTTTATTTTTAATTATTTGACCTCCCAGGTGAACTCTAGACAATGCTTAGTAAGTTATTATCAGAAATTCCACTCATCACAGCATAATTTGAACGCTTCTAAGATAAAAAAGGTCTCCTTTCGCTTTGATTCGAATTTATAACATTATCATGTGTTATGTTATTATAATATACTGTATTGTTTCTCTGCCTGGCCACTAGTTCGTTATCGGCTTACGTCCATAGTTATCCCCGTTCTCATTACTTGTACTTACTATTTCTACCTAACTGTCATTCAAATTCCGTATTACTTATGTATTACGTTATCATAAATATCGTATTTTCCTCCGCTTTCCTCATCGTAATTGTAATGAACCAAAAATTAATACGTACTCAGTCATGTACTCAAAATGTGCTTATGTGCTAATACGATATAATATATCGCCTCAATAATTGTCGAATCGGCGATACTACTGTTCTTTTTTATTTTATATTTTTTATTCTTTTTAGTTGAAATCATGTGTTTAAAAAGGGGGGAAACTTAACCTTCGATTGTCTCCCCCAAACATTAGACTATATTATGCATGTACCATCTTCATTTACGACACTTCTAGATTAATCTTCATTATTAGAGCTCTTCTCATTAGAGAGCTTCTCATTAGACTTCTTCAGATTAGCACTTCGTCGGGAGGGGGCAGAAGCCCCTTGCCTCCTTAACTTAAGTATTTTTAGATTCCGGCCTGAGCCATGGTCGAAAGAGTCGAACCTCTACCCCTTGTAATTCAGAGTACCAACTGTAATTTTTAAGAAGTAAACCACCCTTTTAAGAAGTTTTATCTTTTCCTTCGAGCCGTGCTCGCTTCAGAACTTAGTCAGAAAAGTCGATAATTATAAAAGAAAAGAATTAACAGAGTGTCGACCCCCCCTAAGGCGACCGAAAAGAATTATAGAAAAGTATAAAGAAGAAACATCCGTTGCAGCCTCCTAACTAGAACCCCCTTCGAATCCGAACCGACAAAGGGCCATAAAGGGGGGGTTAACAAGTGGCGACCCTGCCAGGATAAGAAGAAGAAGATTTTTAAGAAGAAGAAGAAGATTATTAAGAAGAGGATTCTTCCAAGCTGGCGACCTACTACCAGGATAAAAATCAAGACGACTCCATAGGGACATAGAAGAAGATATGGGGTCTAACATTGTGGAGACCCTTTACCAGGATAATAAGAAGATTACTTTAAGAAGATTTTTAAGAAGAGGCCACTCTTTGGCCAAGATAGAAATTACCCTGCATCAGGATAACAAGATTATTTTAAGAAGAAGAAGATTTTAAGAAGAGGCCACTCTTTGGCCAAGATAGAAATTACCCTGCATCAGGATAAAACCAGTCGACCGGCGTGTCACGACTTCTAGTTCGTAACATCCACCCTTGACCGGTGTGTCACGACTCCAAGTTCTTCACGCCTAGTTTTCACCCAGGAACAAGTAGCCAGCAAGACGTCTTCAGGACACGTCTCTGAGGATTTCGCCCGTAGAAATGTGGTTAAGTACATTTTGTTTTTTTAAGAAATTTATAAACACTTGAAAAAAAATCAGTACTATTAACAGTTAATATTTAGTATGGAGCCAGAATTTAACACAAAACACAGTGAACATTTCAGACACCAGTGATACATTTTTTTTTAGTGAAATAGAATTTGTAACACAGAGTTAATTGTAACAAAGTTAATTGTAACAAAGTTAATTGTAACAGAGTTAATTTCAGAGAGAATTTGAGTTAATTTCACTGTTATATTCAATATAGAATAATTTTATTTTATGTACCTTCCCGTACATTAGAATGAAATGTTTACATTTTTATTCTTTTTGTTTGCAAATTTTTTTTCCAATTACTGAATTGAATTGACTTGCAAATTAAGAGAGAGAGAGTTTAGAGAGTTTAGAGAGAGTTTAGAGATTTATAGGAATACTTGAAGCAGGTTCAAGTTAGACAGCCCATTTTCAGTTTCAAGATACTACTTGATAGGAGTTCAAGTCAGTTTCATTTTCAGTTCAGAATACTTGATAAGAGGTCAAGTCAGAAGGTTGCGCCAAAACGGCCAACCGCCCCAGAGATTTATAGAGATACTTGATAAGAGTTCAAGTCAATAGGTTGCATCTAAGAGGGACAACCGCCCCAGAGATTTCAGTTATATTCGAAGTCACAGTTAGATTCGAAGTCAGAGTTAGATTCGAAGTCAGAGAGATTTATATTCGAAGTCAGAGAGATTTATATTCGAAGTCAGAGAGATTTATATTCGAAGTCAGAGAGATTTATATTCGAAGTCAGAGAGTTTATTTCAAGTCAGAGTTTTAATTGAAGTCAGAGTGATTTATTCCAATTCATTTTTATTTCAAGTCCCAAGTTAGTTTTCAATGCAGTCAATTGAATTCAACTTTTCCTTTGTAATTTAAGAAAATGTAATTTAAGAATTTAATTCAACCTTTTTTTTTGTAAAAGAATTTAATTCAACCTGAATTGACCGGGTTGCGTCTTTAGTTTAACCTTTTTTCTTGTTCATGTCATTATTGCGTATATAAATATATAGGTGAAATGACATTTTGTTGTTTGTAACCAAAATAGTTTTTACAATTGTTTGTAACGATTTTGGTAATTATTGTAATGTATACGTGAAAATAATAGTTGTGTAACAATTAATCGATCATGTACCTAATTTATCCTGCTCTGTACGATCGGGAAATTTACCCGTATGACCGCACATATCCTAAATTTCATTCATTTAATTTTTAATAAAACTTCTACGCAATAAAACAGATGTATTTGTCTATATGCAAACAAGTTTTCAGACTAGAATATCAAATAATTCAAATTCTATCAACATTCAACGAAAAAGTATAATTTTTCGACTTAACAGGCAAAAAATTATTAAACCTTTTAATATTTTTTTTTATTATATAAAAATAATTTTTAATATAAAATTCAATTGAAATTATTAAAAGAAAAGATTGTTCGAAATGCTTCCCTTTCATTTCAATAACTTTTTTATTCTTGATCGAAATTTATCTATGATTCGATTTACTTTTATTTTTTTTAGAATATTATAAAATTGTATTTAGCTCGTGGAAATGCATAATTGATTCATATTTTTAATTTGTATTTTTTTATTTTTATTTTGCTCAATTAATCATGAGTAACTGTCCTTAAATTGTTATTGTACCATTTGTAAAGTATCAAACGAAAATTATAGTCAAATTGACATACTACTACAGTATATGGTTGTGAATTTCAGTAGTCGAATTTAATCTGTGTCTCGAAATTATAAAATACACACTTTGTACACAATAAACATAAATACACATTTGACCACAGGTCTATACATCATCCACTACGTAATTCGATTTGTACCTACAACAGTCAATAAAAATGCATGCACACTATATATACTAATATACAAACCTCATACTCAAATCATTGAATATCACAATAAAACTATTTCATTACGTAAGTGCCAACTATGCGATATAGTCTTAATCATTTTTTTGCATTCATGCATTCATGCATTTTTGCATTCATGCATTTATACAGTTAATTTAACAATCTGTCTCGAAATTATCAGCTACACACTTTATACCTAGTACACAAAAATACACACTAGACCACAGGTCTATACATCATCCATTACGTAATTCTATTTTTACCTACACTAGTCAATAAAAATTAGCTTATAGCTTGTATGATTTATATTTTTCCCTCTTACCTATTCATTATGAATATAATTTATCCCACAGAAGAAAAAAAATAAAATTTTGTAAAAAAATGTTAACCATATCATTGTTTGTCTAACTTAATTGGTTGTCTAAATTAATGTATTAATCCTATTAAATGTTTGTCTAAACTAAAGTATTAATCTTTGAATTCCTTTATATTATATAATAACTCACTTGTTCTGTATAAAACTTGTAATGTAAAGAAAAATTCGTCACCTAACTTGAATTAGTTAGGATGTTATTTTCTCATTTGTATTGTATTAATGGTACCCTATTAAATTATTGTATAAATATCATTTTAAAAGGGGAGAGTAATGTAAAAAGCGAACAATGAACAATAGTTTTATGTTCGAATGTCCATTTTTACGTTAGAAGCCAAAATCGCAGAAGCGAGTTTTGGGTAAAATTTCGATTTTGTAATAATGACTTATACACTATGACGTCACAAAATAACTTTATTCCCTTTACGTTCCCACTCTGTGTCTCTAATTCGTTCTTGTAAATCTTCCTAACAATGATTCGTACTATACGTACAAATTCAATAACTATGACGTCACATTTTCCCGTCATTAATTTCCCTTCATCATATCTCTAGTATTCAATGTATGAAAATTTATATATCATCATAATAAAAACTGTACACCCTATAGAAGTCATTATTTATGTTATGTAGTATAAATATAACTATTATTCGACCATATCCCCGCCCCCATACGTCCATATTTTAGCTTGACCGCTATCCTTTATTAATTTTATTACTTATTCATTCATCTACCTATTGTCTACTTATGCCCTATCAACTTATCAGTCTATTTTTACTCGTGTCAATCTATGAAACGCAAAACCTTTGCCTTCGTTCGGGAACGCGAAAAAACGTTCTCGTATTATTTTTTTCATTTTTATTTTTAATTATTTGACCTCCCGAGGTGAACTCTAGACAATGCTTAGTAAGTTATTATCAGAAATTCCACTCATCACAGCATAATTTGAACGCTTCTAAGATAAAAAAGGTCTCCTTTCGCTTTGATTCGAATTTATAACATTATCATGTGTTATGTTATTATAATATACTGTATTGTTTCTCTGCCTGGCCACTAGTTCGTTATCGGCTTACGTCACATAGTTATCCCCGTTCTCATTACTTGTACTTACTATTTCTTCCTAACTGTCATTCAAATTCCGTATTACTTATGTATTACGTTATCATAAATATCGTATTTTCCTCCGCTTTCCTCATCGCTGGCTAATTAGACTTTCAAACTCTGATAACCAACCAGGTTCTAATATTATTTAACATAATTTGGCGTAATTATTGTTAACTATAAATATATAACATTGTTGTTAATCCCCTTTAAATTATAGAACAACGATTAACTCCCCTTCATTTATCAATGGTATCACCTATTTAGATTATTTCAGTAGTAGATATGTCAATTAACAATTTGCTAAAATTGTAATTAAATGTAATCCTTTAATATAATGTAATTGATGTAATGTACTTTAATGAAACTGTAATGAACAATAACTTGTAATGTACTTCAGTGAAACTAATTAAATGTAATGATTTAATTTATAATGTAAGAATGTACTTTAATGGAATTGTAATTAAAACAATAATAAGTGAATATGAATTAATTGGTAGTTGTAATCCATAATTGTAATCGTAATTGTAATGAACCAAAATTAATACGTACTCAGTCATGTACTCAAAATTCTGCTTATGTGCTAATACGATATAATAATATCGCCTCAATAATTGTCGAATCGGCGATACTACTGTTCTTTTTTATTTTTATATTTTTTATTCTTTTTAGTTGAAATCATGTGTTTAAAAAGGGGGAAACTTAACCTTCGATTGTCTCCCCCAAACATTAGACTATATTATGCATGTACCATCTTCATTTACGACACTTCTAGATTAATCTTCATTATTAGAGCTCTTCTCATTAGAGAGCTTCTCATTAGACTTCTTCAGATTAGCACTTCGTCGGGAGGGGGCAGAAGCCCCTTGCCTCCTTAACTTAAGTATTTTTAGATTCCGGCCTGAGCCATGGTCGAAAGAGATCGAACCTCTACCCCTTGTAATTCAGAGTACCAACTGTAATTTTTAAGAAGTAAACCACCCTTTTAAGAAGTTTTTATCTTTTTCCTTCGAGCCGTGCTCGCTTCAGAACTTAGTCAGAAAAGTCGATAATTATAAAAGAAAAGAATTAACAGAGTGTCGACCCCCTAAGGCGACCGAAAAGAATTATAGAAAAGTATAAAGAAGAAACATCCGTTGCAGCCTCCTAACTAGAACCCCCTTCGAATCCGAACCGACAAAGGGCCATAAAGGGGGGGTTAACAAGTGGCGACCCTGCCAGGATAAGAAGAAGAAGATTTTTAAGAAGAAGAAGAAGAAGATTATTAAGAAGAGGATTCTTCCAAGCTGGCGACCTACTACCAGGATAAAAATCAAGACGACTCCATAGGGACATAGAAGAAGATATGGGGTCTAACATTGTGGAGACCCTTTACCAGGATAATAAGAAGATTACTTTAAGAAGATTTTTAAGAAGAGGCCACTCTTTGGCCAAGATAGAAATTACCCTGCATCAGGATAACAAGATTATTTTAAGAAGAAGATTTTAAGAAGAGGCCACTCTTTGGCCAAGATAGAAATTACCCTGCATCAGGATAATAAGAAGATTACTTTAAGAAGATTTTTAAGAAGAGGCCACTCTTTGGCCAAGATAGAAATTACCCTGCATCAGGATAACAAGATTATTTTAAGAAGAAGATTTTAAGAAGAGGCCACTCTTTGGCCAAGATAGAAATTACCCTGCATCAGGATAAAACCAGTCGACCGGCGTGTCACGACTTCTAGTTCGTAACATCCACCCTTGACCGGTGTGTCACGACTCCAAGTTCTTCACGCCTAGTTTTCACCCAGGAACAAGTAGCCAGCAAGACGTCTTCAGGACACGTCTCTGAGGATTTCGCCCGTAGAAATGTGGTTAAGTACATTTTGTTTTTTAAGAAATTTATAAACACTTGAAAAAAAATCAGTACTATTAACAGTTAATATTTAGTATGGAGCCAGAATTTAACACAAAACACAGTGAACATTTCAGACACCAGTGATACATTTTTTTTTAGTGAAATAGAAATTGTAACACAGAGTTAATTGTAACAAAGTTAATTGTAACAAAGTTAATTGTAACAGAGTTAATTTCAGAGAGAATTTGAGTTAATTTCAGTTATATTCAATATAGAATAATTTTATTTTATGTACCTTCCCGTACATTAGAATGAAATGTTTACATTTTTTATTTTTTGTTTGCAAATTTTTTTCCAATTACTGAATTGAATTGACTTGCAAATTAAGAGAGAGAGAGTTTAGAGAGTTTAGAGAGAGTTTAGAGATTTATAGGAATACTTGAAGCAGGTTCAAGTTAGACAGCCCATTTTCAGTTTCAAGATACTACTTGATAGGAGTTCAAGTCAGTTTCATTTTCAGTTCAGAATACTTGATAAGAGGTCAAGTCAGAAGGTTGCGCCAAAACGGCCAACCGCCCCAGAGATTTATAGAGATACTTGATAAGAGTTCAAGTCAATAGGTTGCATCTAAGAGGGACAACCGCCCCAGAGATTTCAGTTATATTCGAAGTCACAGTTAGATTCGAAGTCAGAGTTAGATTCGAAGTCAGAGAGATTTATATTCGAAGTCAGAGAGATTTATATTCGAAGTCAGAGAGATTTATATTCGAAGTCAGAGAGTTTATTTCAAGTCAGAGTTTTACTTGAAGTCAGAGTGATTTATTCCAATTCATTTTTATTTCAAGTCCCAAGTTAGTTTTCAATGCAGTCAATTGAATTCAACTTTTCCTTTGTAATTTAAGAAAATGTAATTTAAGAATTTAATTCAACCTTTTTTTTTGTAAAAGAATTTAATTCAACCTGAATTGACCGGGTTGCGTCTTTAGTTTAACCTTTTTTCTTGTTCATGTCATTATTGCGTATATAAATATATAGGTGAAATGACATTTTGTTGTTTGTAACCAAAATAGTTTTTACAATTGTTTGTAACGATTTTGGTAATTATTGTAATGTATACGTGAAAATAATAGTTGTGTAACAATTAATCGATCATGTACCTAATTTATCCTGCTCTGTACGATCGGGAAATTTACCCGTATGACCGCACATATCCTAAATTTCATTCATTTAATTTTTAATAAAACTTCTACGCAATAAAACAGATGTATTTGTCTATATGCAAACAAGTTTTCAGACTAGAATATCAAATAATTCAAATTCTATCAACATTCAACGAAAAAGTATAATTTTTCGACTTAACAGGCAAAAAATTATTAAACCTTTTAATATTTTTTTTTATTATATAAAAATAATTTTTAATATAAAATTCAATTGAAATTATTAAAAGAAAAGATTGTTCGAAATGCTTCCCTTTCATTTCAATAACTTTTTTATTCTTGATCGAAATTTATCTATGATTCGATTTACTTTTATTTTTTTTAGAATATTATAAAATTGTATTTAGCTCGTGGAAATGCATAATTGATTCATATTTTTAATTTGTATTTTTTTATTTTTATTTTGCTCAATTAATCATGAGTAACTGTCCTTAAATTGTTATTGTACCATTTGTAAAGTATCAAACGAAAATTATAGTCAAATTGACATACTACTACAGTATATGGTTGTGAATTTCAGTAGTCGAATTTAATCTGTGTCTCGAAATTATAAAATACACACTTTGTACACAATAAACATAAATACACATTTGACCACAGGTCTATACATCATCCACTACGTAATTCGATTTGTACCTACAACAGTCAATAAAAATGCATGCACACTATATATACTATATATACAAACCTCATACTCAAATCATTGAATATCACAATAAAACTATTTCATTACGTAAGTGCCAACTATGCGATATAGTCTTAATCATTTTTTTGCATTCATGCATTCATGCATTTTTGCATTCATGCATTTATACAGTTAATTTAACAATCTGTCTCGAAATTATCAGCTACACACTTTATACCTAGTACACAAAAATACACACTAGACCACAGGTCTATACATCATCCATTACGTAATTCTATTTTTACCTACACTAGTCAATAAAAATTAGCTTATAGCTTGTATGATTTATATTTTTCCCTCTTACCTATTCATTATGAATATAATTTATCCCACAGAAGAAAAAAAAAAAATTTTGTAAAAAAATGTTAACCATATCATTGTTTGTCTAACTTAATTGGTTGTCTAAATTAATGTATTAATCCTATTAAATGTTTGTCTAAACTAAAGTATTAATCTTTGAATTCCTTTATATTATATAATAACTCACTTGTTCTGTATAAAACTTGTAATGTAAAGAAAAATTCGTCACCTAACTTGAATTAGTTAGGATGTTATTTTCTCATTTGTATTGTATTAATGGTACCCTATTAAATTATTGTATAAATATCATTTTAAAAGGGGAGAGTAATGTAAAAAGCGAACAATGAACAATAGTTTTATGTTCGAATGTCCATTTTTACGTTAGAAGCCAAAATCGCAGAAGCGAGTTTTGGGTAAAATTTCGATTTTGTAATAATGACTTATACACTATGACGTCACAAAATAACTTTATTCCCTTTACGTTCCCACTCTGTGTCTCTAATTCGTTCTTGTAAATCTTCCTAACAATGATTCGTACTATACGTACAAATTCAATAACTATGACGTCACATTTTCCCGTCATTAATTTCCCTTCATCATATCTCTAGTATTCAATGTATGAAAATTTATATATCATCATAATAAAAACTGTACACCCTATAGAAGTCATTATTTATGTTATGTAGTATAAATATAACTATTATTCGACCATATCCCCGCCCCCATACGTCCATATTTTAGCTTGACCGCTATCCTTTATTAATTTTATTACTTATTCATTCATCTACCTATTGTCTACTTATGCCCTATCAACTTATCAGTCTATTTTTACTCGTGTCAATCTATGAAACGCAAAACCTTTGCCTTCGTTCGGGAACGCGAAAAAACGTTCTCGTATTATTTTTTTCATTTTTTTTTTAATTATTTGACCTCCCGAGGTGAACTCTAGACAATGCTTAGTAAGTTATTATCAGAAATTCCACTCATCACAGCATAATTTGAACGCTTCTAAGATAAAAAAGGTCTCCTTTCGCTTTGATTCGAATTTATAACATTATCATGTGTTATGTTATTATAATATACTGTATTGTTTCTCTGCCTGGCCACTAGTTCGTTATCGGCTTACGTCACATAGTTATCCCCGTTCTCATTACTTGTACTTACTATTTCTACCTAACTGTCATTCAAATTCCGTATTACTTATGTATTACGTTATCATAAATATCGTATTTTCCTCCGCTTTCCTCATCGCTGGCTAATTAGACTTTCAAACTCTGATAACCAACCAGGTTCTAATATTATTTAACATAATTTGGCGTAATTATTGTTAACTATAAATATATAACATTGTTGTTAATCCCCTTTAAATTATAGAACAACGATTAACTCCCCTTCATTTATCAATGGTATCACCTATTTAGATTATTTCAGTAGTAGATATGTCAATTAACAATTTGCTAAAATTGTAATTAAATGTAATCCTTTAATATAATGTAATTGATGTAATGTACTTTAATGAAACTGTAATGAACAATAACTTGTAATGTACTTCAGTGAAACTAATTAAATGTAATGATTTAATTTATAATGTAAGAATGTACTTTAATGGAATTGTAATTAAAACAATAATAAGTGAATATGAATTAATTGGTAGTTGTAATCCATAATTGTAATCGTAATTGTAATGAACCAAAATTAATACGTACTCAGTCATGTACTCAAAATTGTGCTTATGTGCTAATACGATATATAATATCGCCTCAATAATTGTCGAATCGGCGATACTACTGTTCTTTTTTATTTTATATTTTTATTCTTTTTAGTTGAAATCATGTGTTTAAAAAGGGGGGAAACTTAACCTTCGATTGTCTCCCCCAAACATTAGACTATATTATGCATGTACCATCTTCATTTACGACACTTCTAGATTAATCTTCATTATTAGAGCTCTTCTCATTAGAGAGCTTCTCATTAGACTTCTTCAGATTAGCACTTCGTCGGGAGGGGGCAGAAGCCCCTTGCCTCCTTAACTTAAGTATTTTTAGATTCCGGCCTGAGCCATGGTCGAAAGAGGTCGAACCTCTACCCCTTGTAATTCAGAGTACCAACTGTAATTTTTAAGAAGTAAACCACCCTTTTAAGAAGTTTTTATCTTTTTCCTTCGAGCCGTGCTCGCTTCAGAACTTAGTCAGAAAAGTCGATAATTATAAAAGAAAAGAATTAACAGAGTGTCGACCCCCTAAGGCGACCGAAAAGAATTATAGAAAAGTATAAAGAAGAAACATCCGTTGCAGCCTCCTAACTAGAACCCCCTTCGAATCCGAACCGACAAAGGGCCATAAAGGGGGGGTTAACAAGTGGCGACCCTGCCAGGATAAGAAGAAGAAGATTTTTAAGAAGAAGAAGAAGATTATTAAGAAGAGGATTCTTCCAAGCTGGCGACCTACTACCAGGATAAAAATCAAGACGACTCCATAGGGACATAGAAGAAGATATGGGGTCTAACATTGTGGAGACCCTTTACCAGGATAATAAGAAGATTACTTTAAGAAGATTTTTAAGAAGAGGCCACTCTTTGGCCAAGATAGAAATTACCCTGCATCAGGATAACAAGATTATTTTAAGAAGAAGAAGATTTTAAGAAGAGGCCACTCTTTGGCCAAGATAGAAATTACCCTGCATCAGGATAAAACCAGTCGACCGGCGTGTCACGACTTCTAGTTCGTAACATCCACCCTTGACCGGTGTGTCACGACTCCAAGTTCTTCACGCCTAGTTTTCACCAGGAACAAGTAGCCAGCAAGACGTCTTCAGGACACGTCTCTGAGGATTTCGCCCGTAGAAATGTGGTTAAGTACATTTTGTTTTTTTAAGAAATTTATAAACACTTGAAAAAAATCAGTACTATTAACAGTTAATATTTAGTATGGAGCCAGAATTTAACACAAAACACAGTGAACATTTCAGACACCAGTGATACATTTTTTTTAGTGAAATAGAAATTGTAACACAGAGTTAATTGTAACAAAGTTAATTGTAACAAAGTTAATTGTAACAGAGTTAATTTCAGAGAGAATTTGAGTTAATTTCACTGTTATATTCAATATAGAATAATTTTATTTTATGTACCTTCCCGTACATTAGAATGAAATGTTTACATTTTTTATTGTTTTTGTTTGCAAATTTTTTTTCCAATTACTGAATTGAATTGACTTGCAAATTAAGAGAGAGAGTTTAGAGAGTTTAGAGAGAGTTTAGAGATTTATAGGAATACTTGAAGCAGGTTCAAGTTAGACAGCCCATTTTCAGTTTCAAGATACTACTTGATAGGAGTTCAAGTCAGTTTCATTTTCAGTTCAGAATACTTGATAAGAGGTCAAGTCAGAAGGTTGCGCCAAAACGGCCAACCGCCCCAGAGATTTATAGAGATACTTGATAAGAGTTCAAGTCAATAGGTTGCATCTAAGAGGGACAACCGCCCCAGAGATTTCAGTTATATTCGAAGTCAGAGTTAGATCGAAGTCAGAGTTAGATTCGAAGTCAGAGTTAGATTCGAAGTCAGAGAGATTTATATTCGAAGTCAGAGAGATTTATATTCGAAGTCAGAGAGATTTATATTCGAAGTCAGAGAGATTTATATTCGAAGTCAGAGAGATTTATATTCGAAGTCAGAGAGATTTATATTCGAAGTCAGAGAGTTTATTTCAAGTCAGAGTTTTACTTGAAGTCAGAGTGATTTATTCCAAGTCATTTTTATTTCAAGTCCCAAGTTAGTTTTCAATGCAGTCAATTGAATTCAACTTTTCCTTTGTAATTTAAGAAAATGTAATTTAAGAATTTAATTCAACCTTTTTTTTTGTAAAAGAATTTAATTCAACCTGAATTGACCGGGTTGCGTCTTTAGTTTAACCTTTTTTCTTGTTCATGTCATTATTGCGTATATAAATATATAGGTGAAATGACATTTTGTTGTTTGTAACCAAAATAGTTTTTACAATTGTTTGTAACGATTTTGGTAATTATTGTAATGTATACGTGAAAATAATAGTTGTGTAACAATTAATCGATCATGTACCTAATTTATCCTGCTCTGTACGATCGGGAAATTTACCCGTATGACCGCACATATCCTAAATTTCATTCATTTAATTTTTAATAAAACTTCTACGCAATAAAACAGATGTATTTGTCTATATGCAAACAAGTTTTCAGACTAGAATATCAAATAATTCAAATTCTATCAACATTCAACGAAAAAGTATAATTTTTCGACTTAACAGGCAAAAAATTATTAAACCTTTTAATATTTTTTTTTATTATATAAAAATAATTTTTAATATAAAATTCAATTGAAATTATTAAAAGAAAAGATTGTTCGAAATGCTTCCCTTTCATTTCAATAACTTTTTTATTCTTGATCGAAATTTATCTATGATTCGATTTACTTTTATTTTTTTTAGAATATTATAAAATTGTATTTAGCTCGTGGAAATGCATAATTGATTCATATTTTTAATTTGTATTTTTTTATTTTTATTTTGCTCAATTAATCATGAGTAACTGTCCTTAAATTGTTATTGTACCATTTGTAAAGTATCAAACGAAAATTATAGTCAAATTGACATACTACTACAGTATATGGTTGTGAATTTCAGTAGTCGAATTTAATCTGTGTCTCGAAATTATAAAATACACACTTTGTACCCAATAAACATAAATACACATTTGACCACAGGTCTATACATCATCCACTACGTAATTCGATTTGTACCTACAACAGTCAATAAAAATGCATGCACACTATATATACTATATATACAAACCTCATACTCAAATCATTGAATATCACAATAAAACTATTTCATTACGTAAGTGCCAACTATGCGATTTAGTCTTAATCATTTTTTTGCATTCATGCATTCATGCATTTTTGCATTCATGCATTTATACAGTTAATTTAACAATCTGTCTCGAAATTATCAGCTACACACTTTATACCTAGTACACAAAAATACACACTAGACCACAGGTCTATACATCATCCATTACGTAATTCTATTTTTACCTACACTAGTCAATAAAAATTAGCTTATAGCTTGTATGATTTATATTTTTCCCTCTTACCTATTCATTATGAATATAATTTATCCCACAGAAGAAAAAAAAAAAATTTTGTAAAAAAATGTTAACCATATCATTGTTTGTCTAACTTAATTGGTTGTCTAAATTAATGTATTAATCCTATTAAATGTTTGTCTAAACTAAAGTATTAATCTTTGAATTCCTTTATATTATATAATAACTCACTTGTTCTGTATAAAACTTGTAATGTAAAGAAAAATTCGTCACCTAACTTGAATTAGTTAGGATGTTATTTTCTCATTTGTATTGTATTAATGGTACCCTATTAAATTATTGTATAAATATCATTTTAAAAGGGGAGAGTAATGTAAAAAGCGAACAATGAACAATAGTTTTATGTTCGAATGTCCATTTTTACGTTAGAAGCCAAAATCGCAGAAGCGAGTTTTGGGTAAAATTTCGATTTTGTAATAATGACTTATACACTATGACGTCACAAAATAACTTTATTCCCTTTACGTTCCCACTCTGTGTCTCTAATTCGTTCTTGTAAATCTTCCTAACAATGATTCGTACTATACGTACAAATTCAATAACTATGACGTCACATTTTCCCGTCATTAATTTCCCTTCATCATATCTCTAGTATTCAATGTATGAAAATTTATATATCATCATAATAAAAACTGTACACCCTATAGAAGTCATTATTTATGTTATGTAGTATAAATATAACTATTATTCGACCATATCCCCGCCCCCATACGTCCATATTTTAGCTTGACCGCTATCCTTTATTAATTTTATTACTTATTCATTCATCTACCTATTGTCTACTTATGCCCTATCAACTTATCAGTCTATTTTTACTCGTGTCAATCTATGAAACGCAAAACCTTTGCCTTCGTTCGGGAACGCGAAAAAACGTTCTCGTATTATTTTTTTCATTTTTATTTTTAATTATTTGACCTCCCGAGGTGAACTCTAGACAATGCTTAGTAAGTTATTATCAGAAATTCCACTCATCACAGCATAATTTGAACGCTTCTAAGATAAAAAAGGTCTCCTTTCGCTTTGATTCGAATTTATAACATTATCATGTGTTATGTTATTATAATATACTGTATTGTTTCTCTGCCTGGCCACTAGTTCGTTATCGGCTTACGTCACATAGTTATCCCCGTTCTCATTACTTGTACTTACTATTTCTACCTAACTGTCATTCAAATTCCGTATTACTTATGTATTACGTTATCATAAATATCGTATTTTCCTCCGCTTTCCTCATCGCTGGCTAATTAGACTTTCAAACTCTGATAACCAACCAGGTTCTAATATTATTTAACATAATTTGGCGTAATTATTGTTAACTATAAATATATAACATTGTTGTTAATCCCCTTTAAATTATAGAACAACGATTAACTCCCCTTCATTTATCAATGGTATCACCTATTTAGATTATTTCAGTAGTAGATATGTCAATTAACAATTTGCTAAAATTGTAATTAAATGTAATCCTTTAATATAATGTAATTGATGTAATGTACTTTAATGAAACTGTAATGAACAATAACTTGTAATGTACTTCAGTGAAACTAATTAAATGTAATGATTTAATTTATAATGTAAGAATGTACTTTAATGGAATTGTAATTAAAACAATAATAAGTGAATATGAATTAATTGGTAGTTGTAATCCATAATTGTAATCGTAATTGTAATGAACCAAAATTAATACGTACTCAGTCATGTACTCAAAATTGTGCTTATGTGCTAATACGATATAATAATATCGCCTCAATAATTGTCGAATCGGCGATACTACTGTTCTTTTTTATTTTTATATTTTTTATTCTTTTTAGTTGAAATCATGTGTTTAAAAAGGGGGGAAACTTAACCTTCGATTGTCTCCCCCAAACATTAGACTATATTATGCATGTACCATCTTCATTTACGACACTTCTAGATTAATCTTCATTATTAGAGCTCTTCTCATTAGAGAGCTTCTCATTAGACTTCTTCAGATTAGCACTTCGTCGGGAGGGGGCAGAAGCCCCTTGCCTCCTTAACTTAAGTATTTTTAGATTCCGGCCTGAGCCATGGTCGAAAGAGGTCGAACCTCTACCCCTTGTAATTCAGAGTACCAACTGTAATTTTTAAGAAGTAAACCACCCTTTTAAGAAGTTTTTATCTTTTTCCTTCGAGCCGTGCTCGCTTCAGAACTTAGTCAGAAAAGTCGATAATTATAAAAGAAAAGAATTAACAGAGTGTCGACCCCCTAAGGCGACCGAAAAGAATTATAGAAAAGTATAAAGAAGAAACATCCGTTGCAGCCTCCTAACTAGAACCCCCTTCGAATCCGAACCGACAAAGGGCCATAAAGGGGGGGTTAACAAGTGGCGACCCTGCCAGGATAAGAAGAAGAAGATTTTTAAGAAGAAGAAGAAGATTATTAAGAAGAGGATTCTTCCAAGCTGGCGACCTACTACCAGGATAAAAATCAAGACGACTCCATAGGGACATAGAAGAAGATATGGGGTCTAACATTGTGGAGACCCTTTACCAGGATAATAAGAAGATTACTTTAAGAAGATTTTTAAGAAGAGGCCACTCTTTGGCCAAGATAGAAATTACCCTGCATCAGGATAACAAGATTATTTTAAGAAGAAGAAGATTTTAAGAAGAGGCCACTCTTTGGCCAAGATAGAAATTACCCTGCATCAGGATAAAACCAGTCGACCGGCGTGTCACGACTTCTAGTTCGTAACATCCACCCTTGACCGGTGTGTCACGACTCCAAGTTCTTCACGCCTAGTTTTCACGCAGGAACAAGTAGCCAGCAAGACGTCTTCAGGACACGTCTCTGAGGATTTCGCCCGTAGAAATGTGGTTAAGTACATTTTGTTTTTTTAAGAAATTTATAAACACTTGAAAAAAGATCAGTACTATTAACAGTTAATATTTAGTATGGAGCCAGAATTTAACACAAAACACAGTGAACATTTCAGACACCAGTGATACATTTTTTTTTAGTGAAATAGAAATTGTAACACAGAGTTAATTGTAACAAAGTTAATTGTAACAAAGTTAATTGTAACAGAGTTAATTTCAGAGAGAATTTGAGTTAATTTCACTGTTATATTCAATATAGAATAATTTTATTTTATGTACCTTCCCGTACATTAGAATGAAATGTTTACATTTTTTATTGTTTTTGTTTGCAAATTTTTTTTCCAATTACTGAATTGAATTGACTTGCAAATTAAGAGAGAGAGAGTTTAGAGAGTTTAGAGAGAGTTTAGAGATTTATAGGAATACTTGAAGCAGGTTCAAGTTAGACAGCCCATTTTCAGTTTCAAGATACTACTTGATAGGAGTTCAAGTCAGTTTCATTTTCAGTTCAGAATACTTGATAAGAGGTCAAGTCAGAAGGTTGCGCCAAAACGGCCAACCGCCCCAGAGATTTATAGAGATACTTGATAAGAGTTCAAGTCAATAGGTTGCATCTAAGAGGGACAACCGCCCCAGAGATTTCAGTTATATTCGAAGTCAGAGTTAGATTCGAAGTCAGAGTTAGATTCGAAGTCAGAGTTAGATTCGAAGTCAGAGAGATTTATATTCGAAGTCAGAGAGATTTATATTCGAAGTCAGAGAGATTTATATTCGAAGTCAGAGAGATTTATATTCGAAGTCAGAGAGATTTATATTCGAAGTCAGAGAGATTTATATTCGAAGTCAGAGAGTTTATTTCAAGTCAGAGTTTTACTTGAAGTCAGAGTGATTTATTCCAAGTCATTTTTATTTCAAGTCCCAAGTTAGTTTTCAATGCAGTCAATTGAATTCAACTTTTCCTTTGTAATTTAAGAAAATGTAATTTAAGAATTTAATTCAACCTTTTTTTTTGTAAAAGAATTTAATTCAACCTGAATTGACCGGGTTGCGTCTTTAGTTTAACCTTTTTCTTGTTCATGTCATTATTGCGTATATAAATATATAGGTGAAATGACATTTTGTTGTTTGTAACCAAAATAGTTTTTACAATTGTTTGTAACGATTTTGGTAATTATTGTAATGTATACGTGAAAATAATAGTTGTGTAACAATTAATCGATCATGTACCTAATTTATCCTGCTCTGTACGATCGGGAAATTTACCCGTATGACCGCACATATCCTAAATTTCATTCATTTAATTTTTAATAAAACTTCTACGCAATAAAACAGATGTATTTGTCTATATCCAAACAAGTTTTCAGACTAGAATATCAAATAATTCAAATTCTATCAACATTCAACGAAAAAGTATAATTTTTCGACTTAACAGGCAAAAAATTATTAAACCTTTTAATATTTTTTTTTATTATATAAAAAAATTTTTAATATAAAATTCAATTGAAATTATTAAAAGAAAAGATTGTTCGAAATGCTTCCCTTTCATTTCAATAACTTTTTTATTCTTGATCGAAATTTATCTATGATTCGATTTACTTTTATTTTTTTTAGAATATTATAAAATTGTATTTAGCTCGTGGAAATGCATAATTGATTCATATTTTTAATTTGTATTTTTTTATTTTTATTTTGCTCAATTAATCATGAGTAACTGTCCTTAAATTGTTATTGTACCATTTGTAAAGTATCAAACGAAAATTATAGTCAAATTGACATACTACTACAGTATATGGTTGTGAATTTCAGTAGTCGAATTTAATCTGTGTCTCGAAATTATAAAATACACACTTTGTACCCAATAAACATAAATACACATTTGACCACAGGTCTATACATCATCCACTACGTAATTCGATTTGTACCTACAACAGTCAATAAAAATGCATGCACACTATATATACTATATATACAAACCTCATACTCAAATCATTGAATATCACAATAAAACTATTTCATTACGTAAGTGCCAACTATGCGATATAGTCTTAATCATTTTTTGCATTCATGCATTCATGCATTTTTGCATTCATGCATTTATACAGTTAATTTAACAATCTGTCTCGAAATTATCAGTTACACACTTTATACCTAGTACACAAAAATACACACTAGACCACAGGTCTATACATCATCCATTACGTAATTCTATTTTTACCTACACTAGTCAATAAAAATTAGCTTATAGCTTGTATGATTTATATTTTTCCCTCTTACCTATTCATTATGAATATAATTTATCCCACAGAAGAAAAAAATAAAATTTTGTAAAAAAATGTTAACCATATCATTGTTTGTCTAACTTAATTGGTTGTCTAAATTAATGTATTAATCCTATTAAATGTTTGTCTAAACTAAAGTATTAATCTTTGAATTCCTTTATATTATATAATAACTCACTTGTTCTGTATAAAACTTGTAATGTAAAGAAAAATTCGTCACCTAACTTGAATTAGTTAGGATGTTATTTTCTCATTTGTATTGTATTAATGGTACCCTATTAAATTATTGTATAAATATCATTTTAAAAGGGGAGAGTAATGTAAAAAGCGAACAATGAACAATAGTTTTATGTTCGAATGTCCATTTTTACGTTAGAAGCCAAAATCGCAGAAGCGAGTTTTGGGTAAAATTTCGATTTTGTAATAATGACTTATACACTATGACGTCACAAAATAACTTTATTCCCTTTACGTTCCCACTCTGTGTCTCTAATTCGTTCTTGTAAATCTTCCTAACAATGATTCGTACTAAACGTACAAATTCAATAACTATGACGTCACATTTTCCCGTCATTAATTTCCCTTCATCATATCTCTAGTATTCAATGTATGAAAATTTATATATCATCATAATAAAAACTGTACACCCTATAGAAGTCATTATTTATGTTATGTAGTATAAATATAACTATTATTCGACCATATCCCCGCCCCCATACGTCCATATTTTAGCTTGACCGCTATCCTTTATTAATTTTATTACTTATTCATTCATCTACCTATTGTCTACTTATGCCCTATCAACTTATCAGTCTATTTTTACTCGTGTCAATCTATGAAACGCAAAACCTTTGCCTTCGTTCGGGAACGCAAAAAAACGTTCTCGTATTATTTTTTTCATTTTTATTTTTAATTATTTGACCTCCCAAGGTGAACTCTAGACAATGCTTAGTAAGTTATTATCAGAAATTCCACTCATCACAGCATAATTTGAACGCTTCTAAGATAAAAAAGGTCTCCTTTCGCTTTGATTCGAATTTATAACATTATCATGTGTTATGTTATTATAATATACTGTATTGTTTCTCTGCCTGGCCACTAGTTCGTTATCGGCTTACGTCACATAGTTATCCCCGTTCTCATTACTTGTACTTACTATTTCTACCTAACTGTCATTCAAATTCCGTATTACTTATGTATTACGTTATCATAAATATCGTATTTTCCTCCGCTTTCCTCATCGTAATTGTAATGAACCAAAATTAATACGTACTCAGTCATGTACTCAAAATTGTGCTTATGTGCTAATACGATATAATAATATCGCCTCAATAATTGTCGAATCGGCGATACTACTGTTCTTTTTTATTTTATATTTTTTATTCTTTTTAGTTGAAATCATGTGTTTAAAAAGGGGGGAAACTTAACCTTCGATTGTCTCCCCCAAACATTAGACTATATTATGCATGTACCATCTTCATTTACGACACTTCTAGATTAATCTTCATTATTAGAGCTCTTCTCATTAGAGAGCTTCTCATTAGACTTCTTCAGATTAGCACTTCGTCGGGAGGGGGCAGAAGCCCCTTGCCTCCTTAACTTAAGTATTTTTAGATTCCGGCCTGAGCCATGGTCGAAAGAGTCGAACCTCTACCCCTTGTAATTCAGAGTACCAACTGTAATTTTTAAGAAGTAAACCACCCTTTTAAGAAGTTTTTATCTTTTTCCTTCGAGCCGTGCTCGCTTCAGAACTTAGTCAGAAAAGTCGATAATTATAAAAGAAAAGAATTAACAGAGTGTCGACCCCCTAAGGCGACCGAAAAGAATTATAGAAAAGTATAAAGAAGAAACATCCGTTGCAGCCTCCTAACTAGAACCCCCTTCGAATCCGAACCGACAAAGGGCCATAAAGGGGGGGTTAACAAGTGGCGACCCTGCCAGGATAAGAAGAAGAAGATTTTTAAGAAGAAGAAGAAGATTATTAAGAAGAGGATTCTTCCAAGCTGGCGACCTACTACCAGGATAAAAATCAAGACGACTCCATAGGACATAGAAGAAGATATGGGGTCTAACATTGTGGAGACCCTTTACCAGGATAATAAGAAGATTACTTTAAGAAGATTTTTAAGAAGAGGCCACTCTTTGGCCAAGATAGAAATTACCCTGCATCAGGATAACAAGATTATTTTAAGAAGAAGAAGATTTTAAGAAGAGGCCACTCTTTGGCCAAGATAGAAATTACCCTGCATCAGGATAAAACCAGTCGACCGGCGTGTCACGACTTCTAGTTCGTAACATCCACCCTTGACCGGTGTGTCACGACTCCAAGTTCTTCACGCCTAGTTTTCACCCAGGAACAAGTAGCCAGCAAGACGTCTTCAGGACACGTCTCTGAGGATTTCGCCCGTAGAAATGTGGTTAAGTACATTTTGTTTTTTTAAGAAATTTATAAACACTTGAAAAAAAATCAGTACTATTAACAGTTAATATTTAGTATGGAGCCAGAATTTAACACAAAACACAGTGAACATTTCAGACACCAGTGATACATTTTTTTTTAGTGAAATAGAATTTGTAACACAGAGTTAATTGTAACAAAGTTAATTGTAACAAAGTTAATTGTAACAGAGTTAATTTCAGAGAGAATTTGAGTTAATTTCACTGTTATATTCAATATAGAATAATTTTATTTTATGTACCTTCCCGTACATTAGAATGAAATGTTTACATTTTTTATTCTTTTTGTTTGCAAATTTTTTTCCAATTACTGAATTGAATTGACTTGCAAATTAAGAGAGAGAGAGTTTAGAGAGTTTAGAGAGAGTTTAGAGATTTATAGGAATACTTGAAGCAGGTTCAAGTTAGACAGCCCATTTTCAGTTTCAAGATACTACTTGATAGGAGTTCAAGTCAGTTTCATTTCAGTTCAGAATACTTGATAAGAGGTCAAGTCAGAAGGTTGCGCCAAAACGGCCAACCGCCCCAGAGATTTATAGAGATACTTGATAAGAGTTCAAGTCAATAGGTTGCATCTAAGAGGGACAACCGCCCCAGAGATTTCAGTTATATTCGAAGTCACAGTTAGATTCGAAGTCAGAGTTAGATTCGAAGTCAGAGAGATTTATATTCGAAGTCAGAGAGATTTATATTCGAAGTCAGAGAGATTTATATTCGAAGTCAGAGAGATTTATATTCGAAGTCAGAGAGTTTATTTCAAGTCAGAGTTTTAATTGAAGTCAGAGTGATTTATTCCAATTCATTTTTATTTCAAGTCCCAAGTTAGTTTTCAATGCAGTCAATTGAATTCAACTTTTCCTTTGTAATTTAAGAAAATGTAATTTAAGAATTTAATTCAACCTTTTTTTTGTAAAAGAATTTAATTCAACCTGAATTGACCGGGTTGCGTCTTTAGTTTAACCTTTTTTCTGTTCATGTCATTATTGCGTATATAAATATATAGGTGAAATGACATTTTGTTGTTTGTAACCAAAATAGTTTTTACAATTGTTTGTAACGATTTTGGTAATTATTGTAATGTATACGTGAAAATAATAGTTGTGTAACAATTAATCGATCATGTACCTAATTTATCCTGCTCTGTACGATCGGGAAATTTACCCGTATGACCGCACATATCCTAAATTTCATTCATTTAATTTTTAATAAAACTTCTACGCAATAAAACAGATGTATTTGTCTATATGCAAACAAGTTTTCAGACTAGAATATCAAATAATTCAAATTCTATCAACATTCAACGAAAAAGTATAATTTTTCGACTTAACAGGCAAAAAATTATTAAACCTTTTAATATTTTTTTTTATATATAAAAATAATTTTTAATATAAAATTCAATTGAAATTATTAAAAGAAAAGATTGTTCGAAATGCTTCCCTTTCATTTCAATAACTTTTTTATTCTTGATCGAAATTTATCTATGATTCGATTTACTTTTATTTTTTTAGAATATTATAAAATTGTATTTAGCTCGTGGAAATGCATAATTGATTCATATTTTTAATTTGTATTTTTTTATTTTTTTTTGCTCAATTAATCATGAGTAACTGTCCTTAAATTGTTATTGTACCATTTGTAAAGTATCAAACGAAAATTATAGTCAAATTGACATACTACTACAGTATATGGTTGTGAATTTCAGTAGTCGAATTTAATCTGTGTCTCGAAATTATAAAATACACACTTTGTACACAATAAACATAAATACACATTTGACCACAGGTCTATACATCATCCACTACGTAATTCGATTTGTACCTACAACAGTCAATAAAAATGCATGCACACTATATATACTATATATACAAACCTCATACTCAAATCATTGAATATCACAATAAAACTATTTCATTACGTAAGTGCCAACTATGCGATTAGTCTTAATCATTTTTTTGCATTCATGCATTCATGCATTTTTGCATTCATGCATTTATACAGTTAATTTAACAATCTGTCTCGAAATTATCAGCTACACACTTTATACCTAGTACACAAAAATACACACTAGACCACAGGTCTATACATCATCCATTACGTAATTCTATTTTTACCTACACTACAATAGTCAAAATTAGCTTATAGCTTGTATGATTTATATTTTTCCCTCTTACCTATTCATTATGAATATAATTTATCCCACAGAAGAAAAAAAATAAAATTTTGTAAAAAAATGTTAACCATATCATTGTTTGTCTAACTTAATTGGTTGTCTAAATTAATGTATTAATCCTATTAAATGTTTGTCTAAACTAAAGTATTAATCTTTGAATTCCTTTATATTATATAATAACTCACTTGTTCTGTATAAAACTTGTAATGTAAAGAAAAATTCGTCACCTAACTTGAATTAGTTAGGATGTTATTTTCTCATTTGTATTGTATTAATGGTACCCTATTAAATTATTGTATAAATATCATTTTAAAAGGGGAGAGTAATGTAAAAAGCGAACAATGAACAATAGTTTTATGTTCGAATGTCCATTTTTACGTTAGAAGCCAAAATCGCAGAAGCGAGTTTTGGGTAAAATTTCGATTTTGTA
Source organism: Bathynomus jamesi (assembly GCA_023014485.1). NCBI lineage: Eukaryota > Metazoa > Arthropoda > Malacostraca > Isopoda > Cirolanidae > Bathynomus > Bathynomus jamesi. The sequence continues at coordinate 345,047 of JAJOZX010005195.1, forward strand.
ATAATGACTTATACACTATGACGTCACAAAATAACTTTATTCCCTTTACGTTCCCACTCTGTGTCTCTAATTCGTTCTTGTAAATCTTCCTAACAATGATTCGTACTATACGTACAAATTCAATAACTATGACGTCACATTTTCCCGTCATTAATTTCCCTTCATCATATCTCTAGTATTCAATGTATGAAAATTTATATATCATCATAATAAAAACTGTACACCCTATAGAAGTCATTATTTATGTTATGTAGTATAAATATAACTATTATTCGACCATATCCCCGCCCCCATACGTCCATATTTTAGCTTGACCGCTATCCTTTATTAATTTTATTACTTATTCATTCATCTACCTATTGTCTACTTATGCCCTATCAACTTATCAGTCTATTTTTACTCGTGTCAATCTATGAAACGCAAAACCTTTGCCTTCGTTCGGGAACGCGAAAAAACGTTCTCGTATTATTTTTTTCATTTTTATTTTTAATTATTTGACCTCCCGAGGTGAACTCTAGACAATGCTTAGTAAGTTATTATCAGAAATTCCACTCATCACAGCATAATTTGAACGCTTCTAAGATAAAAAAGGTCTCCTTTCGCTTTGATTCGAATTTATAACATTATCATGTGTTATGTTATTATAATATACTGTATTGTTTCTCTGCCTGGCCACTAGTTCGTTATCGGCTTACGTCACATAGTTATCCCCGTTCTCATTACTTGTACTTACTATTTCTACCTAACTGTCATTCAAATTCCGTATTACTTATGTATTACGTTATCATAAATATCGTATTTTCCTCCGCTTTCCTCATCGCTGGCTAATTAGACTTTCAAACTCTGATAACCAACCAGGTTCTAATATTATTTAACATAATTTGGCGTAATTATTGTTAACTATAAATATATAACATTGTTGTTAATCCCCTTTAAATTATAGAACAACGATTAACTCCCCTTCATTTATCAATGGTATCACCTATTTAGATTATTTCAGTAGTAGATATGTCAATTAACAATTTGCTAAAATTGTAATTAAATGTAATCCTTTAATATAATGTAATTGATGTAATGTACTTTAATGAAACTGTAATGAACAATAACTTGTAATGTACTTCAGTGAAACTAATTAAATGTAATGATTTAATTTATAATGTAAGAATGTACTTTAATGGAATTGTAATTAAAACAATAATAAGTGAATATGAATTAATTGGTAGTTGTAATCCATAATTGTAATCGTAATTGTAATGAACCAAAATTAATACGTACTCAGTCATGTACTCAAAATTGTGCTTATGTGCTAATACGAAATATATCGCCTCAATAATTGTCGAATCGGCGATACTACTGTTCTTTTTTATTTTTATATTTTTTATTCTTTTTAGTTGAAATCATGTGTTTAAAAAGGGGGGAAACTTAACCTTCGATTGTCTCCCCCAAACATTAGACTATATTATGCATGTACCATCTTCATTTACGACACTTCTAGATTAATCTTCATTATTAGAGCTCTTCTCATTAGAGAGCTTCTCATTAGACTTCTTCAGATTAGCACTTCGTCGGGAGGGGGCAGAAGCCCCTTGCCTCCTTAACTTAAGTATTTTTAGATTCCGGCCTGAGCCATGGTCGAAAGAGGTCGAACCTCTACCCCTTGTAATTCAGAGTACCAACTGTAATTTTTAAGAAGTAAACCACCCTTTTAAGAAGTTTTTATCTTTTTCCTTCGAGCCGTGCTCGCTTCAGAACTTAGTCAGAAAAGTCGATAATTATAAAAGAAAAGAATTAACAGAGTGTCGACCCCCTAAGGCGACCGAAAAGAATTATAGAAAAGTATAAAGAAGAAACATCCGTTGCAGCCTCCTAACTAGAACCCCCTTCGAATCCGAACCGACAAAGGGCCATAAAGGGGGGGTTAACAAGTGGCGACCCTGCCAGGATAAGAAGAAGAAGATTTTTAAGAAGAAGAAGAAGATTATTAAGAAGAGGATTCTTCCAAGCTGGCGACCTACTACCAGGATAAAAATCAAGACGACTCCATAGGGACATAGAAGAAGATATGGGGTCTAACATTGTGGAGACCCTTTACCAGGATAATAAGAAGATTACTTTAAGAAGATTTTTAAGAAGAGGCCACTCTTTGGCCAAGATAGAAATTACCCTGCATCAGGATAACAAGATTATTTTAAGAAGAAGATTTTAAGAAGAGGCCACTCTTTGGCCAAGATAGAAATTACCCTGCATCAGGATAATAAGAAGATTACTTTAAGAAGATTTTTAAGAAGAGGCCACTCTTTGGCCAAGATAGAAATTACCCTGCATCAGGATAACAAGATTATTTTAAGAAGAAGATTTTAAGAAGAGGCCACTCTTTGGCCAAGATAGAAATTACCCTGCATCAGGATAAAACCAGTCGACCGGCGTGTCACGACTTCTAGTTCGTAACATCCACCCTTGACCGGTGTGTCACGACTCCAAGTTCTTCACGCCTAGTTTTCACCCAGGAACAAGTAGCCAGCAAGACGTCTTCAGGACACGTCTCTGAGGATTTCGCCCGTAGAAATGTGGTTAAGTACATTTTGTTTTTTTAAGAAATTTATAAACACTTGAAAAAAAATCAGTACTATTAACAGTTAATATTTAGTATGGAGCCAGAATTTAACACAAAACACAGTGAACATTTCAGACACCAGTGATACATTTTTTTTTTGAAATAGAAATTGTAACACAGAGTTAATTGTAACAAAGTTAATTGTAACAAAGTTAATTGTAACAGAGTTAATTTCAGAGAGAATTTGAGTTAATTTCAGTTATATTCAATATAGAATAATTTTATTTTATGTACCTTCCCGTACATTAGAATGAAATGTTTACATTTTTTATTCTTTTTGTTTGCAAATTTTTTTTCCAATTACTGAATTGAATTGACTTGCAAATTAAGAGAGAGAGAGTTTACAGAGTTTAGAGAGAGTTTAGAGATTTATAGGAATACTTGAAGCAGGTTCAAGTTAGACAGCCCATTTTCAGTTTCAAGATACTACTTGATAGGAGTTCAAGTCAGTTTCATTTTCAGTTCAGAATACTTGATAAGAGGTCAAGTCAGAAGGTTGCGCCAAAACGGCCAACCGCCCCAGAGATTTATAGAGATACTTGATAAGAGTTCAAGTCAATAGGTTGCATCTAAGAGGGACAACCGCCCCAGAGATTTCAGTTATATTCGAAGTCACAGTTAGATTCGAAGTCAGAGTTAGATTCGAAGTCAGAGAGATTTATATTCGAAGTCAGAGAGATTTATATTCGAAGTCAGAGAGATTTATATTCGAAGTCAGAGAGTTTATTTCAAGTCAGAGTTTTACTTGAAGTCAGAGTGATTTATTCCAATTCATTTTTATTTCAAGTCCCAAGTTAGTTTTCAATGCAGTCAATTGAATTCAACTTTTCCTTTGTAATTTAAGAAAATGTAATTTAAGAATTTAATTCAACCTTTTTTTTTGTAAAAGAATTTAATTCAACCTGAATTGACCGGGTTGCGTCTTTAGTTTAACCTTTTTTCTTGTTCATGTCATTATTGCGTATATAAATATATAGGTGAAATGACATTTTGTTGTTTGTAACCAAAATAGTTTTTACAATTGTTTGTAACGATTTTGGTAATTATTGTAATGTATACGTGAAAATAATAGTTGTGTAACAATTAATCGATCATGTACCTAATTTATCCTGCTCTGTACGATCGGGAAATTTACCCGTATGACCGCACATATCCTAAATTTCATTCATTTAATTTTTAATAAAACTTCTACGCAATAAAACAGATGTATTTGTCTATATGCAAACAAGTTTTCAGACTAGAATATCAAATAATTCAAATTCTATCAACATTCAACGAAAAAGTATAATTTTTCGACTTAACAGGCAAAAAATTATTAAACCTTTTAATATTTTTTTTTTATATAAAAATAATTTTAATATAAAATTCAATTGAAATTATTAAAAGAAAAGATTGTTCGAAATGCTTCCCTTTCATTTCAATAACTTTTTTATTCTTGATCGAAATTTATCTATGATTCGATTTACTTTTATTTTTTTTAGAATATTATAAAATTGTATTTAGCTCGTGGAAATGCATAATTGATTCATATTTTTAATTTGTATTTTTTATTTTTATTTTGCTCAATTAATCATGAGTAACTGTCCTTAAATTGTTATTGTACCATTTGTAAAGTATCAAACGAAAATTATAGTCAAATTGACATACTACTACAGTATATGGTTGTGAATTTCAGTAGTCGAATTTAATCTGTGTCTCGAAATTATAAAATACACACTTTGTACACCAATAAACATAAATACACATTTGACCACAGGTCTATACATCATCCACTACGTAATTCGATTTGTACCTACAACAGTCAATAAAAATGCATGCACACTATATATACTATATATACAAACCTCATACTCAAATCATTGAATATCACAATAAAACTATTTCATTACGTAAGTGCCAACTATGCGATATAGTCTTAATCATTTTTTTGCATTCATGCATTCATGCATTTTTGCATTCATGCATTTATACAGTTAATTTAACAATCTGTCTCGAAATTATCAGCTACACACTTTATACCTAGTACACAAAAATACACACTAGACCACAGGTCTATACATCATCCATTACGTAATTCTATTTTTACCTACACTAGTCAATAAAAATTAGCTTATAGCTTGTATGATTTATATTTTTCCCTCTTACCTATTCATTATGAATATAATTTATCCCACAGAAGAAAAAAAATAAAATTTTGTAAAAAAATGTTAACCATATCATTGTTTGTCTAACTTAATTGGTTGTCTAAATTAATGTATTAATCCTATTAAATGTTTGTCTAAACTAAAGTATTAATCTTTGAATTCCTTTATATTATATAATAACTCACTTGTTCTGTATAAAACTTGTAATGTAAAGAAAAATTCGTCACCTAACTTGAATTAGTTAGGATGTTATTTTCTCATTTGTATTGTATTAATGGTACCCTATTAAATTATTGTATAAATATCATTTTAAAAGGGGAGAGTAATGTAAAAAGCGAACAATGAACAATAGTTTTATGTTCGAATGTCCATTTTTACGTTAGAAGCCAAAATCGCAGAAGCGAGTTTTGGGTAAAATTTCGATTTTGTAATAATGACTTATACACTATGACGTCACAAAATAACTTTATTCCCTTTACGTTCCCACTCTGTGTCTCTAATTCGTTCTTGTAAATCTTCCTAACAATGATTCGTACTATACGTACAAATTCAATAACTATGACGTCACATTTTCCCGTCATTAATTTCCCTTCATCATATCTCTAGTATTCAATGTATGAAAATTTATATATCATCATAATAAAAACTGTACACCCTATAGAAGTCATTATTTATGTTATGTAGTATAAATATAACTATTATTCGACCATATCCCCGCCCCCATACGTCCATATTTTAGCTTGACCGCTATCCTTTATTAATTTTATTACTTATTCATTCATCTACCTATTGTCTACTTATGCCCTATCAACTTATCAGTCTATTTTTACTCGTGTCAATCTATGAAACGCAAAACCTTTGCCTTCGTTCGGGAACGCGAAAAAACGTTCTCGTATTATTTTTTTCATTTTTATTTTTAATTATTTGACCTCCCGAGGTGAACTCTAGACAATGCTTAGTAAGTTATTATCAGAAATTCCACTCATCACAGCATAATTTGAACGCTTCTAAGATAAAAAAGGTCTCCTTTCGCTTTGATTCGAATTTATAACATTATCATGTGTTATGTTATTATAATATACTGTATTGTTTCTCTGCCTGGCCACTAGTTCGTTATCGGCTTACGTCACATAGTTATCCCCGTTCTCATTACTTGTACTTACTATTTCTACCTAACTGTCATTCAAATTCCGTATTACTTATGTATTACGTTATCATAAATATCGTATTTTCCTCCGCTTTCCTCATCGCTGGCTAATTAGACTTTCAAACTCTGATAACCAACCAGGTTCTAATATTATTTAACATAATTTGGCGTAATTATTGTTAACTATAAATATATAACATTGTTGTTAATCCCCTTTAAATTATAGAACAACGATTAACTCCCCTTCATTTATCAATGGTATCACCTATTTAGATTATTTCAGTAGTAGATATGTCAATTAACAATTTGCTAAAATTGTAATTAAATGTAATCCTTTAATATAATGTAATTGATGTAATGTACTTTAATGAAACTGTAATGAACAATAACTTGTAATGTACTTCAGTGAAACTAATTAAATGTAATGATTTAATTTATAATGTAAGAATGTACTTTAATGGAATTGTAATTAAAACAATAATAAGTGAATATGAATTAATTGGTAGTTGTAATCCATAATTGTAATCGTAATTGTAATGAACCAAAATTAATACGTACTCAGTCATGTACTCAAAATTGTGCTTATGTGCTAATACGATATAATAATATCGCCTCAATAATTGTCGAATCGGCGATACTACTGTTCTTTTTTATTTTTATATTTTTTATTCTTTTTAGTTGAAATCATGTGTTTAAAAAGGGGGGAAACTTAACCTTCGATTGTCTCCCCCAAACATTAGACTATATTATGCATGTACCATCTTCATTTACGACACTTCTAGATTAATCTTCATTATTAGAGCTCTTCTCATTAGAGAGCTTCTCATTAGACTTCTTCAGATTAGCACTTCGTCGGGAGGGGGCAGAAGCCCCTTGCCTCCTTAACTTAAGTATTTTTAGATTCCGGCCTGAGCCATGGTCGAAAGAGGTCGAACCTCTACCCCTTGTAATTCAGAGTACCAACTGTAATTTTTAAGAAGTAAACCACCCTTTTAAGAAGTTTTTATCTTTTTCCTTCGAGCCGTGCTCGCTTCAGAACTTAGTCAGAAAAGTCGATAATTATAAAAGAAAAGAATTAACAGAGTGTCGACCCCCTAAGGCGACCGAAAAGAATTATAGAAAAGTATAAAGAAGAAACATCCGTTGCAGCCTCCTAACTAGAACCCCCTTCGAATCCGAACCGACAAAGGGCCATAAAGGGGGGGTTAACAAGTGGCGACCCTGCCAGGATAAGAAGAAGAAGATTTTTAAGAAGAAGAAGATTATTAAGAAGAGGATTCTTCCAAGCTGGCGACCTACTACCAGGATAAAAATCAAGACGACTCCATAGGGACATAGAAGAAGATATGGGGTCTAACATTGTGGAGACCCTTTACCAGGATAATAAGAAGATTACTTTAAGAAGATTTTTAAGAAGAGGCCACTCTTTGGCCAAGATAGAAATTACCCTGCATCAGGATAACAAGATTATTTTAAGAAGAAGAAGATTTTAAGAAGAGGCCACTCTTTGGCCAAGATAGAAATTACCCTGCATCAGGATAAAACCAGTCGACCGGCGTGTCACGACTTCTAGTTCGTAACATCCACCCTTGACCGGTGTGTCACGACTCCAAGTTCTTCACGCCTAGTTTTCACGCAGGAACAAGTAGCCAGCAAGACGTCTTCAGGACACGTCTCTGAGGATTTCGCCCGTAGAAATGTGGTTAAGTACATTTTGTTTTTTTAAGAAATTTATAAACACTTGAAAAAAGATCAGTACTATTAACAGTTAATATTTAGTATGGAGCCAGAATTTAACACAAAACACAGTGAACATTTCAGACACCAGTGATACATTTTTTTTTAGTGAAATAGAAATTGTAACACAGAGTTAATTGTAACAAAGTTAATTGTAACAAAGTTAATTGTAACAGAGTTAATTTCAGAGAGAATTTGAGTTAATTTCACTGTTATATTCAATATAGAATAATTTTATTTTATGTACCTTCCCGTACATTAGAATGAAATGTTTACATTTTTTATTGTTTTTGTTTGCAAATTTTTTTTCCAATTACTGAATTGAATTGACTTGCAAATTAAGAGAGAGAGAGTTTAGAGAGTTTAGAGAGAGTTTAGAGATTTATAGGAATACTTGAAGCAGGTTCAAGTTAGACAGCCCATTTTCAGTTTCAAGATACTACTTGATAGGAGTTCAAGTCAGTTTCATTTTCAGTTCAGAATACTTGATAAGAGGTCAAGTCAGAAGGTTGCGCCAAAACGGCCAACCGCCCCAGAGATTTATAGAGATACTTGATAAGAGTTCAAGTCAATAGGTTGCATCTAAGAGGGACAACCGCCCCAGAGATTTCAGTTATATTCGAAGTCAGAGTTAGATTCGAAGTCAGAGTTAGATTCGAAGTCAGAGTTAGATTCGAAGTCAGAGAGATTTATATTCGAAGTCAGAGAGATTTATATTCGAAGTCAGAGAGATTTATATTCGAAGTCAGAGAGATTTTATTCGAAGTCAGAGAGATTTATATTCGAAGTCAGAGAGATTTATATTCGAAGTCAGAGAGTTTATTTCAAGTCAGAGTTTTACTTGAAGTCAGAGTGATTTATTCCAAGTCATTTTTATTTCAAGTCCCAAGTTAGTTTTCAATGCAGTCAATTGAATTCAACTTTTCCTTTGTAATTTAAGAAAATGTAATTTAAGAATTTAATTCAACCTTTTTTTTTGTAAAAGAATTTAATTCAACCTGAATTGACCGGGTTGCGTCTTTAGTTTAACCTTTTTTCTTGTTCATGTCATTATTGCGTATATAAATATATAGGTGAAATGACATTTTGTTGTTTGTAACCAAAATAGTTTTTACAATTGTTTGTAACGATTTTGGTAATTATTGTAATGTATACGTGAAAATAATAGTTGTGTAACAATTAATCGATCATGTACCTAATTTATCCTGCTCTGTACGATCGGGAAATTTACCCGTATGACCGCACATATCCTAAATTTCATTCATTTAATTTTTAATAAAACTTCTACGCAATAAAACAGATGTATTTGTCTATATCCAAACAAGTTTTCAGACTAGAATATCAAATAATTCAAATTCTATCAACATTCAACGAAAAAGTATAATTTTTCGACTTAACAGGCAAAAAATTATTAAACCTTTTAATATTTTTTTTTATTATATAAAAATAATTTTTAATATAAAATTCAATTGAAATTATTAAAAGAAAAGATTGTTCGAAATGCTTCCCTTTCATTTCAATAACTTTTTTATTCTTGATCGAAATTTATCTATGATTCGATTTACTTTTATTTTTTTTAGAATATTATAAAATTGTATTTAGCTCGTGGAAATGCATAATTGATTCATATTTTTAATTTGTATTTTTTTATTTTTATTTTGCTCAATTAATCATGAGTAACTGTCCTTAAATTGTTATTGTACCATTTGTAAAGTATCAAACGAAAATTATAGTCAAATTGACATACTACTACAGTATATGGTTGTGAATTTCAGTAGTCGAATTTAATCTGTGTCTCGAAATTATAAAATACACACTTTGTACCCAATAAACATAAATACACATTTGACCACAGGTCTATACATCATCCACTACGTAATTCGATTTGTACCTACAACAGTCAATAAAAATGCATGCACACTATATATACTATATATACAAACCTCATACTCAAATCATTGAATATCACAATAAAACTATTTCATTACGTAAGTGCCAACTATGCGATTTAGTCTTAATCATTTTTTTGCATTCATGCATTCATGCATTTTTGCATTCATGCATTTATACAGTTAATTTAACAATCTGTCTCGAAATTATCAGCTACACACTTTATACCTAGTACACAAAAATACACACTAGACCACAGGTCTATACATCATCCATTACGTAATTCTATTTTTACCTACACTAGTCAATAAAAATTAGCTTATAGCTTGTATGATTTATATTTTTCCCTCTTACCTATTCATTATGAATATAATTTATCCCACAGAAGAAAAAAAATAAAATTTTGTAAAAAAATGTTAACCATATCATTGTTTGTCTAACTTAATTGGTTGTCTAAATTAATGTATTAATCCTATTAAATGTTTGTCTAAACTAAAGTATTAATCTTTGAATTCCTTTATATTATATAATAACTCACTTGTTCTGTATAAAACTTGTAATGTAAAGAAAAATTCGTCACCTAACTTGAATTAGTTAGGATGTTATTTTCTCATTTGTATTGTATTAATGGTACCCTATTAAATTATTGTATAAATATCATTTTAAAAGGGGAGAGTAATGTAAAAAGCGAACAATGAACAATAGTTTTATGTTCGAATGTCCATTTTTACGTTAGAAGCCAAAATCGCAGAAGCGAGTTTTGGGTAAAATTTCGATTTTGTAATAATGACTTATACACTATGACGTCACAAAATAACTTTATTCCCTTTACGTTCCCACTCTGTGTCTCTAATTCGTTCTTGTAAATCTTCCTAACAATGATTCGTACTATACGTACAAATTCAATAACTATGACGTCACATTTTCCCGTCATTAATTTCCCTTCATCATATCTCTAGTATTCAATGTATGAAAATTTATATATCATCATAATAAAAACTGTACACCCTATAGAAGTCATTATTTATGTTATGTAGTATAAATATAACTATTATTCGACCATATCCCCGCCCCCATACGTCCATATTTTAGCTTGACCGCTATCCTTTATTAATTTTATTACTTATTCATTCATCTACCTATTGTCTACTTATGCCCTATCAACTTATCAGTCTATTTTTACTCGTGTCAATCTATGAAACGCAAAACCTTTGCCTTCGTTCGGGAACGCGAAAAAACGTTCTCGTATTATTTTTTTCATTTTTATTTTTAATTATTTGACCTCCCGAGGTGAACTCTAGACAATGCTTAGTAAGTTATTATCAGAAATTCCACTCATCACAGCATAATTTGAACGCTTCTAAGATAAAAAAGGTCTCCTTTCGCTTTGATTCGAATTTATAACATTATCATGTGTTATGTTATTATAATATACTGTATTGTTTCTCTGCCTGGCCACTAGTTCGTTATCGGCTTACGTCACATAGTTATCCCCGTTCTCATTACTTGTACTTACTATTTCTACCTAACTGTCATTCAAATTCCGTATTACTTATGTATTACGTTATCATAAATATCGTATTTTCCTCCGCTTTCCTCATCGCTGGCTAATTAGACTTTCAAACTCTGATAACCAACCAGGTTCTAATATTATTTAACATAATTTGGCGTAATTATTGTTAACTATAAATATATAACATTGTTGTTAATCCCCTTTAAATTATAGAACAACGATTAACTCCCTTCATTTATCAATGGTATCACCTATTTAGATTATTTCAGTAGTAGATATGTCAATTAACAATTTGCTAAAATTGTAATTAAATGTAATCCTTTAATATAATGTAATTGATGTAATGTACTTTAATGAAACTGTAATGAACAATAACTTGTAATGTACTTCAGTGAAACTAATTAAATGTAATGATTTAATTTATAATGTAAGAATGTACTTTAATGGAATTGTAATTAAAACAATAATAAGTGAATATGAATTAATTGGTAGTTGTAATCCATAATTGTAATCGTAATTGTAATGAACCAAATTAATACGTACTCAGTCATGTACTCAAAATTGTGCTTATGTGCTAATACGATATAATAATATCGCCTCAATAATTGTCGAATCGGCGATACTACTGTTCTTTTTTATTTTTATATTTTTTATTCTTTTTAGTTGAAATCATGTGTTTAAAAAGGGGGGAAACTTAACCTTCGATTGTCTCCCCCAAACATTAGACTATATTATGCATGTACCATCTTCATTTACGACACTTCTAGATTAATCTTCATTATTAGAGCTCTTCTCATTAGAGAGCTTCTCATTAGACTTCTTCAGATTAGCACTTCGTCGGGAGGGGGCAGAAGCCCCTTGCCTCCTTAACTTAAGTATTTTTAGATTCCGGCCTGAGCCATGGTCGAAAGAGGTCGAACCTCTACCCCTTGTAATTCAGAGTACCAACTGTAATTTTTAAGAAGTAAACCACCCTTTTAAGAAGTTTTTATCTTTTTCCTTCGAGCCGTGCTCGCTTCAGAACTTAGTCAGAAAAGTCGATAATTATAAAAGAAAAGAATTAACAGAGTGTCGACCCCCTAAGGCGACCGAAAAGAATTATAGAAAAGTATAAAGAAGAAACATCCGTTGCAGCCTCCTAACTAGAACCCCCTTCGAATCCGAACCGACAAAGGGCCATAAAGGGGGGGTTAACAAGTGGCGACCCTGCCAGGATAAGAAGAAGAAGATTTTTAAGAAGAAGAAGAAGATTATTAAGAAGAGGATTCTTCCAAGCTGGCGACCTACTACCAGGATAAAAATCAAGACGACTCCATAGGGACATAGAAGAAGATATGGGGTCTAACATTGTGGAGACCCTTTACCAGGATAATAAGAAGATTACTTTAAGAAGATTTTTAAGAAGAGGCCACTCTTTGGCCAAGATAGAAATTACCCTGCATCAGGATAACAAGATTATTTTAAGAAGAAGAAGATTTTAAGAAGAGGCCACTCTTTGGCCAAGATAGAAATTACCCTGCATCAGGATAAAACCAGTCGACCGGCGTGTCACGACTTCTAGTTCGTAACATCCACCCTTGACCGGTGTGTCACGACTCCAAGTTCTTCACGCCTAGTTTTCACGCAGGAACAAGTAGCCAGCAAGACGTCTTCAGGACACGTCTCTGAGGATTTCGCCCGTAGAAATGTGGTTAAGTACATTTTGTTTTTTTAAGAAATTTATAAACACTTGAAAAAAGATCAGTACTATTAACAGTTAATATTTAGTATGGAGCCAGAATTTAACACAAAACACAGTGAACATTTCAGACACCAGTGATACATTTTTTTTTAGTGAAATAGAAATTGTAACACAGAGTTAATTGTAACAAAGTTAATTGTAACAAAGTTAATTGTAACAGAGTTAATTTCAGAGAGAATTTGAGTTAATTTCACTGTTATATTCAATATAGAATAATTTTATTTTATGTACCTTCCCGTACATTAGAATGAAATGTTTACATTTTTTATTGTTTTTGTTTGCAAATTTTTTTTCCAATTACTGAATTGAATTGACTTGCAAATTAAGAGAGAGAGAGTTAGAGAGTTTAGAGAGAGTTTAGAGATTTATAGGAATACTTGAAGCAGGTTCAAGTTAGACAGCCCATTTTCAGTTTCAAGATACTACTTGATAGGAGTTCAAGTCAGTTTCATTTTCAGTTCAGAATACTTGATAAGAGGTCAAGTCAGAAGGTTGCGCCAAAACGGCCAACCGCCCCAGAGATTTATAGAGATACTTGATAAGAGTTCAAGTCAATAGGTTGCATCTAAGAGGGACAACCGCCCCAGAGATTTCAGTTATATTCGAAGTCAGAGTTAGATTCGAAGTCAGAGTTAGATTCGAAGTCAGAGTTAGATTCGAAGTCAGAGAGATTTATATTCGAAGTCAGAGAGATTTATATTCGAAGTCAGAGAGATTTATATTCGAAGTCAGAGAGATTTATATTCGAAGTCAGAGAGATTTATATTCGAAGTCAGAGAGATTTATATTCGAAGTCAGAGAGTTTATTTCAAGTCAGAGTTTTACTTGAAGTCAGAGTGATTTATTCCAAGTCATTTTTATTTCAAGTCCCAAGTTAGTTTTCAATGCAGTCAATTGAATTCAACTTTTCCTTTGTAATTTAAGAAAATGTAATTTAAGAATTTAATTCAACCTTTTTTTTTGTAAAAGAATTTAATTCAACCTGAATTGACCGGGTTGCGTCTTTAGTTTAACCTTTTTTCTTGTTCATGTCATTATTGCGTATATAAATATATAGGTGAAATGACATTTTGTTGTTTGTAACCAAAATAGTTTTTACAATTGTTTGTAACGATTTTGGTAATTATTGTAATGTATACGTGAAAATAATAGTTGTGTAACAATTAATCGATCATGTACCTAATTTATCCTGCTCTGTACGATCGGGAAATTTACCCGTATGACCGCACATATCCTAAATTTCATTCATTTAATTTTTAATAAAACTTCTACGCAATAAAACAGATGTATTTGTCTATATCCAAACAAGTTTTCAGACTAGAATATCAAATAATTCAAATTCTATCAACATTCAACGAAAAAGTATAATTTTTCGACTTAACAGGCAAAAAATTATTAAACCTTTTAATATTTTTTTTTATTATATAAAATAATTTTTAATATAAAATTCAATTGAAATTATTAAAAGAAAAGATTGTTCGAAATGCTTCCCTTTCATTTCAATAACTTTTTTATTCTTGATCGAAATTTATCTATGATTCGATTTACTTTTATTTTTTTTAGAATATTATAAAATTGTATTTAGCTCGTGGAAATGCATAATTGATTCATATTTTTAATTTGTATTTTTTTATTTTTATTTTGCTCAATTAATCATGAGTAACTGTCCTTAAATTGTTATTGTACCATTTGTAAAGTATCAAACGAAAATTATAGTCAAATTGACATACTACTACAGTATATGGTTGTGAATTTCAGTAGTCGAATTTAATCTGTGTCTCGAAATTATAAAATACACACTTTGTACCCAATAAACATAAATACACATTTGACCACAGGTCTATACATCATCCACTACGTAATTCGATTTGTACCTACAACAGTCAATAAAAATGCATGCACACTATATATACTATATATACAAACCTCATACTCAAATCATTGAATATCACAATAAAACTATTTCATTACGTAAGTGCCAACTATGCGATTAGTCTTAATCATTTTTTTGCATTCATGCATTCATGCATTTTTGCATTCATGCATTTATACAGTTAATTTAACAATCTGTCTCGAAATTATCAGTACACACTTTATACCTAGTACACAAAAATACACACTAGACCACAGGTCTATACATCATCCATTACGTAATTCTATTTTTACCTACACTAGTCAATAAAAATTAGCTTATAGCTTGTATGATTTATATTTTTCCCTCTTACCTATTCATTATGAATATAATTTATCCCACAGAAGAAAAAAAATAAAATTTTGTAAAAAAATGTTAACCATATCATTGTTTGTCTAACTTAATTGGTTGTCTAAATTAATGTATTAATCCTATTAAATGTTTGTCTAAACTAAAGTATTAATCTTTGAATTCCTTTATATTATATAATAACTCACTTGTTCTGTATAAAACTTGTAATGTAAAGAAAAATTCGTCACCTAACTTGAATTAGTTAGGATGTTATTTTCTCATTTGTATTGTATTAATGGTACCCTATTAAATTATTGTATAAATATCATTTTAAAAGGGGAGAGTAATGTAAAAAGCGAACAATGAACAATAGTTTTATGTTCGAATGTCCATTTTTACGTTAGAAGCCAAAATCGCAGAAGCGAGTTTTGGGTAAAATTTCGATTTGTAATAATGACTTATACACTATGACGTCACAAAATAACTTTATTCCCTTTACGTTCCCACTCTGTGTCTCTAATTCGTTCTTGTAAATCTTCCTAACAATGATTCGTACTAACGTACAAATTCAATAACTATGACGTCACATTTTCCCGTCATTAATTTCCCTTCATCATATCTCTAGTATTCAATGTATGAAAATTTATATATCATCATAATAAAAACTGTACACCCTATAGAAGTCATTATTTATGTTATGTAGTATAAATATAACTATTATTCGACCATATCCCCGCCCCCATACGTCCATATTTTAGCTTGACCGCTATCCTTTATTAATTTTATTACTTATTCATTCATCTACCTATTGTCTACTTATGCCCTATCAACTTATCAGTCTATTTTTACTCGTGTCAATCTATGAAACGCAAAACCTTTGCCTTCGTTCGGGAACGCAAAAAACGTTCTCGTATTATTTTTTTCATTTTTATTTTTAATTATTTGACCTCCCAAGGTGAACTCTAGACAATGCTTAGTAAGTTATTATCAGAAATTCCACTCATCACAGCATAATTTGAACGCTTCTAAGATAAAAAAGGTCTCCTTTCGCTTTGATTCGAATTTATAACATTATCATGTGTTATGTTATTATAATATACTGTATTGTTTCTCTGCCTGGCCACTAGTTCGTTATCGGCTTACGTCACATAGTTATCCCCGTTCTCATTACTTGTACTTACTATTTCTACCTAACTGTCATTCAAATTCCGTATTACTTATGTATTACGTTATCATAAATATCGTATTTTCCTCCGCTTTCCTCATCGTAATTGTAATGAACCAAAATTAATACGTACTCAGTCATGTACTCAAAATTGTGCTTATGTGCTAATACGATATAATAATATCGCCTCAATAATTGTCGAATCGGCGATACTACTGTTCTTTTTATTTTTATATTTTTTATTCTTTTTAGTTGAAATCATGTGTTTAAAAAGGGGGGAAACTTAACCTTCGATTGTCTCCCCCAAACATTAGACTATATTATGCATGTACCATCTTCATTTACGACACTTCTAGATTAATCTTCATTATTAGAGCTCTTCTCATTAGAGAGCTTCTCATTAGACTTCTTCAGATTAGCACTTCGTCGGGAGGGGGCAGAAGCCCCTTGCCTCCTTAACTTAAGTATTTTTAGATTCCGGCCTGAGCCAT